>JAWDGP010003559.1:90000-502920 GCA_033675545.1 Elysia crispata
CCTGTAGGTTTACGAGTATCATCATGCATTTCTTGGTTAGACAAAACATCATTATCTGATCAGACATTTTTGTTATTATCAGAAGTATTGCATAAGTAATGCATAAAGATCAAAACCTTCATTTTCTGAATTTTCTGGCACATCATGAATGTCATTTGGTTCATTGTAATTCGTAACATGTGTGCTATTCCGCTTATATATATATATATATATATATATATATATATATATATATATATATATATATATATATATATATATATATATTTAATGTTTGGATTTCTTTCACTTTAAACAACACAACTATTTCCAGTCTTTTCAATCAAACGTTACTGTTCAGTATTATATGGTATGTCTAATTTCTTTTGCTTTCGCTGCCTCAAGAGAACATCATCTCCAACTTTGAGTTTTCTCTCATCAGCATGTCGTTTTGGGTCAATATATTGCTTTATTCTAAATTTATCAAACAGATCATTGTCCCTAATCTGTTCAATGTCAACCTCATCTTAGCCATACAGACTGATGTCGTGTAATTTTGTTCTAATCTCTTTCTATGCTTACGCTTAAAAAACATTTCGGCTGGGGCGATTCTGTCACAGAATGTGGCGTATTCCTGTAAGAAAATAGATAATCATAGATTGTCTTTTTCCAATCTTGTCCCGAAGCCTTCGCATTTGGCATTCTGTTCAGGGGGGAAAGGTTTTGTCTCTCTACCTTGCCATGTGCAGCTGGGTAGAGTGGTGGGATGAACCTTTGTTTTACAAAATTGCATGTTCGTACAAAAAAACCCTGTACAGTATTTCCACAGATTGGATTTCTGCTGCATTATTACTCATCAAGGTCTCTGGATAACCATGTGTGTAAAACAGTTTTCTCAGAACCTTAATAATGGTTTTGCTATCCTTTCGTTTGGTTATGGCAACTTCATAAAAACGGCTATAGAGATCTCTGACTACCAAAACAAATCCCTCGCCTTCAATAGGACCTAAAAAATCCTTACTGATCAATTGCCACGGCATGTGACGGCAATGTTGTTGGTGTCAAAGATGTCCTTGTACTAGTTGACATTCATGGCATCTCCGGACTGAATTTTCAACATCTTTGCCAATTTTGAACCACCGCAATTTTGTTCCCAACATTTGTTTAGTTGATACTGTACCCAAATGACCTTCATGTGCCAACTGTAAACACCTTCTTTTTAAACGTTGAGGATCAATGATTCTATAACCTCGCAACATGTACAGTACAATTTTGTAAACCATCAATTCTTCTTTGATTGCATAATATTTCTTTGTTTCATATTCCCATATACATGTAATGATGTATCATTTTCAATGGCCTCTTTCAACTTAAAGAGCAACAAATCATTGTCTTTTTGAGTTTCGAATCCAATCTCTTCTAGACTTAGCACATATGGGACTGCTGCACCCGCAATAAAATGTACAGTACATGATTTCCATCCTCAACCCAGTTTTTCTCTTCCTTTTTTTTTTCTCTGAACGCGATAAAGCATCTACTACATTGTTTTTACTTGATACAGTTTTTACTGTAAAGTTGAATGGCATAAGCCTCAAGACCCACCTCTCAAGCCTGGCACATTTTGCAGAATAAATATATTCCACTGCTTTGTGATCAACAATAATATCAAAATGCAATCCAATCAAGAAAAATCTAAATTTTTCACATGCCCAAACAACCCATAAAGCTTCTTTTTCGGTTTTTGAGTACCTTTTCTCAACCTCACAAAGAGTCCTGGCTACATTTTTACCAACTCTCTTTTCTCCATTGTTGGTTTGCACCAACATCCCACATAAACCAACATTAGATACGTCACAGACTAGTTCTGTTTTATCAGCTATCGGTGAGAAATGACCTAAGATTGTATCTGATGTCAAACACGATTTCATTCTTATGAAACTTTCCTCTTTCAGTCTTGTTCTGCACCCCATTTAATACTAGTACAATTTTTCTCGTGTCAATTTTCTGAGCGGTTCAGCGATGGTTGCGAATTTTATGAATGTATCTTGCACTGTAATTTCCAAGACCAAGGAATGACCTTACCTCATTAACGTTTCTACTAATTCTAGGTTCTTCTGCTTGCTCTAGAGCTTTAACATGCTCTTTGATGGGTCGGATCCCTTTCGCAGAGATCTCATGTCCCATGAATGCAATGCTTTTAAGTTTGAATTGACATTTGTTTCATCCAACGTGAGATTCTTTTCCCTTAACCTTTACATTGCTTTAAGCAAATTTTCATCAGGTTCTTTTCAGTTTTACCAATGATAAGATCGCAAATATCATCAAACATACTAACAACCCCTGGTATGTCATGAAAAATTTGTGAAATCACATTGCGATAAAGTAGAATCCGCTTAAAGTCAACTCGCTTACACTGCAGTCCCGTTTTTTTTTTCCTCATTAAGTAACTGATTTTTTTGATAAAGTCAACGGCTTGGAGACATTTTCACTTTAAGTCAACAGCTCATGGTAGAAAAGCGGGGCTGCATAGGGATTGTAATACATGTAGCTCTTTAGAACCTGTGATCGGCAAGTGGTAATGCAAGGTGACCTACTTAGAGGGTAAGATGTGCTACTCAACTACGCAAATGGGTTTGTTGGGAACCCCCCCCCCCCCCCCCCTTTCCCACAAACACACCACCATACATGTACTGAACATGAAATAGTTCTTTGTTTGTAAACCCCCATACAGTAAAAAAAAGTCACTGTGTATCATTATCAATAGTTTTAAAATAGCTTAACAAAGCCTAGCTAAGTTACTTTTAGTTTAGTGTGGTCTTGCGCGGTTGTGAGAGTAACAAAGGTACCGGTACGTACAGCGTGAGTGGGATGGATGCTGTGTGTGTGTGTGTGTGTGTGTGTGTGTGTTGCTCCAGACTTTACTTAGCGTGGGCTTGCATCATTTGAGGCAAACAGTGCAGTTTTCTCCTCACTGCCGCTGGTCTTTATTAATAACATCCTTTTCAGAGCCGCCAATGTAATAATACTTAACATTTTTGTTTAAACCTGGCCCTTTTTTTGTGACAACAAAACGAAAGTAATGATGGTCCCAAACCATGTTAAAAGAGGATAAAGCTGAAAAAAAAAATAGTAAGAATTGTAGGTATGTTCGTATATTTTGTGTTTTTGTGTGTAGTACATCAAGTTGTTTAAATTAACTCTTTTCAGACTTGAATTTTTTCCTCTTTGCCTAATTAACGTGTATAACTATACCACACTATAGTATAATGGAGACACCGCAAAGGGAGACCACTATCACAAGTAACGAAAGGGAGACGACCTATTTTTAAAACATCAATTTTCGGACATGTTTCGTGGAAATGGATAAAGTCAACACTTTTTTTTTGCTCCCGAAGTGTTATCTTTGAGCTGGTGCAGAATTAACACCCATGATTGATCTTTTATATCTCATCAACCCATCTGGTGTTGTGAGTATGGTTATCTCCCTCAAGTTCGATGTGGTGGAATGCATCCTCCAGACCCAACTTGGAAAAACATGTCGCTTCGTTAAGCTTTTACAGAATTTCTTCCACTGTCGGGATAGGGTCCTCTTCCCTTTCCCTGGCAACATTTGCTTGGCGCATGTCTACAACTACTCGGACTGCCCGATCTCTTTTTGGGCAAACTATCATTGGTGAAACCCATTTAGAATTAGAGGGTTTATTGACAGATTGAAAGATATCATTGTCTCTCAGTTCTTGTAGTTTTTTCATTATCTTTGTCAACTAAAGAGTAAGGAATCCTGTACATGCCCTGAGCGACCGGAGAAGCCTTTTCATTGACATTAAACATGTAATTTCAATTTGAAATCTTTTAGTTTTAGCAAACCTACTCCCTTAAACACATCTGAATATTTATCATAACCTTCTTGTTCAATAGATTTTATCGCGAAACATCAGAGGTGTCAGTGACCTGTCTAGTGAAAACAATGACTTTTAATTTTCCCTCTGTTTTCTCTTCCTTATAAGGAGGTTGTTGATTCTTCTGAATCAAGAACATAAATTTCTGCTGGCACCCGACAACTCAGACAATTCAGACCAAGCTGATAATGATACTTAAACTTTCCCAATAATTCTAATAGTTTCTTAGACCCGTTGATGTCTTTTCCAAATGAACATTTAAGCCTAAAGAAGTTAATTGTGCATAAGTAGTACTGTCAATAATGTTAACGGCTGCACAACTGTCAATACACATTTTCACTTTCAGTTCTTGATTGATATTAATAAACACATGAACACTTCCGGAGATTTGCTGTTTTCCCGGAGCTAAAATAGGTAAACTGGTTGTGCTCCTCGGTCATCATTGGCACTGTCCACTTCAACGGTGTGAACACGTCTCCTTGTGCGAGTGTCAGGTTTTCTCCGTTGGTCTGGACCTGTATTCTCAGTCTGATGAGCTGGCATTTGTAGGTCGACGCTGCGCCCGCTGTCCTTGTTCGGCAGAATTTTGCAAAATGGTCCAGCATATTGCATTTTCGAACATGGTTTGCCACGTGTGGAAACGGTGAGCTTTAACTGGTGTGTCTAAAGGTTCCACACCGATGGCATTAGGAGGTATTAGGTTTGCCTTCCTTTCCAGAGTCAGGCTGTTTCTGGTGCTGTGAGCGATTAAAGTGCTTTGGGTGCTGATACAACGCCTGCACAGCATGATCAGTAGATGTATTTAAACGACGATTTCGAAGTGTCTCCAAGTCTCTGTCAACAAGCGTCATCGCCTTCGCACTTTCAATGATTTTGTCTAAGGTAAAATTCGCTTCCAGCGACTTTCGCGAAAGATTTCTACTTCTCATGGTGAAAATAATTTGATTTGTGATTTCATCCTCCATACCTTGGATCTCACATTTCTCAATCTAATGACATAGACTTCTTAAGTCTCATTCTCAGGCTGTGTAGTGGATCTAAATTTGAATAGGGGCTGTTCAAATATGATATCACACTTTTTGGGGAGATTTTCAGCACCCCCCTTCCCCTTCTCACACTTCCTCACATTTTTGCCAGACCCCCTCCCCCTCCCTGTGATATCACACATTCGACACATATGTTAAATGTTAGACTACTTCGAAATAGTAAAATGCATTGATAAATTAAAGTTACAAAGACAAATTTTGCATAGAAATAGCTGAGACAATTTAATTAGAGACAAAAGGCAAAAGCTGACAAAATACAAGTATTGAAAAAAAAAAATTATTCATCTAATACAAATGGCCCGCACATTATTTCAAATATGTTCCTGTAGATAGGAGCAGGAGCGTCTTCCTCTTCAGAAGCATCTATGCCCAAGGATTCTTCATCTTCATCTTGATCTTCTTGAACAGGCACAACCTCAGCAGCAGAATGTGCAGCTTGGTGACGGTTCTTTGCTGCAATACTAGGAAAGTACTGCCCGCAGGTACTGCAGCATCTCCTCGCCAGTGTCCTTTTCTTTACTAGCGATGGTCAAAAGGCATCAAATGTCATGGCAGTGTCCTCATAACCTGATGAATAAAAATTATTTTTAAAATACTTTCTAGTTTATAAGAAAAAAAGATTATGATCATGACTAGGGCCAGGAGAAGGGTCTTCTTGTGCTGGTGGTGTCGGCGTCGGTGTAGGCCTAGGATCAGGATCACTAGATCTATCTTTTTTGTGCTTGATTGTCGTGTAAAAAACGATGTAATAGATGATTTGGCTTTGATGGTGTCTTTTTTATGTTTAAGTTTGGTCATCTCCTCATTGTATGGCCCCATGTCTCCCACCTTAACCTGGGCCTTCAGCTGCGCCCACTTTTCATTCGCCCTTCTTTGTACCTCTGTTCCACTTGTTGTACTATGTACCTCAGTGAAGGCCTTGAAAAAATCATGATAGAGTTTATTGACCCCATCCATTGTGAAATCTAAATTTTATAGATCTATCTAGGCCTAATCATTTGTTGATAAGCCTACTAATTTCTCATAAACAAAAATTGGGGGCAGAGTGACTTCCCCTTTGTCTGACAGGCAGGGATGCCAATTTGGCTCTTTCTGGGCCAAAGTCCCCAAATTTGGGGAATTATGGTCACTGTTGGCTCCCAAATTTGTGATAATCTGGAAGGAAATATAGATCTGGAATGTATTAAAGATAAATGAAAGTTAGTTTGAATTGTTTTAAAAAAATCTTAGTTTTCAATTTATTTCTAGACTCCCCCCCTCCCCCCCCCCTCTTTCCATGCGTGATATCATATTTGAATAGCCCCATACATGTGCTAGAATTCGCTTATTGACCTTTGGTTGAAAATAGGAATCTACTCTGTCAAAAAGATTATCAAACCAATTTTCTTCATTATCACCTTCACATAACTCTAAAGTCTGCACCACTTTACACGTATTTACCTCTCCACTTACATTAGTAAATTACATAATACAAAACTAGTAGTACATGATGTAAAAGCATTGCTTTTTTTCCTTGGCCGACTAATAACGTCCATAGCTAAAAACAAATTGTCCAATTTCTGAATTCACCTTTTCATCTTCGTGAATGTTAAAATCTAAAAAATGTGGTACTGACATCCTGACAATGATCTAGTAGGTCTACAGAGATCCGATCTGATGGGAATGACAAAAATTGATCAGATTGACAGTATCACAGCAAGCACTTCAGTTAGGAATCAAATCCAATGTGATCGGCTTAATTAGAAAACATGCTGCTCTTCGTTGGGAGTAGATTTTAGAGCCAGCTCTACTAGGCTCGACCGCTTTGGCCGTATGGCATGTATCTACAGGCACTACTCTAAAAACTTAAAGTAGACCTAGATCTAACTCATCCTATTGGATCTATAGACTAGCATGAATTTAAGGTGCTTCCTCGTCGTCAGTTTTGTAGCGAACACGATTTAGTACACAGACGCACACATTCAAAGAGTCAACTCAAAAGATCGGAGCCTGACCAGTCCTGTTGAGTTCTTGAGTTCAACTTCAATTCAAACCATCTTTGATCATCTCTTCCAAAGGGGAACAACTCCAACATTATAAGATGAAAAAGTTCAGTCAAGCATCAATATCAATACACAACAATGGCCAGTTCAATTTTTATTTTAAACGACTTTATTTGAGAGGTTTTTTTTTTTTTTAAAGAGATTCTGTATGAAAACCAAAAAGAGTAGTTGATGGACGAGTACTCATTCAATCCCTGGTCATATCTATGTCTAAATACAAATGGGGTGTATACATGTACATGTAGTTATGCAACTACACTGTAATTGGTCACCTTCGAGTGAAATGTGAACTATTAGTAGACAAGTTATGAAGGAGACAGACCACGTGCCTGAATTTTGTATGTAATTGCCTTTTGCACTTGAGAGAGATTTAAGGGTAACTCCTGCTTAAAGTCAACTGTATGTGGCAAACCTATTTTGTATTTCTTTAAATATCTCCAAGTCAAATACTTAAACTTAGTACACTCTTGTTTAAAATTAAAGCCAACTCTAATTTTTTGTTCTTTATCCTGATTCCACAACAGATGAATAATTAAAAAAGATTGCTTTTGTCCCATTACCTTGATAATGAAATTAAAAAATCCATAAATGAATGGTTAAATTCTTCAATGACTGTGTTCTTCTTTCCTTGTAATTGGAATAAAATACATGTAATTATAGATTATTCAAGTTAAAATTTGAACCAGTGAATGATATGCCTAATGACACAATTGTTTCTAATCACAAGTTCTATTTTATGACGGCAAAGAAATTCCACAATAATTCGTTTATAGATTAAATACTGTACTCTTTTGTGAGCTCTCTAACGCAAATCTTTTTAAAGAAGATTTTTCAATGAAACAAAAATTGGGATCTGAACTTTATCACATCAATTTCATGCTGTTAAATTCCGGCACTACTCTTTAAAATGTGTTTAACACAGGCACCAAATTGCTACTCAACACAGTGATGAAGGCAAGGGTAAGGTTAAAATAGACTCTGGACAGTGCTGGTATGAGCCTGTTTGTACTTTACTTGATACCAGTATGTCATTGCCATCGCTGTATTTGGAATAATAGATGAATAGAAAGTTCAAGAATGGGCTAGCTTTATTTTTTTATTTTTCTTTATTATTGCCGTTAGGCCTGCCTTACAGAACCCTCTAAGAACCTAACGGTTCCAGTAATAATAGTGAGAGTTGTTTGGTAAACCTACTTGACACATTTTTATGTAATAAAAGATTTAGAGAAAGGCCTTGGTAAAGAGAGCAAGACTAGGCTCTGCTTTGACCCGGTCATCACCCGAGGTCAAGCTAGGTCACGGGGGCTCAGGTTACACGAGGCAGTGCAGCTTAAGTATCGTGACCGAGATGACGTGTGCTAGTATAAGTTATACCCCTTCTAGATTTGTGTTGACTATAGATTGTTAATTTACCTATCAAATGTGGACTTAGTTATTGAATTTCAAGAGGGATAGAAAAGGTTGTTGTTTTTAGAACCCCTACATGGTTTTAAGAAATCATACTACTCAAAAAAAAAAAAAAAAAAAGACAAAAATGATCTTTCAATACACAAAATCACATGACAGTGAAAGAAATATGATACACATGTACTATCATTGAAGTAACATAGCTGACCAAGTTATGTTATTGATATTGTGATAGCACACAACTTGAGGGCCAGGGCTACCCAGTCTCCTCAAAGTCAGCTTATCATTTCTGGTCAGGTAGATTTTTATTGTCAGTGTCATTCAGCCAAGCCAATCAAACAATCAAGAGGTATACAAAAATATTCCTTTCGTGTTCATGCGACTGTGATTTCAAATAACCAACTAGAATGCCCAACCCTTACATTATTTATAAGCCTAGGCTCATATCACTTGTAGATTTTAGCACATTTATGCAAGCTATTTACATGTACATGTATATCATTAACACCAGTGCCTCTTGTCTAGTCTATGAATGTGGATATCTTTCTCTCTCAGTACCTTAAAAAGAAAGTAAATTTAGCTTTTGAGCTTCTTGTCTCTACCACTTTCCTCGGTGAATGATGTTAATCGACTTAACCAAGAGCTCCTTTGGAGAGAGCACTTTTCCATCTAATCTGCTGTTTTAGAAGTTAAGTCAATGTCCACTTCAATCCTTTTTTTTTTTTTTTTTGGACTATTTAAAAAAGTGAATCCATGTAAAACATAGATTTAGCTCAACATAAGTTTCAGCTGATTCCTGTCCATGTGAAAGAGGTGTAAGTGACTTTGCGGTTTCTGTCCAGAGCACATAATAATGCTGTCTTCCGTACATTTGAGCTCAAGCGCCCAAGAGAAACTAGGTCCAAACACGGCATTTCATCAAATTGTCCCTTGCACACTGCAATGTAGTGAGAATGATATCTTGCTGGATCCCCTAGAGATAGAAGAAAACAAATACATTTACAGAAAATCACTCAAAAATGGTACAAACATGAATAAGGATGACAAAGCTGTCTAGGAATTTGACTTTGAAGTCAATTCATTGAGGCCTTACCATGTCAAAATTTGATGATTTATGATCTTCTTAAAGCAATTTTCAACTAAAAAGTTTACAGTATAGTGTATTTTGGTACTAACTGCATGGCCTTTTCTTACTGTAAAAAGAACAGTTAAAAAGTGAAAAAAATATATGCTATCTTTCTATTTCTTT
The DNA here is from genome assembly GCA_033675545.1 of Elysia crispata. Lineage (NCBI taxonomy): Eukaryota > Metazoa > Mollusca > Gastropoda > Plakobranchidae > Elysia > Elysia crispata. The sequence goes on from JAWDGP010003559.1 coordinate 99,623, forward strand.
GGATTTCCTCTAAAACCAGTAGCATCACCGACTATAGACAAGCAGCATTTAAAATCTTGATTTTGTCCAAGCAGAATGAACCAGTTGTAATTTAATACTAAGGAACTGAAGAGCCCTGGAAATAACGAGAGAAAAAATGCTGATCTGGTTAACCCAAGAGCTTGGTGCCTCATTCTTACGGAACAAAACTGAAAAAGGCAGCGGATATATCTGGACCACTACCAGGTAAAGAAATAGCACACAGGATATATCTGTACCAGGTCAAGATCCTTCTACTTCTAGAGGGTCTAACGTAACCCATCATGTTGCGGTTAATTAATAGGGACTAGGCTAGTATAACTCAGCATAAGATTGAACCCACAGCTCATTCAGACAGTTGGGTCTTCGTGTCATAATCTAACTCATATCCGTCCAGATCAATCTCGATGCAAATCTAGATCTAGAGTCAATTTGCTTAAAAGATTAGTACTAGGGACTCTATGTTTCTTGTTGACCAGTCGTAGGGCTAAACAGCTATCATGAAAAATTATTCTTCCTTCCACAACTTCTATTTTTTATGGCACAACTATTATTCTATTTACAAAGTTTTTAAAGCATTCATGTGTTCAGCACCTCAGAGAAATACTAAAGTCAATAAAGGGGCGATACAATGATATAAACCAATTTAAAAAAGAGAAGAAAACTGCAGGAAACAAATCACGAGTCTGCAACAGACATTTATGTCTCATACCACCTGTGCTGTTTAATCCATTTGCGTTATTTTCGATACATCCCACTAAAAAAAAAAAAAAAAAAAAATTCAAAGATCGCTAAACACACATTTTATATTGTGATTAAGACTGGTGTGCATTTTGGGTGAACATTTTAGGGTTTCTAAAAAAAAACCCCAACAAAACAAACAAACAAATGCCATGTCTACTTAAAATTTAATATAGCACGTAGTTGGCCTTTGCTCCACTTTTTTTTTGTCTCTGGGATAAAATCTAGCCTAGGCAATGCGCATGCACAGAGAGCTTGGTATAGAAATAATGCGCAGGATCAGTACCTGGTATAGAAATATCCACTTGGGGAAAAAAACAAAAACAAAAAATGCCTCAGTCAAAAATCATGCTCATGACCAGCTAGATATAGACCTAAACAGAAATCCATATGGAATAGAAAACAGTTTACCACATGGTGTGCTAAAGAAGGCAAGTGTTTGAGAGTTTTGGGCCTAAAGAACCTGTCTGTGGTTTGTTTGTTTGTTTGTTTTTGTTTTTGTTTTTTTGTTTTTTTTTTTTTTTTGGGGGGGGGGGGGGGGGGGGTGTGTGCAACAAGTCGGAAAACTCCAATTAATGCATTTGAGTAGCACAACTTAACCATTGAGTAGGTCACATTGTATTTCCGCTCAATAAACACAGCATACAGATATACTAGTACTAATGCCAAATGAATAAGTGTTCATTTTATCAATGTTCAGTTAAAAAGGATTACAATGAAGATCTAAAACCTGCAACTCCATTATTGGCTTTGCTAATCCATATTTTAATTTATAAGATACAGAACTCAAATGAACCTCAACTAACGCTTTGGGGTCTCGACTACAGGCTCTAGCAAAGTCGACCAATACCGGGGCAAGAGTGTGGGGCATTGAATTTTCAGCCATAACACGAAGAATCATTGCTTCCACCATGCTGCATGGTCTGACACTGGGATGATAGCTTTTAATAGGTTTTTTCATTTTCTTGATGCTTTCACCACTACCTCCTCCAATAACCTCATTTAAACTTGTTCCTCACTTCACTGTCTACTTCTTTGACTAAAGCCTCTTCTGTTTTATCCAGCTGTCAAAGTGCCATGGTAAGAACTCACTCCTGGATCTAAAACCAGATGTTAGAGAATTTTACTGGAGTTTAAATTTAAAATCAAGTTTAACTTCTGCTGATTTCATGGTTTCTAGTTCTAGCTCTGTTGTTTTACCTACAGATCTAGATCTGGAATCTAGTTTAAGTCCTCCCAACTAGAGATCTCACTCGCAAACCTAAATCAAAAGGCAGACTACACCGGAATACACTGTCTTGACATGTGCTTTAACTAATTTCGTCATTTGGGGAGACAATAAATTAGCGAGTGTGGGGGCTCATCGGACCCAACAAAAGGTCCCAGAAACCGGTTAGTCATAAGTTGAAATAAGATTGTGCTACACGCTATGATATCAGCAAAGACGATCTCTGTAATTACATGTAAACATCTTCCAGGTTTCTTGTATACAGAGACTGCCAATTCCTCCCATCTAATCAAAGTTTTGCACCTCTTTGAGCTCAACAAGCGCGAATCGGAGGGGAAAAAAATGAGGGCCGGCCGTAATCATGGGGGAAAAAATAGCATTTCAGCCGAAGTCCTAGAGCCAGAAGTAGATCTGGTATAATCATGTGTATTCTACCGCTTGATGCCTGCATAGTGCATCTATAGGCCTATCGAATTTTTCTCCGTCCATCACTCTCGATCTCTAGGTCCATGCTGCTACATTATAATATAACTAGAAGTGTAAACCAAACAATGGGCTTCGGCAAGATAAAAAAATGTGGTTCGGAACTGTTCTAGAGCATTCTGAAATTAAATTTTAGTGAAATTACAATGCTTCGCGGAAACAGCAATATCACGGCCGAGTCTTACAGAAATTGCTGGGTTTACAATCCCGCTGACTTCGTGTTTCGCCTGATAGTGATACACACGGTGTTGCACTCAACATCGGAAAAAGGTACGCCATTGCATTGTGACACACCGATGCTTACGGAAAATGCAGAGTCTGTAATTCCGAGGAGTTAGTGTTTACTCGGAAAGCAATGGCAGCTCACTTTAGGCAAATTTCCCGTTACTTGACAAGTTTTTTAATTACTTAGTTTAGAAAACGCGGAGTAGCGCTGAAAATTAGTTGTTTTCTTCGATCGACAGATTTTCAGTAGGTGCTCCAAACCCAAAATTATTTTACTAATGGATCTTGAATATTTTTATGATTTGTAAAGACATTTTTCTTCAGAGAAGAATGCCACAAAAATTATCAAAATCGGATAATTTTTAAGAAAGTTATTAAATTTTTTAACTTGGCAAAACTTCGCCATTTTTTTTTTGTAATTTTACGAAACGCTCTGAAAAGCCATTTTCAAGTCATCATCAAAACATAAGTAACATTTGTACATGAGTAAAAATGGCTAGGGACTCATAAATTTTTGCAGAGAGACAGCTCAATTTTTTTCAGAGCTCTAGAATAGTAAAGTTTTGAGAAATTTGCATTTAAAAATGGCTCCTCAGCCAATTTTCCAACCTTCGCGGATAAGGGGAAAAATAACATATTTAGCCAATGTTAAAAAAATCATAAAAAAAATTATTTCTCAACCAATTTTCAACATCCAGGCATCAATTTAAAGATACAATCTTGCTCTACAACCTGCATTCAACAAAAAAAGACATCAAACATAAGTAAGGGGTAACGTGTACCAACAATCAGGTACTATTTGAATTTATTATAGATTTCGACGAAAACGAAGTTCCATTTGAATGCCAAAAAAAAACATTTGTTTAAAACCGTTTCATACATAGAGCCAAACGCTGATAAATGCAAAAAATATAACTCCAATTTAATGAGTTTGAAGTAAAGAAAAGGCAAATATATTAAAAATTGCATGAAAAAAAAAGAAAGAAAAGAAAATTTGATCAACAAATTAATTGTTACAGTTCGGAAATGAAATATTACGTTTCATCATCTCTTGCGTACAGCTATCGTAATTACTGATTAAAATCATTCTTTTGTTTTGATATTAAGATCAAATTATAGTGAAGAAAATGAAGATATCAGCGAAGCAACAAAAACTGCCAACAAGAAATCCTTTATAATATAATACACCGAACCAATATTATCAGTAATAAACTATATATACGACTAACAAAAAAGCATGGTATAATTATAAAAAAATACCTAGGTAACTTGTATTAACATTGTTCAAATCAATCATGCAATGATTAAAATACACATAGTACAGAAAAAATGAGATAGGGCCTACTTGTACCATGAAGAAGATACTGGATCATTCAGAATTAGTAGATACAAATTTAGCAAAATTGTTATTGGTTTACCCAAGATATTGTTTAAGTTTATGAACTATTTCTTCAAGAGTACCATTCATTGTCAGGTGTTTTGCCTTGTTAATAATTTTATGAAATCTAATCTGATTTTTAAGGTTTCAATTATATAAGCTGAGGTTCTTTTCTCTGAAATCAACCTGTCTAGCAAAGCATCAACTTCCTCTACACTTGTACAACTCTCAACCCTTTAACTCTTTTCCTGATGTCATCCTCCTTGGATATTTGGTCAATTTCTCTCTCCAGGAGTACACTTTGATTCTGAACCATTTTTTCTTTTATTTTAATAGAAACATCCACATGATGGAGCTTAGCTTCCTCAATCAGTTCTTTACTTTTTTTCCTAGCCATAGAAAATAGGCCAGCTCTTACTTTCGGACTTTTCTTGTCTAAAAATAAACTTGCTGTCTTGTTTCTTTTTATACAATGGGCAGCTGATCTCTTTAAATCTGAGCAATGAGACCTTCTTTTTATGTCATAGTCCAGATCTCCGAAAGAGCTTTCACCAACAAGGATTGTTAGGGGACAGTTCGTTAATACAGATCTCAGCTCATCACCTTCTTTACTAAAATCACCAATGATAAAATCTTGCAACTGTCGCAAAGTGACAGTTGCACATTCTGAACACACCTGATTCAAAATTCGAAGAACCAAATCAGTATCACAGAAATCTACAGAAATGAATTGATATACAGAATGAAAATATTTGTCTTGCTCCATCGTAAATTTGGAGCCAAACAAACCATGAAAGTTCACATCTATCAATTCAGATGATTCCTCAGTCAGACCATTTTAAAAGATGACTATACATTTCTTTCACAAAAATATGAAAATCTGTGTATGGAGTGCATGAATTAACAATTCTCCTCTTTAAGGTAAATAATTGCAATTGCAGCAATGCAAGATATCAGGTTTTTATCCTGTATATCTTGCGTCACACTTTTCACTTTAAGATTCACATTAGCAAGCAACATGCCAGAGGTAAGAAATGAAATGAGTTTGTCAAAGTGATAAATAATTGATGCTGAGGCAAGGAAATCACAATTGAATCTGTTGGACTTAAACGAAGGAACAGTACTCTCAGGGCAAAACTCTTTCCACTCCACTGTATAACCATTTTTTTTATCCCCCCTAGGCACCAAAATATCACATAATGTTCTGTTTAATCAGTTAATGGCTGTTTCCCCATCACCAAATCTAAAAAAGGCTTTGTCTTTATCTCTGCCAAGTGGCTCTTCAGTGCTTTCACAGATTTTTTTTTCAAGTGAACTAAAAGCTTTATCACAAGATGATGATAGGCCGAATAAAAAAATGAGCATTACAGTGTAAAAAGCTGATCTTAAAGTCACTGCCTAGTTCAGACTTTAAAAAGTTTTCCAATTTGGAATCGAAACATTTCATAGTAGCGGCCCTATCACTCGTAGTTCTGCTGATTTTCCTTAAAAACTTAAGAAAAATTTGATCTGTGTTTTCTGTAGTTAAGTCACTATAACATTTGCAAACTTTTTTCAATAAAGCAATTGTTACATCCAAAATTGTGTCAGAATCTTCAGTGGCAACAGGTGTGAAATCAAGATAGAGTGTAGTACCATCATCAATGGTAAACTGATGACAAACAACCTTTTTATGGTCACGTGATTTACCATCTAAGTGAAGAGTAACATTATTACTTTCAAGCACCCTTTCAGCAACTTGAAAATTAGATATGACAAGACCTTCAATGTTCATATTCAGGCAGCTTTGAGCACAAGGCAAACTTTCAGAAAACTGATAATCAAATATATGGTTTGCTACAATTTCAATGACCTTTTTGGCATTTCCTGTCGCCACTGAAGCCTCAGACTGCAATAAGATAGCAGTGCGGCGTACATTATCTGCATAGGTATTATTTTCCGAGGTCTTAATGGACACATCATGAATAAGCTGGTTAAAGCGGATTTTCTGGTTTAATTCCTCGTTGGTTACGGTCAAATTTCTCTGCTCTTTTTTTGGCATCAATAAGTTTTAACTTTTTTCTTTGAACATCATCTTCTAGTTTTGCGATTGCAGATTCTTTATGATCATGATCAAGTTTTCCTTTTCTAGACACCTCTGCAATTTTTCTTTTCCCCTCCAAAATCCTCCTTTCTGCTCTCCACAATTTATGTCTGTAAAAATTTGTCTTCTCCCGACTTTCCTTTAGGCTACTTTTAAGTTCTTCGATCTCAAAATTCAAAGACGATGTCTTTAGGTATTCGGCTGTCAAAAGCTTCTTAGTTATAATAAGTAAATCCTTAATTTCTAAACAATTAGCACATGAAGAGGAACTGGTTGGCTTAACAAACACATGTTCCACTCTTGGTGCTAAATTGTCACTCGAAGGAAGGAGCTCCATTTTCAATGAAATTGCAATTGCAAAAATTCCTAAAATCTGCAGGCTTTTTCTTTTGGCTACTCCGTACCTTACCATAGTCTTTAATAAGTTTATCGAACTTTTGAGGAGTCACAGATCTTCCCGTAAGGTGCAACATGCAAGCTAATGTTGTAGACTTTGGAAGTTTTAGTTCTTTGCCGGCTAGATCAATGTCAATGACTGTTTTGTTGGTTAAGTTGTAGTTAAGAAGACTTGATGGTGGTGTGTGGATTGTAGAGCTTGTGATTCCATATACGAGACAGTGTTTCGGCAAGGAAGTCGAAGTCCACACCCATAGCCAAAGAGGATTCCTTGTCTTCCACTTTAAAGAACTTGGTATGGGCAGACTCTACGAGATGTCTCACTCTCCCTCTCTGCCAATTTGCCCTAGGACAGATTTTTAAGAGCCATTCCTCAACCTTAAAACAGCGGAAATTGAGATTCATGTTACAATTTTGCAAATGGTACTGAAAAGTTTCAAATTTCAATGCGCAGAATTTTTAAAATCATTTTAGCATTACAAAATAAAATTGAATTTTCAAGGACAAACTAATTTGATATTTCAATCATTGACCAATTGGTTTTTTCCAAACCTTACATGCCATTAAATGGTGATTTCAAAGTTGGAAAGAGGCTAAAAGGGAAATTAAAAAAGATTAGTAAACAAAGGAAATATGTCAAAGTTGCCCATAATTATATAATTACCAAGTACAGCTCAGTGGCCCTTTTAAGTACTGTTATCCACCATGAGTATCTTAGTTTTAACTAAGTCATTTAAAAGTGAATGAAAGCAAAGCGGATCGATTCAGTTACCTGTGTCCAAGGCTTAGAGCCTTCCTCCTTCAGGTAAAATAATTGCACCAACAGCCGTTGAGTAACACACCCATCACGCAAGTGCTGAGGTAGATCTGGTGGTCTGCCCTTTCCAGAGGCAAGAAAGGTGTTTTTGAGGCCCAAGTAATCCTCCTGATCTAAATCATTAATAAAATGAAAAAGATTAGAACTGTGTTAAATAGAAATAATTTAGATCTAGGGGGCCTACCTAAAACCTTTTTATTTTGTTTACTTTTTTTCTTTCTTCATATTTATGATCCTAATATCAGACGTATACATAGGCCTATATTTAAACTTGGAAATATATTCTAAATTTAGAAAAATAGGGATTTGAATGAAATGAAACGGCTTCGGATGAATAAAAGCTTCTCTGGTCTGAAACATCACTTCGTAGCCAACGTAAACAATTCAAATAGTACAACTTCCAGTTGAGGCGAAAATTTTTTCACTACTCAAAATTTGGCTGTTGCCATTGATATCATTCAATTTACCCCCCTCCCCGTTTCTTTAAATACATGACACAATAGTATTATATTATATTTGGCCGGCCCTGTTTTGCCCAAGAAGAATCTAGATTTAGATCCGTTAGCACATGAACCGCATCTTCACTTGATACAATCACCGATTAGATCTCTAGTTTCAGTTGATTGCAACCATAAAAAAATTGGATAACAAATCATACATATACTTATATAGATCTAAACATTCTTTTATAAAATTCTACACATATCTACTTACCAATTAATGATTTGGGATCCATGGATGACCCAGTGTGTGCACAGATTTATAAAGATTGCGGTCCGATGTTACACAGTGCCGACTCATGGGTGGCAGCCACAATTACTTGTGCATAAGCACTGAATGGGGGGATTTTTATTTCTCAAGTCTCGTGAGCGCCGTGCGAGATGGTAGTTTCGAACTTATGCAGTAATAAAGCCAAAGAGCTGAAATTTATTATGATATATATTTTGCGGCACTTTTTTCCATTATTTTGATGAAATTTTTACTTCAAATTTTTGGCAAGAAGGATCAATTTTTATATAATGCATATATTATACGAAATAACCGTCTTCCAATTCTCTATCTATATGACCTATTTGCCAGGACGTGCTGTTAATGGCGATCGCAAGCCTTAAAGAGAAAAACAACAACATCGCTTGTTACACGGTTTTCCCGACTGTGATTGTTCGCGATACCTGACCTCTTTTAGGTTGATGTAAAGTAGAGTAAATCGTCCCTGTTTGTTTAAAAATACACATGGATGGAAAGAACTTGAAGAGACCTTTATAATCATATAAATTTTATTATTGTGAGTGCAAAATTAACAATGCAGTGTGTTGTTGAACTTGAGCGTTATCTTACAAAATATTGTCGCTAGGCCAACCACGGGGCGGGTTTGGAGAACCTATTTTCAACCATGGATTTTCCCAACCCAGGATTACCTCGGATCAGCAGAAAATTGTGAGGCCTGTCAATTTTTTCTTTCTTATTTAACAAAGTGAAGATCAAATGTATGACAGAATTCAAAAGACTAATCAATGATCAGTGTTCCATGCAAAATACAGATCCAGAAAAACCATGAAGGCAATATCAAAACAAAATTTTCATTAACTAAAGTCCAAGCCAGCAAAGGGATTGCCATATCCATAAATTTATTGTGAAATATTTAATCAACAGAGCTTTATAAAACAACTATTACCCAATCAAGTTGAGACAAATAAAGTCACTGTTCAGAAACAATGTTTAGAGATACAGATACTCATGTTAAATCACAAAAGCTGACGACTAAAATATAGGGTCTCTTTTCTTCATTTTGACGTTGAGATTATTACACTCATGATGCTATTAAGTCCTTCCTTCATGGGTCTATATCCTATATGACAATCACCGAATTGTAAAAGATCAAAACTGCAAACAGTTTCCTCATAAAATTTTTTTCACAAAGTTATATCCTGCAAACACTGCTCACTCACCGGGATAAACAAGAAAGTCTCCACCAAACTTTGAACCGGATGTTAGATAAAAGCCCTTTCCCCACAAATCTTTGAACACAAGATACCGTAGCATGTCCCGCTCTGTAGTAGGATAAGCCCAAACTTTAAAAGGCATCAAGCTCTGTTTCCATGGGTTCTCTGTGTAAAACAAAGCAATGAAATGAATAATTGAAAGTCATATTGCTATTGATACCACAAGAAGTCTATGTATTTAATACTGCACCTAGAATAATATATATTTTTGAACTGGAATTCCTAAAATATTAATTAAAAGCAAGAGCCCTGCATACAATCACATTTCTGTCATAGCCCCTTCTCGAACTTTTGGATTTTACTACAGCTGAAAGGGTATTCCTGTGCTTTTTGTTTATTATGTTTACATAGCATGAGCAGAGCTCATAAATTCTTGGCAGGCAAAAGCTCTAAAAGTAGAGCAGAGTAAAAATAAAAATCCACAATGGTTTTAACACAAAAAAAAATCATCATGCATTGTAATATCAGCCAAAGTTTTCACTTCAAACCCAATCACTTTCACACCCATACAGTGACATTTCTTGTACACCATTTATCCTAATATACATGAAGTGCATATATGTTAGTTGCCAAAAACTGGGACATTCTACGGATGTATGTTTAAATGTAATTTTTTTTTTCATTTCTAGCGAACAAATAACATTGTAGATGATGAAAATTTCAAAGAATTCTGAATAACAAGAAACAGCTGTGTACAACACTTGATAGAAATTTAAAATCTGCAAATGGGTTGAAAGTCAATGTCTGTCAAATTTTTTAAGAGACGAACATTTTCTTTCTCTAATTTAGGACTGATTGTTCAATGAAACCATGTTATAACTTCCAATTAGTTCCGCGAAGACATAGAAATAAGGAGGGAATAAAGATAGAATATGAAGGGGAAAAAGGATGAGTTCAAGGTATTCATGATTTTGAAAGATCCGTGCCTGATCTAATCATGTTCTACTATTTTAGGCACAAATACTGCCTAGTAAATGAAAAACATAAATTTTAAGCAAAAACAGATCCTAATTGATGACATGGGTTAGAGAGATCAATTTGAAGCTTTTGATTCTAAGATATTAGTCATCATGACTTTATATTTTTCAAATTTGATCTCTTTAAATACTGTTATTAAACACAGAGACTGTAAAAAATCAGTGTGAGAATGAAACATTAATCTTAAATCTAAAGTTTATTCTATGTAAAAAAAATTGCGTCATGTATATTATTCCTTGTGTGAAAATCAAAGGTGATTCTCGGCAAGTCTGCTTCATTATGATTCATCATGGTCACCATCTTAGTTATGAATTAACCCAGGTCCTACGCACCCATTACAATTAATTTTGCCTTGACGATAAACTGGGCTTTGCAATACCATTAAATGTAAGGGCTGAGGCATCATGCCCGGTGCTGCGGCGCCATTATTATTAGTGGTTCACTGGCGAGCCTGTTCAAAACGTCCCAGTTTTTGGCAACTGACTGAATGTCACAATGTGATGGTTTTGAAAATAGATAAATGTAAAAAAAAGGTTGGAAAAAGCACTAACGAGTAAAGATCTGAATAAATGAATGCTCCTCAGAGATTTCTGTAGTCACGATGTCATCAACAGTCAAGCTATTAATATCTTCATTATCCTCAGTTTTTCCATTTTTTTCGTCACTTGAAGTTGACCGAGATCCAGATTTCTCTCTTTCTGATGTAGCCGCCGAGACCTGGTTAGACTGATTAAATTCCTCTTGCAATTTCCTTTTTTTGGCTTTTTTCCCAGCAATGATAGAGTCCATTCGATGACTCACTTCCTCTTTTCTGTGTTCTTTGTAAAGACATTGCTTTAAAAAAAACAGGAAAAATTAATCAAAGACAAACATTAACGCTGATCATCTAATTAAGAGAAGCAGCACTAGAATCACTGGCCTCTTTGCTTCAAATGTGAAAAAATAAATTGCTATTGAAAAAGTCAAAAACTTTGTCTAGTTATAATGAATGATTTGAATATAAATAAAGAGTTGAAAATTTATAGAGATGAACTTGTAAGGTTTAAGACATCTAAATGACAATATTTTTAACATAGTCTACTCATTAAGGGTAAAGGATAAGAATACCACAGGGTTGATAAAAAGCAGGGAGCTCAAAAGTTAATCAACAAATTTATATAAATTTATTTTGCAATAAGCAGCACTCTGTAATGTCCTTAGTCTTTCCATTTACTTACATGCATCAAAAAATGATTGAAAAAAAAAAATCATGTCTTCACTATTCTAAACACAATGTTTTGTAGAGCCTCTGACAATCAGACATTGAGGAATTTTAGATTTTCAAAGGCCTTTAAATTACATTCCAAGTATTTGGACATAATCTTCAACATAACAAATCAAAATGGTAGCAATTATTGAGTTAACTCCAAATTCTTATCATAGCAACTAAGAAAACAATAAGAGATTGACAAAACTCTTGATACACTAATCATATGTTTCCCAGACCAAAGTATCCAAGTCATTATGTTGATATTGTAAATCTATTTACTCTTAATTTAACTCTCTCATATAAGTCATTAAACTTATATCAGTTAATTTAAAAAATTAAAAAAATTTTTAATTATCAAAAACTTCAGACCTAGTGTGCGAAGAAAAGGGAAGCTAGAAGAAAACAAAACAGAAGTAAAACAGCCAGGAAACTTTAACACCTGTCTTTCAGTTTCTTCATTTCACTTTCCCCTTGGATTAAACATTGACATATTACAAACTGTACTATTGTCTTTTTTTTTTCCACATTAAAAAAAATCAGCAAAAAAAAAAAAAACCATTGAATATATTTGATAGACTTATTCAAGAATGAGTGTAAAAGAAGCTTTAAATTGTATACCTGAATTTGGAAGTTTTGTTGCCTAATATTATCAAATGCAGCTTTTCTTGTGTTGGCCAGAATCTCTGAGACAGACTTCTCCACAACCACAGTTGCTGCCTCTGAATATATAGACAGATACTAATTAATGAAAACAAAATTTGAAAGATCACAATATATAGAGGATTACTATTATAGACAACTAATTGAGGTTTATGTTCAAAAAATCCAGATAACCAAACGTTTATCTTCCTTCAACAAATCTCTGTGTTTTTCTTTGTTCAAGCAATCTGAATGGATATTGGACTGCTTAACAATTTTAGGGACTAAGGAGATTTTGAAATACCACATTCTTAAATGTTGAATACCACTGTTTTGAGAAAACAAAATCATGGAAGTTCATGAAAATTCGACCTGCTTTTTTTTTCTTACAATCATGACTTGCTGAAATGTTACAAATTTGTAGTGAATTCAAATTTAAATGTCAACAAGCGGCAATGGTTTGAAGTAGAATGGATATGATATGATGTAACTGTTTTGAATGGTCTAAACAGGTGACTGGAGTACAACAATTGCAACAAAAACATCCCTTCGGATGGGTGCCTTTGGTCGAAGGAACTAAAAAATGTGAATTAAAAAAAAAAACAACTGAGAATTTATATATGTTGACAGACTTATCCATACCAATATCAACAAGTAGCTTAGCTTCCTCTGGCATCAATTGTAGAGGCAGGCCCAACTGGATGTTTTGGCGAGGTGCCCGTGGAAGACAACCAACTAGCTTGCCAACAATGCGACACTCTTCCCGCAACATTTGCACATCTTAAAACAAAAAAAGATACAAGCATACTTTTTTTTTAAAAATTGGAAAACATGAAAGAGATGACTACCAATATGAAAGAATAATAACATCTTGACCTCTTTGTGTGTTTGTATGTGGCTATCTCAACTAGAGCTGTCATCTTCCATTTGTATATGTTGGATTGAGACATTTTTTTTTATAATTTTAGACAATAATATGTGAATTTATTTGAAAAATTCTGGGTTTTTACTATATGCCTTTGTTGAAAAGACAAAAATTTTAAATCTTAACAAAAAAAGACAACAAGCAACACATGATTTAATGAATGTCAATAAATAAATAAAAGGAGGGCACCCAGACTCCAGGCTGGGCAGCCTCCAAATGGAGGGCACCTGGACTCCGGGCTAGGAAACCTCCAAAAAAACATCTGATCTTTCATTAGTTTCAATTTATGCTACACTTACTTTTACTGTTTTAGCTAGTTTAAGTAAGTTACCATTTCTTTTATGCACATGCATGTAATTTAGTCTATGCTGTGGCTTTAGGTTTTGGATTACATGTTCAGTAGGAATATGTATAATTTATTTGAATCCCAAAACTGCATGATTGCACCATCATTACTGAATAAATCACTAACTCTAAAAGTAACACATAAGTCTTAGATTGTTAAAGCTGCTTTATTTCTCTCTCCATATCAATGGAATTCATAACTATATTAGTTATAAGAAAATAAACAGCTCCTTCAACGTTTGCCTTTCCTTGCGACTTTCATGGCTTTATCATATAACTTTTTATGTCATGGTGAAAATTTGTCAAATTTTGAGTTTTGGACCTATTTGCATCATCATAATGTCTGAAGGACCATGTTAATGCCCAGTTTTTAGTATTTGTTGCCGACATGCTTTCATTTATCTAAAAAATAAAATGATTAAATCTTTTGAAACAAGTACTTAAAACAAAAGCGCCCAAAACGGCTGTTCAGATTTATATGCGGCCTTTAATGCTTCTGGACGTTAAAATACGAGGACAATGACAGAAATGGAAATAAATGGCCCCTTTGACTATTGAGAATAAAGAATGTTTTACACAATGTACAGGAAGAAAGAGGTCATTCCCGGTGAACATGACAACAAAGGTTCAGTCCAGAAAGTAAAAATAAACAAGGGATGAAGTATATTCTGGACGTTATAGTATGACATGATAGACCTAGTTTGTTTTCAGAGGCCCAATCAGATTTAAGAGTTTGCATTCATCTTGTTTATTGTAGGGAAGTGAATTCTATTTTTAGCACTTTTCTCTAGACAAGCATGTAGTAAGCTAGCTAGGCTTTTATAACAGCTGATCTACTCTGCTTAAAATAGGCCTCTAAATGACATAGAGTATAACATCCAGAAGCACATATTAAAGATTAGATATAAAAGGAATTGTGCTTTCTGTTAGTTCTGTTTTCTATGTGAAAAGCGACTGTACGACGAAAAAAATTTGGGTTTTACAAACATAGTTGGCCACTTTGTAAAAACAACCCCTCAAAAACACCAGTATTTCATGTGATGGTTTTTATTGACGAAATGGTTTCTGATTCAATACAAAACTGAACAGATTAAATTAGGTGGTTTTAAAGATACAGAAAACTATACCTGCTATCTCCTTAGCATGTACTTGGAAGAATACATTATCAATTTTATTAGAAAATCTTTTTGAAATTGGCAAAAAAGAGCATGAAATCATCCTACTACGCTACTTTTGACCTTTTGTGAATAGCATATCATATTCACGTTCCTGAATTCATAATTTTAAAAACATATGTGACATCTTTTCATGGTATATTTTTCATATTGCTAACAAACTTTAAAAAGAACTTTGAAAAACAACAAACGTTTTGATACTGATTTCTACAAAAACTCATACTAGTCATATACTGAAACCATCGCAAAGGGACTAATAAAAGTTATATAGGCCTCATATATTCAAACAAAATCAAGTGATTTGATATATTATGCTTTAAAAGGGAATGATCAAGAAATGTGATAACATTCATCTCATGGCATTTTCAGACAAATTGTAATGTAAAAAAAAAGCTAACAAAGTGCAACTTTTTACTGAATAAAGCATATAAAACTTTATTTTGAACCATTCTGCAAAGCACAGCATATTAGCAAGTGCCACAAAATTCCAAGTTCCATACAGCTCTTCTGATTCATGTCTCTGTAAAAATAAATTAGCACCACACAGAACCCCTTCACATAAAATCATCATCCAAGCCTTCCTGAAATCTGACTCTTTTTTTTTGACATTAGTAGAAGGGGATGGGACACTATTATGCTCATTGTCATAGCTTGAATGGCCACTAGATGCTTTTCTTTTGCAATAATGATGAGAGATCTTTCCAGATCCCTTGGCCCTTCCCCTGCACCTTGCACTTTTATTAAAAACTGCTGTGGTTTGCACAACTGGTTTAGGTTGTTGCAAGCCACTTACACCTTCCACATCTCCTCCTTTAAAACCTTTTACTAATTGATTATTATTCTCAGGGTACTCCTCATTCTCTTTCAATTCAAAATATTGAATTTCACCAGCTAACAGATCAGCCTTCATCAGACTGACAGTTTCCTCATTTGATTTTGAGTGCTCATTTTTATTTTCAACTTCAAACGCGTTTCTTTCTTCATTTAGAGTATGAGGTAAAGCAGTCATCAGACTGTTTCTGACTATGTAAACTATGGTGAAGTACACAATACTCCATAGTACATATTCCAGCACAAACACTTCAATCTGTGTAAATTTCATAACAGTCCACAACCACTTGGCTCCCTCCCTCCCCTTGCAGGAAGTACAAAGCATTGAGGTGAAACACAGAGACAATAAAACGGGAAGAAGAAAATGGATCATGAATAGGAGAAAGTAATAAAGAAAATAGTAGTACCAGTACATTTTTTTCTTCTTAACTCACCCAAGCCCAGGCATTTTGTAACAACGCTGCCTCAGTACCGAGGTTGTTTAGGGTGTTTTAAAAAATACTTCAAGCGATAATAATAAATGGATAAATATTTTATTTACACCCATGGAAATGCAAAAACAAACATTTGGAATAAAACAAGTTAAAAGTGAATAAACAAAATACATGTACTTATTTTTAGTGACTTTTTTTAAAGGCTCTAATTTGGGGAAAAAAATTTGAGAGGGCAAGTGATTATGAAAAAAGCATACGAAAATGGCATTTCTGATTTTGTTTATCAATATTTTCTAATGAGTGACTGAGGAAATTAATAAAAGTAAATGTTTCATAAATAAAACAGTTTTAGAGGATAAATGCCTCATTTTATGGTACGAAGCTTTTACTCTTAGCCTCGTCTTTAATTTATTATATAAATGTTGCCTTAAAAAAAGAATGCCTAATATGTTGCCTTAAAAAAAGAAAAATACCTCGCGTGACTCTTGAGGGTGATGTGTGTGGTAGTGGTACTAGTAGCGACACGACACACTATAGGACACTATAGGCACTATTAACAATCCTGCAAAAACTGTTCAATGGTAGCTCTATGCCTAGTCCCTACTCCATAAAGTTTGTCTCTCTACTCTACAGGTTCGGTGTGATAAATTGTGAAATGTTTTGTGTTTGTATAAAAGTGTAAGTTGTCTGACAACGCCAAGAATTCGTTTTGTAATAATGGTGAACGTAGCGAATTCCAACTAAGCTACCAAATATGACAAACTATGAGTAATGTGGCCAGTGGTAAAGCACGACAGGTAAGTGTGCATGAAATAAAAACTGTACTGATGTAAGTTTTTATTGTTTCTTTTATTGCAGTCAACAAAACAAACTTAAGATACAAAAAATAACTTGTCCAGTGAGAAACTTGAACCTAATTAAAACCTAACTTTACAAAAACTAAAACTGAAAAACCCAAACTTAAAAAAAAAAAACAAAAACCCAGTCAGTAGCTCTCATACAGCCGCTGAAAGAAAATTACAAAACCACCATGTAAAACACGCAATCTCATGCAAATGCATGTATACAAAATGTAAGTTTAGCGATTAGCCACTCAACAAAGTGATGATCCAACATTACCCATCTAGTAAGATCATTACAACCGCTATCAAACTTTAATCATAGTCTGTACCCAAATTAGCGTACATTCCAATAACAAAATGCTTTACACTACCAACTTTACATGAACATCATCCTTCGACGATTCAACTTTATATATCGCAACTACTGAAGATTACATGTATTATTATTAAGCATGTCACGGTCTATGAATCATATCATCACAGCACCGTAAGTTACGCCTATAAACAGATAGTATGGGCGACAACCGTTATGCTACCATTATGTTTCTGCTCTGTTAGCTTACACAAACATAGGGTACCTACACCATTCTTTTTATATATATATATATATATCGGATTAACTAAAGCTCTGTAATACAACTTTAAATCTATAGAACAGGTAACAAGCCATTACTCCTTGCTACCACTATTATACTTTGCGAAAAATTACAAAAGTAGTAGTTCTATAAAAGCTCATCAGTAATGCACAAAGGCTTAGATTTAATCTCTGGGATCAACATTCAATACATATATATGGAACAACGATACAGATGTTATACTCACTTCCAATATCAAAGCAATGGATGTGCAAATGTCACCGTCAAAGGTTCAGGCAAACGTTTAACTTCAGACTCTCTCTCTCTCTCATGTACGCGCAGCTCGGCCTCTCGAATCCAGATGAGGAGCTACGAAAACTGCTCTACATATATAGTTTTTTCCGAACAAAGATTTTCTAAAGATCCCCGATCGGAGAGATAGGAATCTCCCTACCTGTCTACTTTAATGGGTGAGGGGATACAAAATATATTCGAAAGTACCGAATTTACCCTGTAACATCGCTCACACAGTGACAACCACGCTAGATAAAAATCTTCTCAGCTTGCAAAGACGATATCGTAGTAACCACATGTACACCGAACAACCTTTCACTCGTGCAAATCTCAAACAATATATGCATTATAAGTTCTAAGGCAGACAAAGAATCAAACTAAACCTTATCGGTGTCAAACATCGAAACTGACACCATGGGAGAGTCTCCTACGATACAAAACTATCGTTTACAGGAAGTTCGAAGACATTTATCTCCTGTAACCGCGTCACTATAAGCGTCTGTGATGTGATAGCATCAGTACCGAGACCACCACAGAGGCTAGCCCTACAATTAAAAAACTGTGTCAAACGAACATCAGTATAGAGGCGAACCTTCTCTAAGCCCACACCTACAACTC
This sequence comes from Elysia crispata, assembly GCA_033675545.1. Lineage (NCBI taxonomy): Eukaryota > Metazoa > Mollusca > Gastropoda > Plakobranchidae > Elysia > Elysia crispata. The sequence goes on from JAWDGP010003559.1 coordinate 117,900, forward strand.
GCCTCAAAGGATGTAGTGCATAACAGCTCAGTGCCTAACTAGAATGCTGCTTTTGTTTGTCTGGTCAGATCTCAGTTACTCTATCTGACAGTGTGCATAACTTAAAGGTTCTCTCGCTCTCGAGAAGCAAGAATGGATTACACCCTCATAGCATATCAGTTTCCCCTGACATAGTTGCGGTACCTGTTCTTTCAAAGAACACGGATAGCAGGCAATCAAAAAAAAAGAATACCGAGTAAAAGTATTAAACCTCGTCCGTTTACATAAATATATATATATAAAAAAATGTCGCTTCACTCCTGCCAAAACTAAAACTGAAAGTAGAGCAGATGTTAAACTACTGCAAGCGCAGAGAAAAAACTTTTTTTTATGCATCTTACACGGTAATGCTGCAGGATTATGGATACTGCCAACATTAACTATGTTATCAAGAAGGTGCCTCATAGTTTCTTCTTGGTCTTTGTCAAGCTTCCTGTTCTCCGAGTATACTTCATCTGCAAATGAAAATAATTTATATTAGTATCATTACTTTTCTAGTAATATTATACATCAGACGTTTTGACTAATATTCTGCACACGTAGAATGTACCCATAATTACCTCCAAAGTAAAAAAAAAAAAAAAACTCAGTACAGCGCCTTAAAAAGGTGGTTATTCAAATTACCTCAATCAATCTTGCTGCACAATGGATGATTGTATTCATTTCCTAATATTCAAAATATCTATCCCACATACGGCAAAATGTGAAAATACCAAAAAGTGTGTGTAATTTTGAGATTTGCCCACAAAAAAAGTGTAAGAAATGTGTAAAATGTATAAAGGTTGGCATCCCTGCCGCTATTACCTATAGATAAATAACATTAGCATGCACTTTTTAACTTGGCTCAACTGCGTATATCGAACAAAATCCTTTTCATTGTTTACACCCCCTGTGTTGAACAATTTATGTTCTAAGAAGGGTTCTACCTTTTTTTGTTAAATGCAAAAAAAAAAAAAATGAAGATTGAATTGACATTGAAAATGATGTAAAAGAAATGACCATCTACCGGTGTTAAATGTGAACAGTAACACCCTCTACCAGTTAAATTTATCTACTAAAATTTTATACCAACAAAGATCTCCCTACCTGTCTTTTTGGGCAAGATGTGGTTGTACTCCAAGTTGATAGATACCACCTCCAGTTTATCTAAAACTCTGTTGACATGAAGTCTTATGTGGACTGGGCAATTGTTCTTCATGGACCTGAAAGAGTTTGAAGAAGAGGATTTGTAGAGTATGAGTGTTACATTAACTATTAGGCAACATTTCCAACTAAGAGTCGCTTTCCATAATCATCCCTATATCAAGGGCAATTTTTTTTATTTTAACTCAAAATATTGAAAATTTTATTAAGTTTACTAAGAACAATAGAAAAAGAAATCTTTAAAAATGTATAAATTAAAGCGCTTTTTTCTTTGTTACCCCAGGCTCTGCCTATAGAATTGAAATTTAAAAAAGCAAAAACTACACCAATAGAATTATGGGAGAAACTTCAAAATTGATTTGTAACATTTGCAATGAAAACATGATAAACACTAAACACACAAAAAAAATGTGTTTTAAAAATGAAATATTAAGGAAAACTACTAAACCAAAATCCTTTCATACATGGATAACACTTACTTCAATTTCCTAGACACCAAAAGACTAGCCTAGATACAAACCAGAAACATTGACCTATAGATATCTCAAGCAAGCACTAAATGGTGGCTAGCCTCTTGCTTCTCAGGATCAAAAAGTAGTAGTAAAATTCTACACATTTTACATTCTATCTTGATATCGATTTAACTTGAGGTTTGACTTGAGTAGAACCTTAGAAGTCATTAGATGTACATCTAGATCCAGATCTAGAGTGGGACAAAGGCCTTGCCAAGTTGCAGGTCATGCAAATAAAGTACTAGGATTAGATGTAGTGGTAGAGACTAGGCCTATATCTCAACTGCTTCCTATATCTAGAAAGGCTGGTTAATGGCAAGATCAGAAACGAATCATTATTTTAAACCTAAGGGTATCCCGATAAAGTTGGAGTACAGATAAAAAATGTATACCAATCTTGCTGCAATTTTAGGTTTCTGTGGCAATCAAACATAACCTAGTTTAGACTAGATTCTAGCTCTCAATGAACCTAGATTTAAGATACATCCAGATACAAGTCGGAATACAGATATAAAAATGTAAACTAATCTTGCTGCATTTTCAGATTTCTATGGGCATTCACACAAAATTAGATGTAGGTGCTATAACTAGACTCCCCCAGCCTCTGGAATTGTAGATGCCTAATGTTGATTTTAATCTAGAATCTATCTAGATCTAGTGTTAAAATTCAAGAGAAACTAATCCACAATCTAGATCTACATCTAGATTAGATTCTATTATAATTGAGATCTAGATCTAAATCTAGAATCTGGGGTGATCTAAGATCTACATATATCTAGACTTGACTAGGATCTAGATACAGTGGAATCTGCTTAGGTTAAAGTCAACTCCTTGGGACCCAAAAAAAGTGTTTCTCCATTTCCAGGAACCAAGAGTTTGTTTCCCTTTCCTTACCTTTGATAGTGGCCTCCCTTTGCAATGTCTCCATTTCGTTCTTTAGGTCATAGTGTGGTAAATTTATGCAAGTTAAAACAAGTGAAAACCATATCAAGTCTGTTAATTGAAACAACCTGATATACCATACACAAAAACACAATAAATGCCTACGTAATTTTTCAGCTTTACCCTCTTTTAGAATGGCCTTAGGTCTAGATCTATCTTTACTTAAGTTCTTTTTTCACCACAAAAATGGCCCAATTAAAAAAATATTTTAAAAGCATTATTAGACTTTTTTTTAGAGGCCTTCAAAAAATGCTATTATAAGGCAAGCAGCGGTGGGAAGAAAACAATGCACTGTTTGCCTCGAATGATGTGATCCAAGGATAAGTTCGGTCTAGATCTAGACACCCCAGCCTCCATCCCACCCACACCCTATGTGCCCGTCTTTGTTACTGCAACAACCGTAGAAGACCACACTAACTTAGCCAGGCCTTGTCAAGCATGCTATTTAATACAGTGACTTACTGACTGTATTAGGTTTACAAACAAAGAGCTATATTCCACTTACTCATCGCTATGCATCCCCTATGGGTTTCACTTTTTCCCATCAACCACGAGATGTTGACTTTAAGTGAAAAATGTCCCAAAGTCTTTGACTTTATGAATCAGAAAATCAGTTACATAAACAAAGAAGGAAAAAACGGGACCGCAGATTTCAAGCTGATTCCACTGTATTAGATCTAGAGATTGTCATATATTTAGATTGACTTAGACCCTAGATTCCAGACTAAAGGTGTAGATCAAATCTACATATAAAAGTCGCTGTACTTACGTTGTTTGTTTCTCTGTCCCTTGACTGATGATGTGCCTTCTTGAACACATTGAAGTTCAACTGTGGCATATTGAAGGTCTCGAAAGTGGCTGGCCTCTTTGACGCCCTTGTTATAAACGTTTACTGTTTTGCAATGTTTTGATTTCACGAGTTCCTCATTGTTAGTTGCTTTCCTATGGTTAATTAAACCTAAAAACTCTGCAAATGTCGGGAATGTGTCCCTTTTCAACACAATGAGCTCGTCTTTGGTCACATTTTCACGGTGGGCAGGAAAGCAATTACAGCATGGATAGGAAGGAAATAGTAGAAGGGCGGCTTTTGGGCTTCAAGAGTTTTGGAGAGAACATAGACTCGAGGCTAGGGAGCTTTAGAAACTTTCTAAATAAAAAAATAATTCTTTTGATTTGTAGGCTCATTTTAAAAATAAAGATCTAGATCTAGAATCTAAGTGAAAAAAAAATGGTATTTTTTTATCTGTACACCCAACTCGCATTGGCATTTAAAATGATGTTTTTCTGTTAGATTTCAAAGTGCTGAGTATGAATTTAAGGTTTTATTCCTCAAAAATAAATAGTTTTTGAAATATATGACTTTTTGTTTTGGATTATTTCTTCTTTCTTAACCTATTTAAGCATACTGATTTGCTCGAGGTAGGTGCCTTTTTGCATGTTAATTACTTACGTCTTTCACGCATGCGTATTACTTTCTTTTTAGTTACTCTTTGGGCATGCGCAACGTGTTACAATTACCCATGCGCATGCGCGAATAAAGGCGCACTTTCATCGCGTCTTTTGTTTTCTCATTTCATTGTCTTTAATCAATTGGCTCAACAGCTGATGTGTTTTGATCTTGATCGTGATTTTCTTCATGGCTGCTTGTGATAAGAGTTCTTTTGATTATTTCCAAGCTATTGCTGAAGTTTGTTATTAGGGAAGTAGAGGAAGATAGTGATACAGAGGTGTTCGAAGTAGCCGAGACGGAGTAAAGGTAAGAGCTGAATTTATTATTATTTTTTTTTTTTACTCTGTGCTGTTTCTTGTCTTTCCGGTTCATCTCGACCTTGATTTGATTGTATTATTAAGTGAAAGTCGCTTTATTCTTGTCGGTGGGAGTATTCCCCCCATCCTTTTTTTTTGGGGGGGGGGGCTCATTTTTTTATTTATTTTGTTAACATTCCATAAAATTGCGCCTTTATAAAGTTACGTAATCGCGACAACTTTCACTTATAATACAATCACGATCAAGATCAAGGTCAACCGGAAAGACAAGAAACAGCACTCTGGTGAGAGTCGGTGTACAGGTAAAATTTACCAAAAAATTAGGCCTAAGGAAAGGAAACTGTTACTATACCTTCAGCATCCCACAAAAAGAAGGATCCATGCGAATATAAGATGTTCATCTTTCCACTCACAAGTGATGCAGACTCATCATTTTCGTCCTCTAGATCTAAGGCTTCCTCCGACTCAGAGGATTCTGACTCCGAGTCTGATGCATAGAGAGAAGTTCCAGGAATAGACGTTACCTCTTCTAGTATCTCCAGATCTAAGTCATCGTCTAAATTTACAACTTCTTGCACCCCTACTTTATTTTCAGTCTTTCTAATGTCAAGTGCAGTTGATCTTGGTTTCGACAAATCGACTTGTAAAGGTGACGTAGATCTAGATCTAGATGAATGGAGTTGCAAGTCATCGACTACTGTGTTTTCATTCGAAGCTCCCTTACCATCAATTTGAGACAATCTTCCTTTTTTACGATCTCCCATTGCGTTCACTTTTTTTAAATTTAATACTTCAAACAAAGATTAAATTCTAAATTTAAAAAAAAATAAAAAAAAATTTATACCCTACATCTCTTTCGTGATCTATTTGAGTATCTTTCTACTCCAGACCAGTGCTTACTTTCCAATAAGTGTAGACGGACGCAGCCATCTTGTAATGCCTCAGTTCCGGTAAAATATCTACTCGTAATGCCGAAAAAAGCCGAAGATCTACATTATATCTGAACCTTTGCGGGAAAATGCGACAATAATTTACCTACTAAAGTTTGCGGTGACATAGCTGTCACGTGATGAATTTAGCGCGCCTGATTCACGTTGACCACTCTTGATGTTGCGTTTGGATTCGAAGGACTGCTTGAGACCCTATTCTATCTGTTGAGTCAACTCTAAGGCTAGCAGAAGATAATTTTTTATTATAATATCATCTTGTTTTCAGATTTCGATAGTTTAATCTTCTCATCCATGGCAACTGAAATCGACCAACGTCTGAGGGAGATCCAGAGGGAGTATCTTGATTTCTTAGATGATGATGTAAGTGAGATGTATTGATGATGTACAAGATCGGTTAGATATCTAGATTAGATTCTTGTATTTGTAAAATACGGTTGTTTTTTTTACGTCATAAATTTATAAATGTTCATAAACTCATCAAGCACTGGCTCCCATCTGAAAAAAAAAAAAGAACTGCTGTTCGCCACTGGCCCTTTTTTTTGTATATAAAAAAGTTAACTGATTCAGACCCACAGAGTAAAACGACTTGCACTATACAGCCCCACAGTGTACTCACAAGATAAAGTGAAGGTGCTATAGTTTCAAGGATATTGAAGAACAGAAGCTTGCACAAAACACATAGTGTTATATACCATTTTTATCAGAAAGAAATGAGGAAGATGAATCTGTTATTTATTTTTATGTGGATTTAGAAATCTAGTTATACAGTAGTCTCCGGATAAAAGCACGCCAGTTAAAAGCACGCTTCGGTTAAATACAGGCTGAAGCGGTCTGACCGATTTTTTACTATGTAATCGGTATACTTTAAACGCACGCTTTGAAATTATTAAATCGGCATTGCTTACTGTACCCGGTACTAATGTGGACGAAATATCCACGATATTACGGCACATGGCAGCCAGGAAACTGTGCTAGCACATCATACCGGTACACGAAAGGGAAGGGGTGGGGGACAAAGGCTGTACATCAGTATCGTCGTATAAACACACTCTCTACCTGGGCCATGGGATCGGCCGCAAGCTTGGAAGGGTAGGGAGGGGAGGGTTGGAGTGGAGCACAGGCAAGGTGATGCAATTTTCGCTGCTTTGTGTCTGCCTGGTCAGATCTATCCATTACGGCTAGTATCCTCTCCTCTCCTCCCTCGCTTTTTGCGTTGCACGGTTGTCTGACTCTGAGGTTCGCGCGTGGTGTATCACTGTCAGGCATCATGTGTGTAAAATAAGTCTAGTCATAGTCAAGATTGGTCATTCACTCATTGCGATTTCATCCGTCAGTAGAGTTGTGCAGTCTTCTCTCTCAGAGTCTAGTCTCTTATTTTCATCGACATGCTCGATACGATACATAATGTCTACTCACAAGACATTAACGTTGGAAACAAACTAGACAATTTGTTCATGAAACTTCAATGATCAATGTTGTTCCCTCTCACGAATTTCGTTATTTCAATGTTGTTTAATAAAACCAAAGAATAATTCAATAAAAAAAAAAAAAATAAAAATAAAAGAAACCAAAACTAAGCTGAACTCAAAGGTTTAATAAGCTCCCTTTCCAAATGTGTGTAAATCAAGGGAAATAATTCTGCATTTTGCAGTACAATAAGGGAAGTAACCAAAATTTTTTTCATTACTTTTTATAAAGACACGCATCTCCTAAACGCACGCTATTGAAGCCTCCCGAGGACCGTGCGTTTATCCGGAGACTACTGTATGTGTGTTTCAGTGTGTGAAGAAAGTAAAGGTAAAAAAAAATAAATTTTGATTACATAATTTTTTCCAACTTACCAAATGATTCCAACAGCTACATATACTCCAGGTACTTGACTTGTATGTAATCCAAAGCACAATTTATATGTTCATATGTACAGAAAGTTTTGTGAAGATCAATTTGAAACTTTTTTTTTTTAGAATTTTTTTGTAAACCACAGTTTTTAGTAAATTTAGTATAGAAAAAGGGAAAAAACTGAGACATTTAATTATTATTTACATTATTTACATTTGCAAAAAATCAGGTTACTTTGGTGTGTGGAATTGCTCAGAACACTCTTTTGGATGAAGGTAAGTTTTTTGGTCACCAGTTGAGCATCATTGACAGAAAAAGTTTGTACGCTTGCGACTTCCAGGTTTGCTGCAAACGACACAATTTCTGTCTTCTGATGAGTGAGATATCAGGTGAATGTTTCCAGTATATCTGGCAATCAAGCTGACATTTTCTGGTCTAAAATTGTTTTTTGATTTCTCTCTTTCTTGGGGTATCATGGAGAGTGCAAGAAGCTCAAGCTGCTCCACAAGTGTCTTTTTGAAATGTCGGAGGCTGCAAAACTTTTGTTGGTTGCTCGCAGGCCTGGTTTTCTTGAAAAGAACCATGGCATTTATTTGGCTTAGTTCAATCATCCAAAAGAACAGTTTTTTCCACCATTTGTATGTTTTTCTGTTGAATATGTTGTAATACCCAGCTAGCTGGTCTGCCCTGTCGCAGGCATTATATTCAAGTATCGGAATTGGTTTGGTGGTGAGACGGCGACGGAGTGGTTTGTCTCTCCTCCATGCCCAGTGCTGAATTTGTGCTAACAAGAACACATGGCTTTTTTGCTTTCTTGTCTTTGACGGCTACACATAAAATTCTGTCATTTTCACTGAAATACCAATTCACACCCAGGTGTGGTAGATTTAGTGTTTTCAGTTGTACTGGAAACCCCACACATTTAACGTTCCGGTGAAAAAAAATTCTCCTGCTATTCATATACTGAATCAGGCTGTGTGAGGTGTAGTACCTGTCGCTGTGAATGTGGTGGCCATTGGAGAATGGCTTCAGCAGAAAATCGAAGACCTTCACAGCTTGAGAATTGCTCTTGTCTAAATCAGCAGAGTAAGATGTCTCTGTGCTGAAGTAGACCAGGAGATTCAAGATATAGCCCGAGCCACTTTCAACGAGACCAAAAACCTTCACGTGGTATTTAGAGGGTTTACTGGGGTTGTATTGAGTATACTTCCACCTCCCATTCCACCCTACTACAATTTCATCAAGGGCTAGATTCTGCTCAGGGTAGTAGGCAGCACGGAACCGTTCCAGCAGCAGGTTGATGAAGGGTTCGACTTTCTCTTTCCCTTCACTGTCAGCTTCAGAGCAGTGAAGCATGGTGTGAAAAATAGCCTGGAACCTATTCCTATCAAACATTGAAGAGTACCAGGGGGAATAGCCTTAATCCGATTTATCCCAATAATCTCGTATTTGTGGCTTTGGATCCAGACCAATCTGCACAATGACAGCCAAAAACTTGTAAAGCTCGTAGGTGGTCAGTGGTTTCCAGTGTCTATACACTGAGTACCTTTTTGCAGGAGTGCTCATTCTCAATTTGATGGCAGCATAAGCATTGATAGACTCTATCACTTGGTCCCTCACTTCTGTATCAAATAGCTGCATGAAGCAGTCAAGGGGAGTAGACTCTTCACTTATATCTGCATAGACTGCTGGAGCCCTGTCAGGAGTGAAGCGGAAATTTTGGGGATAGACCTCGTCCTCAGTAGTGACTTGTTTCCAATCACCTGGATTAGGCCCTCGGGTTTTGTTCTGAGGTTTAGGGTTAGATCTAGATCTAGAGTCTGAATCATCAATGCTAGGTGTAGATCTAGAGCTGGATTCATCTTCATCATCGCTTTGGTATACATCAGCTATGGTTCTCTTTTGGCTAGGTCTATATCTAGCAATGCCTGAAGGTCCAGGTTGGGGCTGATCGATAGGTATAGATCTAGATCTATCCTCACTCTCGTTGTCAGACTCACTACTCAAGTGAATATTGTATTCATCTTCACTTGAAAATGAACTTTCTTCATCAGAATCTTCCATCACTCTGCTAAGAAAATCCAAAGCCTGTGTAGCTGACATTCGTCTAGGCATATGATTCTTGTCAGCCATCTTGTTTACGTCGGAAACGACAACAAAATAAACAAATTCGGAAAAAAGCTTGCTTCTACGACTCAGTGTAAACATTGACAGCTAAATACGTAACTGAAAAGCCGGGAAAAACCCAGAGTCATTTAGTACAAAGTAACCGCAGTTTCGTATTAATGGTTTGTCTTCGTATCTTGTTAAAGACTGAGCCGGTGGCACCGGCTCATGGGACTGAGATGTCAGCCATTGAGCAGCTGTGAGCGGCTCATGGGATTGAATCAGTTAAATTGACATAAAATAAACCAAAATTTGCTGTGTTAGTAGATCTAGAGATCTTAGCTAATCAAAACATTTTTGAGTTAACGCACATGTAAAATTAGCGACCTGTCTTTAACAATATCATTAATAATGACGTAGGCCTATTCAAATGATTTTCTTACGAAATCGTTAAACAAAGTCACATTCAAAACATTTCCAAAACAATAGCTTTAAAAATATGGAAGAGGCTAGAGAGACCAGACTTCCAGTCCGTCTAGACTCAGAGGCTAGGTGGACCAGAATTCTGGTCCACCTAGACACAGAGTCTAGCTAGACCAGAGTTTTGGTCCACCTTGACACAGAGGCTAGCTAGACCAGAGTTCTGGTCCATCTAGACACAGAGGCTAGGTAGACCAGGGTTTAGGTCCAATTAGACAGAGAGGCTAGCTAGACCAGAGTTTTGGTCCACCTAGACTCAGAGGCTAGGGTAGACCAGGAATTAAGTTCAGACAGACATAAAGGCGAGGGAGACTGGAAAATTTTAGGCCTATTAAATTACTTTTACAAGATTTTCAGGATCGAGATAGAGCTCTTAATACTTATCTAGATTTCATAATAAAATCTGTAAACTTTTGAACTTCATTTGTTGTTTAAATTAGCGTGCACATTCTCTATGATTTTCTCTATTGCAGATTTTTAAGATCTATAGAACACATAAATTCCTCTAATGCTCTACAGTATAGAGACCAGTACCAACATTTCTCATGGGCCAAATTCTTCAGACTACAGGTGGAACTCAGACTTTTTTCGAATTAGCCCTTTTCAGTTCATGTAATAAGTCTCTAATAGTAATATATGTCGTATAGTCCTATATGGGTGGAATTAGTGGTCTCCAAATCACCTGCTAAGGTTATACTTTTGAAAACTTCCTCTTAGATAAATCTAGCAGACAGTATCCTGCATTTTATCAGGTCTTAATCAAGGACTGATAAATAATATGACAGGAAAACCTGATATAAAACTTTTGACAGGGATGTTGAGACCACAACAAAATCCCTGATAGTATTACAGTGGAAACCTCATAATTCAAATTGTATGGGAATGGATTAAATCTTCGAATTACAAAAAATGGGTATACATAATACAGAGTCTAAGACTCATTCATTGAGTGAGTGTGCACTGAGCCTGCAACGAGCAACCCTCCCCTTTTCTCGTCCCACGTTGCTATCAGTATCAGTACAGATTTGCTACTAGCACTTAATTGTTAATGCATCTGCTCCCTTCTTGATTTGTTTGCGCACTGATCAGCCTTTCTTGGGCAGTGATTGGCATTGCTTGCTGCTTGAGAGATGCATGTAGCACTTTTGTGATGCCTTATGAGGTGGTATCGACTTCGAATTAAGAGAATCAAATCAGAAATACTTCGAAATACGAGTCTGATTCTAACAAAGCCAAAGAGAAAAAAAAAAACTATCATCTTGCAAAATTCGGTTTATGAGAAATTCGAATAATCAGACTTGGTTTTTGAGGTTACCACTGTATTTTCTCCCTTCTTTAGTTGGACGTTCTTTATTTTTATTGATATTTATTCTTAAATTAAAATATTGATTTTAAGTCTAAATACACCCTCTCCCTCTATTTTTCTTATTAAGATAGAGAGAGAAAGAAAAAAATAGGGAGGGAGAGGCAGATAAATAGACACGCAGACAGATAGACAGAGACATTCATATAGACAATTTTAGGAGGAAAACATTTATTTTAGTAAACCAAGATTTAGTTAAAACAGGAAAGATGAACAATTATTACCAGGAGAAAAATTATGGTTTATTATATCTGTAATTGTGCAAGGGCATACATCCAAATTTCAGTTCACGTTTAATAAGAAAAGAAACGTGTTATCATTTTATATCTTATAAATACATGTACATGTATAATAAAGCATTACAGTACTCTCCCATCTATTTTTCTTCTTTAAGACAGAGAAAGAAAGAATGAAAGATGGATGGAGAGACAGGCATTCATAGGCAATGTTAGTAAAAAAAAATTACTTATCCAAGTTTCAATTCACTTTTGATAAGAAAAGCTTTTTATATTTTATAATTACAAGTATAATAAAGCATTGCAGTACTATTGGTTCAAAGAAAATTATATCCTCAAGTAGGTATCCTTGTGAAATGAATACATTTTGGAAAAAAGCAATGAATCAATCAGGCAATGATTAATTCTAACACATATGAGTGTGCTTTGAACACTTCAATAAATCTTTATGTGCCAACCATCATATCAATAACTAACCAAACTATGATTTCAATAGAAATCAAACATACCCATAGTTAAATAACTGGTGTGTAGAAACCAATATAATAATAACTGTCACACACGTACAATAAAAACACATATTATTCTTTGCAAGCAGTAAATAAAAAGTTTCAACTATCCAAATGATGGAATAAGTGAAATTAAAGTTAGCAGTTACTCTATCAACAGGTATAAATGGACACACAATATACATATATAAATGTAACATACATCATACATGTCAAATGTGAAGCAGTTATGCGAAATAATAAAATTATATCCATTTAATAATTTATGATTTGCATGATGCACAATGAAAATATGAAGCAGCTGATTTTAATCCCACACATAAGCAATGATACCATTGATGACACACATCACAATCAATCCACTCCATCAGAGAACCACCTTCACACAGGTCCTTGTCCAACTCCTCTTTACCACAAACACCACATATATCTTCCTTCATAGCTCCTACTGTCTTCAAGCGTTTGCCTTTCGACACAGGCTGGCACACTGTTTGCTTCCTCTTTCTATTACATGTAACACCTGCTCCCCTTGGCCTCCCCTTCGTCTTTGCCCTCTCAAATTTTCCAAAACTAACATTTTTATCTCCATAGCATATGGACACTCGATGTCCAAATGAATGAATTTCAGCAGTTGTTTGTAAGAATGAAAAATTCGACCAGGTGTCTCCATCTCATGACGCAAACCAACTCCAACATCATCTCCACCAACTGTTTCCATCTCTTGAAGCATTGCCTCATTAACTGTAACATCAACCTCAACAACTCTCTTCGTCTCTTGGCTCAACCCAACTCTAACATCATCTCCACCAACTGTCTCCATCTTTTGAAGCATTTCCTCGACTCGAACAATACCTCTCTCCATCTCTGGACGTACCAACGCATCTCCAATTTTATCACCACCTACCTCATCGATGAGATCCTCCTCACCTACTGTTATCCCTTCTTGACTTATCACCTCAGCTTCAAAATTAATCCCACCTTCCTCAGTTTCTTCTACAACATCATCTACACCAACTCCACGACCTACTCTCTTTTGAAACTGCACATTTCTCTCCATCTCTACCATGTCATCTGCGAATTCCAGCACATCTTCTATCTCAACATCTTTATCTTCTCACCACATAGCAATTAATTTCCTGACAGTTCTCATGCGTTTCTCAAAGACCAGCTGCCCACACCTACTCCATCACTGACCAATTCCTGACAGGCCTCCTTCAATGTCATCCTCTTCTCCCACTCTGACCTCTCTCTACTAGCATTGATGACATCAATTTCAGCACTCACTACACCCCCATCACTTTCCTCCTCTCCCTCAAAGCATATCAATAATCTCTCCTTCAAATATCGCTCTGGAACATTTGCTAGTGGACTAACATTTTCATATTGACAGTACGCCCAAACATGCCAACATGGTAATTGTTTTTCAACATAGTGCAGGCACTGGCATGTGTCACCAACAGAGTAATGTATTTCCTCCTCATTATTTGAGACAGCCAAGGTCTTTGAGTCTGCATCGTATGCAACAACTTGCCCATGAAGCTTATTTAATTGTTTCTTGATTTCCTCACAAGCATATGGGGTAAGTTTTGCATATGATGCAGACAGAATCTCTTTGGCTGCCTCAAATTGAGGACGAAATACCTTACTTAGCAGTTGTAACTCCTGAAACTTTCTCCTCACCTGCTTTTCGGTGCTTTTATGGTATGCAAGCAGTGACCTGATAAAAGCCGGAATGCCCATTTTGGAATGACCAACAGTCTTCAAAGCCCTGTTGTGGCGCTCTACAAAATTATTGTTTTTATTTGCCCATGTGAAGATTTCTTTTGTTTTATAATTGGCCCAGGTGTTGGACACTGGCAGCCAATTTTTCTCTAAATATGTCTTAAAAAGACCATTCGGTATAAGATTAAAACAATAAAAAAAATTCCTCTTCCTTCGCGCACATCATCATTCTTCTCACAACTTGCGTCACCTCCTCTTGCTCCCCTCTTCCACAATATTTCCTGACAGCTTCCATTAGGGTCTTAGCAACATGAAAGCGACAAAGAACATCATTACATTCAGGCATCGTCTGTCTCACTGCTCCTATCTCGCTCGCATCCTTGTCCACCACAACAGTCTTCACTTTCACACCCTCATTCTTACGCACAAACTCACCGAACAGGACTTACAATGTCATCATTTTCTCACCTCTCACACAGGCAAAGCCAACACAATGACCAACATTATCCCCATCCACAATCATAAAAACAACGACCGGATATCCATGTAAATTTAGACAATATGTGCTATCAATATAAAGCACATCAGGATAAGAATTCAACATTTTCTTCATGTAAGCTGTCTGGAAGAAAAGAACACTGATCTTCCCAGACTCAGAAAAAATGCTGAAGTGTGCACCAGGATCTTCCGCAACCATGGACTCTAGAACCTCCCATACCTGCTCCTCAACACTTTTGTTTTGGTGATCTGCGCGTTGCCTCAAATTGTGAAGATCTTTCGGCTTCACTTGTTTGTCTAAAGTGGGTGAAAAGAAAAAGCAGAAGGATGTGGATCATTTTCTGAACTAGAAAATTCCTTGTATATGGCTTTTTAGATGAGTCTCCTAAAGGTGAAATGGATGAAGTTCTAGGGTACTTAGAGGTATCGATGACTGAAACCTGGCTTGTGACTCACATATATACACATTTTGTTCTGGTAATATCCAGTTAAATACATGATTTAAATGCACTGATCAGCCTTCCTTGGGCAATGACTAGAATTCCTTGCTGCTTGAGAGAGTGTAGCACGCTTGAAATGCCTAATGGGGTAGTATAAACTTCGAATTCAGACTAAGAGAATCAAACCAGCAAGACTTGGAAATATGAGATATGCCACGTACACCTGAAAACAAGTTTTGACAAGATGTAGGCTTTATGTGTTTCACAGTGTGGCAATCACTTTTATTAAATACCTGAACATACACATGATACAGGGTAGGTCAATATGACCCATATATAAAATAGTTGGATTTCTACATTCCCTGCATCTATTTTCATGACATCCCTAGGCAGCAGCAATCATGTACAAATTGCTGAGTTATCTTAGAGATTTCATAGTAGCCTCCATTTGTTTAATTTACATCAACTAATACACTGTAATAAGTCATATTTGGTCATTCTGACCCACTTTAAAGGGATAGTAATAATATAATAAAGTATTATTTGAAAACTAAAAAAAACCACCAAAATGAGCCAACCTCAACATAAATGACCCTTCACTGTTTAAATAAAAAAGAAATAGTGTTTTAACTTTTCAAAATATGTTTCTCAAGAGTTGTACTTGTACTTGCACCCACTATGTCATTTGGCCAGCCTTGACAAAGCATCTAAGTGAAAGTTTTTGACCAAATTAAAAATCTGAAATTTTAACTAATCTAAGGGACTTCAATTGGATGCTGCATAAATTTGCCAAAATTAAAAAAAAAACAACTAAGTTTGTATTCAATAAGAGTAAAAATCTGATGATATGGAATATTAACAAAAAGGCAACCTAAAGCACATAAAATTATCCGCACTTAACATGTTTACTGATCAGAAATGCACCGGAAAAATGTGGGGGTAAACTCACCATAAGATGTGGATATATAGTTCTGGATCTTGCTTACAGGTGCCCCAAGGTCAATAAGCTTTTTCACATCCTCTCTCTCCTTGGTATTTAATTTGCGATCAACTGCATACACACCATCTGATTAAAGAATAAATAAATATAGACACCAGATGGCTTATAACTGTGAGTCTCATAGTTAGTCGAGTGGTTTAAGTTGCTGGTGTCATTTTCCATCTAGAGCCTCCATGAAAAAAAAATGTTACTTGTTCTTCTACTAGCAAAACAGTATTTATGCTGATTAAAAACATGTGAAATATATTTCCATCTATGGCCAATGTCACATGGTACTTAGTAAATACCGAGCTTTGGCAAAGGTGAAAGCCTTGAAAATAAATTGCAAGGACGTATTACTAATACAACTACTTAGTACAAAAAAAAAAAATTTCTGAGCTCATTCTTCCAAGCTAGAAACAAAACAGGTGCCATGCGAGTCTGGCCATTTTGTGTGACACTCAAGACACAACGTCAAAATGTACATCACTCATAAATGTGAATTATACTATGTGGACATCATAGATTATTATTTTTAGTGCATTAAGAAAAAACTAACCTGATGGGGTTATATTCCCAATTAATTGAAAGGGCAGTCCAAATTTGCCATTTATCAACCTATCAATGCAGTAATTTGTTAAACATGACCTAGTTATGGCGGTTGTTACCATGCCATAATGCTTACCTTTTTTAGCTGGAATAGCATGGTTATGCTGCAAATTCGCACTGACAACCTGCAGCTTGTTCAGGTTTTTGTCTGCCCCCAACTTGATTGTAACTGGGCATCCATTTTTCAAAGATCTGTAAATTACAAAACAAAGAAGATAATATGTTAGTACCCCTGTACCTGATGGTGCTGAAGCAAAATTGATGTAGATTTTAATTTAAAGGATTGAGACAACAGTGGCTATAGTAAGATGCATCCAGATATACACTGTAGATCTATGAGCCATGACTAAAGGTCATTTTAATTTTTATAAATCTAAAACTGATAGCATCAGAAATGAAGTACCGGGCATATTAAAATATTTATTTACTTCATCACAAGGTCATTTTATTGATAAAAGACCTCATAGTGCTTTGAAGGATCAATTTAGATAGAAAAATAATTTGAGCTTTATTTAATTTGTAGTCAGGTTTGAGTGAAACGAGAGTTTTAGTGCATTTTTTTTTTTTGGTTCATCACATCGGACAGTTTTTGTCTAGCATCATAAACACCGGTAAAGCTGTGTAGGAAAGAAAGACTACCGCACCAGTATACATTCTAGATCTGGCAACCTTACCACTACTGTTTGCGGTTATTTTATTTTATTTCATTCATCTACCCTAGAATTAAGACAATGCTGAGTAGTGACGTATTACAGTAACTAGATGGGCTAAGTCAATAAAATAAATTTTTCATCTCGAGAAAGACAAAATAATAATTCTTATCTCGATTGTGGCAAATCAGGTTTCTCACACAATAGAAATTTTGAATATTTATCACAAATTTTAAGAAAATCCTGCGGATTAATGTGGCATTAATTAAAAGATGCTGGTAAGCTAGCACTGTCTTACAATTGCGATCGGATGTAATTGGATCTATTAACTATGTAACATCTAGATCTAAGAATATTCACCCGTTGTGCCCCTTGCTACAAGCGATACAATGGGGATCTTAGGGCCTTGAGTGCGCCCGCACATTGAAGTCGCAAGAAGCGGAACCTTGCACCATAGCCTGAGCCTATCTAGTTACTAATAATAGATCTCTGCCAACTGGCCAGATTTTCACAGCATATTCAAACG
This sequence comes from Elysia crispata, assembly GCA_033675545.1. Lineage (NCBI taxonomy): Eukaryota > Metazoa > Mollusca > Gastropoda > Plakobranchidae > Elysia > Elysia crispata. The sequence continues at coordinate 135,210 of JAWDGP010003559.1, forward strand.
AAGGCACTGATCTAATCAAATTATTATCTTGCAAAATTATTTGGGCAACTTCTTCAGTAGAGCCATTTCCGTACAAAATATTGAACTTGTTTTGGCTATTTTTAATATAAGCAGTAACGATCTTGCCATTTGTGGTGTGATTTGTTTACATCTAACCGGGACCGAAAAACTGCGGTACTACCAATTCAAGGGCACATTTACACGTTCTAGCACTTAGAATCTACATGATAATTCAAATTTCTACTTAAGTTGACTGTTTCGAGCTCCCCATCGAAGAAAACTTGCCCGCGTGCACACATCAGTATGTCACGTGAGTGTAGACAAGCTCCTCTTTGAATCTAAAATCTTTCTTTAACTTTGCATTTGCAGCTTTAACACTTATGCTGGATTTCCCAATCACAAGTTTTTCATTAATTATGTCATGCCGCTTACTAAGCAATGATTTGAAATCTTCAAAACTATCAAAATATTGGCCGGGGAACACATCTTGCTGGTCACACTCACACTCAGCCGCCATCTTTCCGATCAGTGATAACAAAACGAAAGTGGAAGTGTAGGAAACGGGAGACAACATGCGCAGTGCGGGGAAAAAAAACCTCTGGTCTGCGGAGCCTTCAAGGCTAGAGAGACCAGACTTCTGGTCCGGGGAGACACTTCGTAAAAATATTTTCCAAGATAATTAATTTATCGCTTATGGCGTGTTTTGCAAAAAATTGTCTATTCACTCAGAAGTCAAGGCTGTTACAGATATATATATGGGTCAGTCCACCAGTACTGTTTACCATTTGTGGACATAGAGGGTCAAATTTGAACTATTTCACATCAAAACAGCAAATTGCTGTACAGAATGTTTGATTCTTGATATTTGTTGTGTGAAAAGTGCAGACCTCAGGCTAGCATAGTTTTGGAGAGATTTTTATGTAACTGATGTGACCACCATCTGTTAGGAGTGTTACCAGGACAAATGATCATTTGCAATAAAATATCAATAACAAAAGCATATACAGTGGAGTCCACTTATAACAACAATTGAAACAACGAGAACTCGGTAATAACAAGACTTTTTCTCAATCTCCGTTTTTCTCCCTTCTTTAGCTTTGTAACTACTATTGTGGAATAACGAGAACAAATGGATAGTGAACTCTGTAATAACGAGAGATCGCTGACCCTCGTGTTCAAATAAAGTCATAGTCCTAAGGGCCTTTTCGCAGCCATTGTGTCGCAAATGACAAAGACTACGCATGCCGCACTCAACTGTGAAGAAGATTGCGGGCCAAAAGGCTACTTCACTGCGTCACCCATCGCATTGCTTGTGTTGAAAGCGAGAGGCTTGGCACACGCCTCTCACTCTCTGCAACTAGGCCTGAGCTAAGCCTAAGAAACAATAACCAATAAGCACGCCGCAGTAGGATGCCTCTCTTTGTTACTACCCTTCCCCACTACCTGCAGTACGCACATGGCCTAGCCCACCCAACCACCACATAGCACGGGGTGTGCGATGGTATAGGCCTAGCTGATCAGTAATAGAGTTGTCAGTCAGTCAAGGTTTGATTGTTACAGTGATAAAATCGCTCATCGTCAATCCACGTCGTCAATTCCAAGACTGACAATCTCTTCACGTCTTCAAAAATGGCATCTAAAAGAAAACGCATTACTCTGGAGACTATTTCCCTTTACAAGTGGAATAACGAGAACTCGGCAATAACGAGAGAAGGCATCTGGTCCGGGCATTCTCGTTATACCAGAGTTTTACTGTATTTGTATATAAACACAGAGACTGAGTAGTCTGTAACATCCAAGGTACTTTTATTAAAATTGATCCTAGAGAAGATTGAATAGTGAACATGATTTGTTAGGAATGTTACAGGACAAGCATATGACATAAAAACATTAGACAAAAGTTTCTATAGCATTGTTAAAACACCCAAATCATGGTTATACATATGTTTAATTCAAAAGATATAGGACAAGCCATCTTAAAAATTTAAAAGGGTCTTAAAGATTATTTTTAAATAATAAGTATGGTATGAAAATATTTGCATGTAAGGAACATAACAGGACAAACAATAAATGGAAAACTGTGTACCAGACACATAATGATCTACTTATATTCCATAAAAAAAAATGTGTTTTACATGGTTGAATCTTTATGTTTTTAAAAATATCGGCTTGTTTTGAAAAAAGACTGCCCTTGTGAAGAAAAAGTAGATGAGTAACGATTAGTTAGGAACGTTACTGGACAACAACAAAAAAAAATGACTGAATATAAATGCTTTTATATTATTATCTTCCTTTATATTGGGTTTATGTTTAACATATTTTATACTCCAACTTTAACAAAAAATTGTTCCAGGTGAAAATGAATTTAGTTATGATAGTAGGCCCCTACATGTACTGATATAACAACAAAACAAACATTTCAAAAACTTACAATCCACTCTTATTAAAGGTAAGTAGGTTGTTAGGAAAGAATGCAATACGAAAATTCTGTGGAAGCAAAAAAAACCCAAACAAAATAGAGCAAAAAGATATTTCATTAATCATAGAGTGGGCATATGTGATAAAGAAGATGTTAGAAATGTTTCAAAAGAAGTACACTCCACCTGTACCCAGTAACACTCATAACGCCCCTTGGCTTTCCTCGAGTTTAAACTCACTTGAAGTTATTAAATTTATTTTCTTCTAACAAAGCATTCAAAGTAAGAATTTTCATAAAGTAAGTAATTTGATATAAATTATCAAAACTAATATAAAAAAATATTAAATTATGGCAGCTCTAGGCTTCTTAGCCAACTGGAATGTTACACAGGACAAACATAGGTTCGTCCTAATCGAATCTTACTCTTTGTTCTATGTATTATGGCACTTTCATGTAATGTTAAGTACATCCTCGAGACCTTTAATCATTTAAATTATCAACTAAAGGCAGTTTAAGCTATTAAATACATATTAGTTTCCATATATTACAATTCTGTGTCCAATTCGATAGGAAATGTTACACTATCACGGAACGTTAGGAAACGTTACAGCACAAAATCCATGGACGACACAATTTCCTTACCCGTGTAGAGCGCCGCCATTGTGAAAGTGAAAGAGAAACCCAGATGAGATATTTAACTCACTTTCCGGCAGTTAAAAATCAACTTTTTGATTCTGAGGTGAAACCAACTTTTGACACACGTTGTTAGGAGTGTTACAAACGGAAGACAATTTTACCCTTTTAGTTTGACTGCTAATAACAGCTGACTGATGCAAGCTATTTACTAATGGTTAGAATCAAACTATTGCTCGTTACTTGTTTGATTTAAATATTGGACTTTGACACTGGGGTCATAAACAGGTCTTTGAAAATTCTCTTGAAATGAAGGAACTCAAAACGGACGAACACAGTAGCAAGTCTAACGCAATTTTTTAACTGCCGCTCAACACATAATAGTGCAAACGTCGGGTTTTGCATTTCCGTAGATCGAAAAATTGAAATCTTGGTCTTACAATAGGACACTTGTAAAAGCAAAGTGGCTTTCCATGATGCTTGACTATAGCATTTAAGTGAGGCATATTTTGATGTCCACTTTCAGAAGGGGGTTTTTACCACATTTCTGGTTTTCATTTGCAAATAAAGCTTTTATAACAAATCCTATGACATTTTCAAGCTTATGGGAGGTAGTTGATATTATTTTGAAACATTTCCAAGAATTTAAAGGTAATTTTTAAATAATGCTTTGATTTTTATGCATCTGAAAATAGGACCAAACGTGGTAAACAGTACTGGTGGACTGACCCATATATATGTTATGGACTGTGTGTGTGTGTATATGTGTTTGATCATCATTCTAGCATTCTGTAATAGTGCTTGACAAAGTAGAGCATTAATGATATTAATTATAAAATACCATGCACTCCTGTTCTGTTGACATATAAGGGTCCAAATTAGCTCTGTCGATATCAGCAAAAGCTGATATAAGGATGTCTTTTTTTTTTTGAAATTTTACTACAAGTACAGGGATCTCAATTTTCCGCTGATCCGCAGAATTCTGTAGTATTTGCCTTTTCAGAGTCCTGCAATCGATCGCTTCTGTGAATCTGTGGTCTTCCATATTTATTTGTGTTTTCTCAGATTTCTTCCTTTTTCAAAATATACTATAATGTAAGAAATTGATAGTCTTGTGTATAATTATATATATTTACACTCTATTTTGCTCCCTGGTGAAGGCTGGTTTTTATCTTTGGTGTGTTGCATGCTTCCACTAAAAGTTCAGTGGTTTTCAAGATTTTCAGTTGAGATCCCTGCATGTACATACAGGGTTTTATACCTGAGTATGAGTGCAACTACTAGGGGCTTGTAAACTTTTGGTTACTTCCCTTGTTTTGAAAAATTTGATAAATACACGTGGCTCCCCTCTTGCACATTTACAGTATCTCCATCCCCTCCTCCTCTAGATCTAGATTCAACATGTGGGTTCTGTACAGGCCCGATAGGTGCTAGCCTAGTCATGACTCAGTGACTGACTGCCTGTGCATCACTGATCACTCTCATGCTTGGAATTCAACTTTTCAAGGCCCCATTACGCCTATAATTCAGCCTTTTCAGATTGCAGGACTCTGAAAAGGCAATTACTACAGAATTCTGCGGATCAGCGGAAAATTGAGATCCCTGTACATGTAGTGAAATTTCAAAAAAAAAAAAGGCAGTAAATTAAAAAAGATTCAAGTATGTAATCTCTTGATATTAAACTTTACACTTGACAAAAACTGTCATCATAGAAAATGTCACTTGACTTTATTGGCATGTGGCTCGTCATCTCACTTAAATATAGTAAAAATGAAAATTAAAAAATTGAAGTCTCGCCCAAAAAATTTGCAAATCTCATCTAAAAAATTTTTGGCGGTGGACAACTGATATACGTGTAAATTCATATAATCTTGGGAAAAGGTGCAGGGAGACAGAGTTTTGGGCATTACTTGTGATGAAAATGCTTCAGCTTCAGGCTCTTCCCTGGACCCAATGCATTCTTAATTTTCGGGCAATTATATTGTGCCTTACACCCAGGTCTACATTTAATAAAATAGAGTCAATAACCAAAACCCCATTTTGCATGGAAACAAATTAACAAAGGATGCAATCGAGTCCCTATGCTCCACACATTTTTAAATGATCAAACTTTGTAAGCCTTTTTTTGGATAATCACGAAATTTAATTAAAAACAAAACGTCGCATGACTTCATCATTTTTAATTGAATCTGTGTGATAAAATGTGGGACCAGCAAAGGAACAGTTAAGGACTTATAAAAAAAACTTTTTATGACAAAGTTTTAGGTTTAAATTATATGTATTGCACTCTTACACTAGTCTCACTTTATTATGTATCGTCATTCTTAGTGTAAACATTTTTGAAACACTAAAAAAAAAACCTCCATTACTTTCAGAGTGAATTGAACCAGTAATTTCTTTGTTTCCTTCCTCCACAGAATGATCAAGGAATTTATTTGCAAAAAGTGCGTGACATGGTGGATAAAAGTGGTGTTCGCATCACAGTGAACATTAACCATCTCAGAAAGAAAAACCTCAAGAGGTGTCAACAGTATGTATCAAATAAATTAGGTTCTTAAGTTAAAGTGCAAGACATATCTACTTGCATGTTACCTCATTTCAGGCATGGCACGGCTGTTAAAACAGACCTAAAAGCGGCAACTTAGTTTGCTTCCAGGCCCTACCTCAGACGCCCGCAGTTAGTGGGCGGATCGGTGATTAATCACCTGTCAGGCAGGCTACAACCGTGCGTGACGGTGCACTGCTGTTAAATCTAATATTAGGAATTTTTACTTGTTTTTGCATCGCGATAAATCTGGCCTCATTACTTCCAAGTATATCAAACAAATAATCATTTTAAAGCTAAAATTGTCCTGAATACAACGCTATATTTTTTATCTCTCAATTATAAAGTGTTTAGATGGTGCAGGTGAATCTTCATACTTCTAGTAAAAGAACAGAAAAAAGTCTTGATTTTCATAACACCTCAGTTAAATAGGAATATTTCAAAAGTGAAACAATTTTATCGCTTAAAAATTGTTTCCTGATATTTAAAAGATCAATATAAACTTGTGAAAGTGTCATGTGCGAAGAGTTTTTCAGTGATTTTATATATGATTTTTTAAAATAATTCCACGCGTTCGGGTCTGCACGAACTACCCGCAAATAACACTCTGCACTATAGATCTACCTTAGAAGCCTCAAACCAACACAGTTAAATATGGAGCAGCTCTTAGAATCTGAACACAACCAAAAGCTCCATGAAGTTTGCAGATCTTGTTGTGAAAGATCCTTAAGTAGCAGATAGAAGAAACAATCAAAAGTTTCTCTCTGCGGACTTTATCGACTGGTTACTAACTTTTGGTGTTTACAATCATTTCCAGTAACAAAAAAAAAAAAAAAAAGATTTTTACAATATGCTTTTAATATTCTGACTTAAATAAACTCAAAGCACTTAGGCGTCAGAGGTTTGAGGAAAGTTATAATAAAAGCTTGAAAATATTACAGAAAGACACAGAGAGAGAGACAGAGAGCTCTTACTCTTAGCTCACGCCCCGCCGATTGAAGAACGTAAGGCAAAGTAAACGTATGACTTACCTGTAAAGGAAGACAATGCGCAACCCTACACAAGTTTCATTTTCTTCTTAGTGTGGGTTTTTAATTTTGTCAAAAGTTAACACCAGGCCTCCTCATATATATTGACGCTCCACAGCTTGAACTACGATGTTCTATCGTTGTTTAGATTTATTATTTTATATCAAAACGCCGTAGCAGCACTGTAAGAAGTGGACTACCACAACTCAAACCCGCATAACTTGGAAACGGAGAACTCTTCGCTAATGCCCTTTGGTGGGCTTTAAGTTCAACATATATATAAAATGCTGTAAAAATTTCATCCCCAAAAATTGCTTCAGTTTTTCATTTATAAATGTCCCGTAAAAAACGTCACCAACTTATGATTATTCCAGATTCATGTACTTATTAAAGCGCTCAATAACTCCATCAATTAAATGAAAAGAAAGGGGGAAAATATATCCTCGTATCGCTGAAATATTGACGTAACAAATTATATGATTTTTGTAGTTCTTCCTTTCATGCATAAGCGTAAATTCTCCATTGTTTTGGTGTGAAAATTAGATCTAAAATCTAAAGTTGCGAGGAAAGGGGAATCCCCGTTCTGCAGGGGTGGTTGACCCCATGACCCGATCGGGTTACAAGCTGCTTCACGGGTGCGGCAGGCAAACTAAAATGCTGCTCTTTAACAGCCGTGATGGAAATATCTTTGTTTATGTTAGCTTTTGGTTTAGGCTTTTAGAGTGGATGTCGCTGTATCAGTATATGGCAACTTTTTTTTTATCAAATTCAAGAACCTTCTCTTAGAGCTAGAATAGTATAGGCATAGATAAACTACTACAAATTTTAAATTAATGTAGGCATAAACCACAAATTGCCAAACTTTCCTTGTGAGAAGTCAGGCTTCATGTTTCTTGTTGTGGCCGAAAGAAATGCATCTCTTCATTGATTTTTGTCCCCTTTTTTTTTTTTTTTTTTTTAAGGTTACTGAATGATTCATTTGAGGAGCTTACATGTTTTCAAAGGGCCTTGAAAGATTTGGTGACTGCATCAGACCCTCTGTATGGGAAACAACATGAGGAATTTTTCATAGGCTTTGAAGGAAGGTGGGCTTTTTTTTTGAACCAATGTCTTGTTTAATCTATTATTAACAGCCAATGTAGGTTTCTCATTACTCAGCAAATTTTTTTTATTGGTTTTAATTTAAAGATTTGTTTATAGGATTCTTTTTGACTTAAGTATTTTCAAGCTTTATATTTAGCAAAAGGCTGGATGAATTTCGAACCCAAAATATGATTACCCAAGTTAAAGAGGTCTCCAGAATTTTTTTACCATTAAATTGTGCATGGCTCATTCTCAAAAGGCCTTTTTTTTTTTTTTTTTTGTCTCTTTGGTGGATATAGTATTATGATTGGGTGAATAAAACCTTTTTTTCTCTCGTAAGGTCTGTTACTGAATCATGGAAAAAAACATGCAAAAAGATAGTATAAAAGGTCTGTTGAAAAAAAACATTGGTTTAAGCAGGGTCATATCTGAAGTACTGAGATGATACAAACTTTCTTTAATGTAGCATCTCTCTTTGAAGAGATCATATATGACTTTAAAATGACAATTTGAGTTACATTTCCCACAATGATTATAGTTTCCAAATTCCAGGCATGTGGATGCAGGCTCCCAACCCTGGATAACCTAGTTGGTGTCATTGATACATCTCATTTAGTTGATGTTTTTATAACTTGTGTTTTAATCAGAGCACCCAAATTTGCTAAGTACTTTCAATGAATATTTTGTTCTATAATGGTGCACCAATCATAATTTGTTTTTGAAACTGCAGAATGGAAAAAGAGCTGTACTTGTATCAATATGTATCGATGACTCAATTGATACCTGAATTTTAAGTTTGGTTAAAATGAAAAGTATGAAGCTGAATTCTAAATAAAATGTTTAATCTATTAGAAAATCATGAGTGAAATATTGTATAAAAATTAAAAGTTGGTCTTTCCAAATCGTCCCAGTAAAAAAGAAACACATTCATTTTTTTAATGTTACAATACTTCCGCAACTGCCAAGGCTCTTAAAGCCTTTCAATGCTTATCAACATCAACAATTGTAATAGTAGTAGTAGTGGTAGTGCAATTCATACTCTCCTTTTACGTATTTCAGAGTAAATAATTCACGTTTTTTTTGTCTTAAGTAAAGTCTAACAGCTTATTTTTTTTCTCACACAGCTTTGGAGACAAGCATAACACACCAAGATCCTTGACCAGCAAATACCTTGGCAACATGATCTGCTTAGAAGGCATTGTCACAAAATGTAAGGGTGCTCATATTCTTTAATTATTTGCAACAAATATGATTTTGCCAGTGATTTAAAGAATCAGATGATCCTCTAAATCCTATGTGCCAGATGGAATTTAGTAACTGTAATGTGCGCACATTAAAATCTTTTATGGAAAAATGAAAAGATAATTCTATGATGAGTACACTGGAACCCATATTTAACAACAGCTTGTGTAGCGACAACTGTGGGTTTAACTACATATCTGGAATTTCCCATTTTTTTTTCTTTATTCAAGTCATATAAGTAATGCAATGATGAGTATGGAAACTGCCTCCCTCTGTAATAACTAGATCTAAGGGTAAAAAGGAAAGGTAAGCACCAAAATTTGTTATGGGAACACAATCTCAAGCATTTTACTTTACTTGCTCATCCAATGTACGTGTGTACTTTTCCAGTAAGGGATCGACTTATAGCTGTACTGATATGTTTTATCAAGTTGTGGAATGTTTGTGTTTGAAGCTGAAGAATTCAGTCTTTCTAGCGAACACAGTTCCAATTGAGAGAATAGTATCCTGGTACTTGTGAGGTGTAGATTCTTCTGGAAACTCCCACTTAGTCCTAGCATAATGATAATTTGACTGTCATTGGTCTCATTTATTGCTATTTTATATTGTGTTCTACTGAGAATATTCTCACATGAATTATACAATTCTTTTTTCTAGATTTGGTGTAAGAGTTGAAATTCTGTGATAAGTAATCAGTTAACTTCTTTTTTACAAGTCAAACTCAAGGTGAGTAAAAAGCAAGGAACTTAATTGTTCGGATCAATCAGTTTGCAATCCCTACAAGCAGGCTTCAGCTTTATTTTCTTCAGGAGAGTCGTGTGATTGGCTTAGTATATTTCATACCCCTAGACAAATGGACTAGATTACAAAACTGTTAAAGGAGGAGCGTGTTAAGAATACCATGGACAGCAAAAAAAAGACATTAAAGGGGAGTAATGGAAGAAGCAGGACAAACTAGGTTGTGGGTCAAAAGAAAAGGAAAACGGCAGGCCGTCTTATTTGGTCACATAATGAGAAACGAACACCTTATCACTATTGGAAAACTAGAAGGGAGACAAGACTGAACAGATGAGTAGTCTTGCTGCATTGATGGACATGGAGAAGGCAACGCTATAATTTCAGCAACCAAGGAGGTTTGAAGGACATAATCACCATGAAGTAAGGCACATGTTGATGGTGATGACTTAAAATCGAACACAAGGTTGGGGAAAGAAAAACAAAAAAACATGATTTAAGGAAAGTTTTCATGCAGCATTACAAATATCTAAACAAAAACAGATTTTTTTAAAGTTGCTTTAGGGCTTTGAAACTTTTTGACAGGATAGAAAACAGGATGACTGTGCATCAGATGCTAAAAAGTGGGGAAATTGAAAAAAAAAAAAAAATGATTTTTTTTATGCTTGAAGCCCTAAAGCTCAGGGCTGGGATTTTCCGCCTTTCTGCGGATTTCCGCGGAAATCGCCGTCTTGATCAGCCTTCCACTCGACCATCCGCCTACTGGGCGGGAATTAACGGCGGATAATCTATTTTTATCTTTAAATATGAAAATAAACGCAATCTGACATTGTTGAACTTCGTTTGTTATTTTCGGTCATGTACGGATCCAGTTGATATCGATGTTATAATGGGTTGATCATATACTATTTTAAGTACATCGAAGTTCAAAATACTGGATATATTTGATAATCAAATACCCAGCATTTTTTAACCGAATTGAATTGACTCCAGCTGACTGATTCTTTCTTCCTGTTCGATTCGTATCTCTATTAAGTCTACTAAATCTATAACTAACTCACTAAGTGATGTTATTCACACTCACTCAAAATGTCTCTCTTTCAACGATTCGGGTATAAGAAACGGATGGGTGTTGGGAGTGGTGTGATAGGTAAGACTTAGAAACTTGTCTCATATTATCTTTGCTATAGAACTGGTTAAATAATTCAAAAACTTTGTTTCTCTCAGGTATCAACAGCAGGTTAAAAGAGGCAAAAATGGCTTTAAATTGCCTTATTTTCAGCCTGGATTTTCAAAATTTCCTAGGGGGAGCATGCGCCTGGATCCCCCTTGTAAGTCTCCCGCCTTTGGCGGTTGCAGCGGGAGATTTCAGCCTTTTCTTTTGGTAGTCAATCCCAGCCCTGAAATGCTCAAAACATTGTTTTCCGACATGAGCCTGGAAATCCTGGGCCACCTTCTAAATGATCCTATATGGCTCTGTTAGCTGTGTAAAATTAAGCAAAGCATTTTGCATGGGACCATTTGAAAAGTTCAGTCCTAATGGAATGTGTCCAGTGCTCATCTCTGCCTGTCATTGAAGAAGATATTCCTTTCTAGCTTCTTTCACACCACCATTCATCTTTCCTATATAAATCTCAAATAGGCTATAGTCCAGTCATATTATGCTCTGTGGAATCCTAATATTACAATTTATTTGCTAGTCTGACATGTTTTTTTTCTCACTTCTAGGCTCTCTGATCCGACCAAAAATTGTTCGGAGTGTTCATTATTGTCCTAACACAAAGAAGACATTAGAACGGAAGTACACTGACATGACATCTTTGGATGCTCACCCTTCAAGTGGTGTTTATCCAACAAAGGTATTTGCACTGGGACTTACTTACATAATGTTATCTAAGTCCACTTTAGTTTTTAACAAAGAGAAAAAAAAATTCTTCTTTTACTTTTTGGTGTATTAGACCACCCTGCAAGATATTAGGCTTGTATTGCTTAGCCAATGCATCAACCTTACAGACGCATTCCATATCTGAAAATGATGCAACATAGCAAGTTGACTTGATGATATTCTTATGTTACTTATTTTATTGCTTCTGTTACATAAGTTACGTATATAGGCTCTGGAAATAGGTAGAAATTCACCCTACAGAAGGAAGCCCTGAGACCACAGATTGTAGTGAACTAGATTTTTAACCTTTTTTAATTGTTCACCTCAAATGTCCAATTTATTCACACAGGTTTTGTAACATTGTTGGAAAAAGGAGGGAATCTATTAAAGTCCTGTTCATAAAAGTTTGCCTTAACTTTGGTTTTAGCTATCATACTTTGTTCGAATTTGCAGGATGAAGACGGAAACCTGTTAGAGACTGAATATGGACTCTGTGTCTACAAAGATCACCAAACCTTCAGCATACAGGCAAGTTGAAATCGAACAATTAAGTGGAGTACAGAGATCTTCAAGTGGGGTAAACATTTTGATATAAGTCCTTTCAAGTCAGATGTTTGTATTTTAAATCTGTTTTAGAAGGGAGGGGCATTTGAAAGTAAATAAATTCCTCTTTTTCTTTGTTTCAAGAGAATTAAATGAATGTGTTAACTCAAAGAAGCTGTGGAAATACATTGTTCTAAATAAGTTTTCAAAAATGATATAGTTAACATATAACTCCATGTAGATTGAGTGTCGGAATAATTTAAGCAAAAATTCTGTTGACTTCAGGAAATTTTATTTTATTTTCCGTTCACCCTTTTGAATGGGTCTAGAGTAAGCTAAAAGATTGAAATTCATTATTGCACGCATGTCTTGTAAACAGGTAGTCTTTAATAATATTTTTTTTTTACCCAGGAAATGCCAGAGAAAGCCCCCCCAGGCCAGCTTCCCAGATCTGTGGATGTGGTAGCTGACAATGATTTGGTGGACGGCTGCAAGGTTAGGGTTTTCTTATATAAAAGTCATTATTGCAGAGAATAATCAAATAAATAAAAAAAAAAGAGGTTGATTTAAAACCCTTATTAGTTTGATTCATGTATTTCAGCCATTTTTCACAGTGAAGAATGGTAAAGGGGTTTAGTTTTTAGTTTGTTGTCGTTGTTGCAAACTAATTATTTATCAGGTAATGCTTTGCTTTTCATACACATCAATGTGGGCTTCTTTATTGTTTTACCATAGTGGGACAACAGTTGATTTCAAGGAAATTTGTTTTGAATATTTCGGCATGGAGTTATTTAAATAATTAATAAGCTAATACAGTACACTTCGGAGTCAACAAACTAGTTGGGTCATTTATAAAAGTTTGTTGAATGCAAGGTTCGGTGGAGTCTTGTCATTAGGCACCACAAGTGAAGTAACCAACCAAAGTTAAATAACCACATAATTTTCTTTCTTGTCTTTTCATACACAACTAACCACATGCCTGTACAAACTCTCTTTACCCTTCCCACTCACTGTACAAGTTACTGTCATTTGACTCTGATACTGTTCCATGTTGCCCTTGTCCATTATGTTCTCTCTGCATGTCAATTCTTTGCTCTACTCAACCACTAGTATTACATGGCATAGTGTAGCCAGTACACTGGGTGCACAACACTTATACACAGCAAGTATTTCTTGTCAGCCAACAGTAGACCTTTTGATTGAATTGAGACTATGTTTTGTTGAATCTGAGGATTGGTCTGAGATTAGTTCATTTTATGCAAGGTATTTTAAGAGAGTTAAAGAAGGGGCAAAAATTGGAATTTTCCTCCATTGAATGCAAGGTGTTCTTTGAAATTCGAGGTATACAGGGTAGAGAATTTTCCATAAATTTATGGAATTGCTTATATTTTGAACAGTTTCATCTGTAAGGTTCAAGGTCTGTAAAATTTTATTGAAAAAGAAAAAAGTGAAAATATAATTCCATGAGTAAGATTTTTTTCCCCTGTAATTGAGTATCAACCTGTGCAAAATTATAAAACTGGGCGATATATTATATCGATAACGTGTATTTTTTAATATTCTTAATTATATTTTGAATTCCAATACCAAGATTTGCATTGTAGTTGAAACCATACAAAATATTAGTGCCACTGAGATTTTTACTTATTAGTCCAAAGAACTTAGTTCTCTCCATTTTCACACCTAGACCTTGCAGTTATTTCAACATTCTTAATTCTTTATCTGATGATAGATTAAAGTTATTTTTGGTTTTACACAGTCAAGTGTAGCCTAGTGAAGATTTAAACCTAATCAATATTGACCATGTTCAGCTCAAATATCTTAAAAGATATAGTTGAGGAAAGTAGTTCTCACTATGTAAGCTAGAATATAGGCCTTTATGTGTACTTCTTTCAGTAAACCTTTATTTTACCTCAGTCGAGCCAGTAAAACAGAAAGAAGTTACATTTGGGGGACACTGTTGTAGATTGGCTACCGGTCATTCAACCTCTTAGTATGAGCACAGAAAACAATGAGCTAAATCAGTAAGAATAAAATGCTCTACAGTCATGGATCTGTGAATAATCAAATTTTGTTTTAATTTCTTTTTTTTTTTTTTAATTTGGGGTAGAAGGGAGAGGATGGTCCTGCCTACACTGCTTGCATTGACCGATTTTAAAAAGGGTCAGTAAAAAACTTTGCTTTTAGTTCTCATCCTTGAGTATCGGCTAATTTTAATTAATTTTAAAACTTTGAAGTTACTGTCTTCATTTGTCAGTATTTAAGCTGATACATCTAGAAAAGTTTCCTTCCATGTCAAATTTTTATTTGATCTTGCAGCCTGGTGACAGAGTGCAGGTGGTGGGCATGTTCAGGTGTTTACCTGCAAAGAAAAACGGCTTCACCTCTGGAACGTTCAGGTAACAGCTACCTGCCAATAATTGTTTCTTAAGATGTTACTTTTGCATAATTAAAAGCTAGTGATGGCACTGTTCATACATTTATCCTCCCTCTTAACTTTAAGGTAAAATTTGGCTCTAACCCCCTGCGCTGAAGATTGATTCTGTATTCTTTTACCATAATTCGAAATAGAAAATATTTTTTTTTTCATTTAGTCTCTTCCCGCTTTTTTTTTTTTTAACCTAGGACAATCTTGATTGCAAATAGTGTGTGTTTGATGAGCAAAGAAGTTGCACCACTGTTCTCAGCTGATGATGTTGGAAAGATAAAAAAATTTGCCAAAGACAAAAAGCAGGTAAGGAAAACAGTGAAATTTTTACAATTGCTGTGGCATCACCATATGTTAGACTTTAAAAAAAAAAAACTTTCTTAGATGTCTTTTTCACATTTTTTAGACAAGGTGTTGCTCATGTATGTCTTTTAATGTCAAACTGTTACAATTGACTCATTCTCCAAAGGTGCCTTTTTTGCCAGTCACAACATGTCAGAATTTAAATAGAAAATTCAGCTTTAAGCCTTTTTTGAGTCCTACTTTTCACACATATAACACAGAGATATTTTCAACATTATCAGGGTGTTAATGTCAAGCTGGATAATTTGTGAGATGTTAAAAACGATAAAACACAAATTTTGTGGTGGAGATTTTCTATGTCCTCCAGCTTTTGTCTTGTTCATTTTCAGAGTAAGAGGACATTATAAAAGAAATGATTTAAGAACATAATTCTTGATTCATTATTGAAAAAAGAAACAGTGATCTGCAATAACAAATATATTTTCCTGCACTAGGATATAACGCATTGGGTCATCATTGCACACTCAAATAAAAGCCTTGTACAACTCTTGTGATTTGTTAATCTAACCAATCTGATTCATAAGTGTTTCCATGCATCAAACTTTATTTAAGAAGGTACCTTGGAATAATGTTATATCATTTAGCTCAAAATAAAAGTCTCTTCCTCAGAATTCCATGTCTGTGTCATATCGATATGTCTAAGATCGAAACTGTCACTGACTCACCAAGGCTTATTTTATTTCTCTGACACTGTCAGAACTTTCCACTTTCATTAAAGCCTACTTCTGCTAGAGCCAGAACAAAGAAATCTCCAAGAAGATTTTGACTCATCTACAAAGCGATTTAAAAGCATTTTTAAAGTTCAGAGAGCTTTTATTTTGGTTAATAACTAGTTTCAATGTGTATGAGGCAGTTCAGATCAATAGTACTACTAGATCAATATGTAGCAAAAGTCTAAATAAGTAGCCTAGGTCTGTGTTACAATTACTGTAATATAGATAGGTTTTTCTCCATTTGGTGCTTGTGATAACTCTAGGTAGGCCAAGATCTATGTTAGATTGTACCTGTGGTCAATTTTTAGGGGATAAAGTTCTATATCTTGTCTTAGTCAGTACTAAGATGTACTGATGACAGGATTTATGTCATCAATTATTACTTTTTGAGAAAGAGTCAAATGGGTTTGGAATTACTTGAATGGTGTGCAAAGCCATAAGGATACATAATTTTTTTTTAACACAGAACACCTTTGAGGTTCTGGCTCGCTCACTTGCCCCATCCATTCATGGCCATGAACACATCAAAAAAGCTGTCCTTTGCATGCTGTTGGGAGGAAATGAAAAAATTCTCGCTAATGGAACACGTCTCAGGGGAGACATAAATGTCCTTTTGATTGGTGATCCGTCTGTTGCGAAGTCACAGATGCTGAGGTAACAATTTTTTTTAAGCTTTCAATAGTTTTTTTTTTAATTATACAATTTTATATGATAAATAGATATCCTGATGAAAAAGTGCTCGCTAATGGAACACTTATGTGGGGAGACGTAATTGTCCTTTTAATTGGTGATCCATCTGTTACTAAGTCACAGTTGCTGAGGTAACAATTTTTTTGTAACTTTCAATAGTTTTTTTTTTTTTTTTTTTTTCTGAACTGAACTAAAAAACTTCCTTTAAAAAACAGTAGTTTATTTTCTTTATCTTGGTGTGTATTATGGACTCAATTTTTTTGTATTTCAACCCTTTCCTTACAATTCACGTACATTTCTCACTATTACAACACACCCTGAACCCATCGGTGTTTACTTACCATTAGGAAAAAAAAGTTCACGGTCACCAAATAATACAGGTAGTGTTACTATGCTCAAGTACCAGGCTAAATGTTAGAAAGGTAGAGAATTGGTTACGGTTCAAAACATGAATTTGTCAGCTAGCCAGACAACAAATAGGTATGGCTGGTTCTAGCAGTGACATCTCAAATCTACCTAGAATTTCTTACTGGAGATCTTGTTCAAGCTGATCTTCATATTCTTCTGGAGTAGGATAGCTCAGGTGATGACGATTTAGATCCAGGGAGCCCTTTTCCCACAGTAACTCAGACTGAAGTAGAGAAACTGTTGTACCATCTGAATGTATGAAGGATTGTAGTTTTACGGGACTATGCCCCCTCTGCTGAAACATGTTGAGAATTCAGATGACATTCAGCAAGGTTGGAAAAAGCATACAGAGAAATATCTCCCACCTCTCTGTCAGCTACTTGCCAACATAGGTGTGGACTGTTACACCAATGGATTTTATGTCTATCTTTCTTAATGAAGAGTTGTTTAAAATGATTTCAAATCAAATAATAATGCAGAGAAGAAGATAGCAGCATCAGCCTCAGAGGTGAGCAAGTTTCTTGTGAAGTGGGAACCAATTTCCAAATAAGGATTGAAAGTCATTCATTTCTGTTATCTTCTGTATGGGTCCAGTAATGAAATCTTTGGTACAATCTTGGATAACAGGCGGTCCAATAGAAACGCTCTGCTTTTCTTAAGTAATGTCCAGGAACAGGTTTTTTGCCATCTTATCAAATTTTCACATGCTGAGCGTCAAGATGAATTTTATCAGCCTTAGAACAAAAAGGACCAACTTTTCAAAGTATGGCCCTGTCTCAAATACGAGTCTTGCTTGATTCCCCTCTACCTTATCACCTGAAAAAGACTTCGCGCGGCGATATAGGAAGCCACCTGTTTTTTCAAAGGTCGCTTGGTGTTCAAAATACATAACTTCAACAAACCAAATAAATTTGGCATTAAGCAGACCTGCCATTCATTCTGATTTTGTTTGTAAATTTGATCCTTGTCCGATTTTCTTAGTATTTAGGAATTATTCCTATTTTTTTCCGAGCTAAGTTTTCACCTATATGGTCAAAAACATTGAAGTTTTTTTTTTTTTTTTTTTTTTTAAAGATGGACGGACATCCTGCCTAAAAGAATAAATATGTACAATATAGTTATATTATATATTATCAAGTGCAGGTTCAAAATGGTATGAATATATAAGTTGTGCCGCTCTGAATATTGATTCTGCGGAGTTGTTTACTTTATCATTTATTAGACTGCGTTTTACCGTCTCTCTATCTTCACATCAAGAATTTGCCATTATTTCTAACGAAGCATTATTTTTATTTTATCTTCTTAGATAAATTTCTACCGCAGGACAGCTCTTTTTTTTTCTTCTAGATCTTGTCAGTTATCAAGATCGAGAAATCCTAAATAGAACTAGAGTAAATCAAGGTGACATGACATGAGTATTTGTAATTATAGGTCTATAAAAAGTTTAAAACCAGATCTAGATCTGATAATGTTTCTTGTTTGGAGTCATTATCCGCATCCAAACTTTCAATCTGCAAAAGATTTGTGAGTTTTAAGTAAGACTCGTAAAAATATCTAAAAAATGTACCTTTTTGCAGCAAAATGCTTAATATTGGCTGGTTTTCAGAGAATTAATTATGATTATCATTGGTCAACACATAATAAGTAGCAGTGGCAGGATTGGTAACTGAAGGTTTAATTTTGATTGTTAAACAAGTTCATCATTATTTATGTCTTCTAATCACATTGCATTTCATAAGTACTTCTTGTGAACAGGTATTTGAACTTAATTATTTTATGTCACTGCACAATATAGATACGTCCTTCACACTGCTCCACGCGCCATCCCAACAACAGGCCGAGGGTCATCTGGTGTTGGTCTTACAGCTGCTGTCACTACTGATCAAGAAACAGGTTTGCTGAACTAACATAAACTTGTTTGTTCCTTTTCAACTTTTTTTTTCTGATCTTTTTATTACAGTTAAACTTCATCATGCACAATTTGAAATCTTATTTGCTCTCCATCGATGGCCAGGTAATTTTGTAAAATCTTTATAAAAGCTCACTTGGTTTTTCTTCTTCTTCTTCTTCTTCTTCTTCTTCTTCTCTCTCTCTCTCTCTCTCTCTCTCTCTCTCTCTCTCTCTCTCTTAAATCCCAATTTTAACACGCCTAGTCCTGGTCTCGAAGGGTATTTAGATGCTATTTTTAGCACTCGGGCCCTGGTCTCATTGATGTTTGGGGTGGTATATTTTTTTTTTTTTTTTTTGCAAATTTTTTTTAAGTAGGTACACATCAAATAGAGACAAAGCATATTCTCGCTTCCTTATGTTTATTTTGAAGTATTTTGGGGGTGCCCGAAATGACATACTCCTATTTTTAGTATCTCAAATAGAAGATTGAAGACGATATCCAGGAACATTCCGATCTGTTGATCCAAGCAGTGCAATATGTTCGATGCTTTCGAATAAGCAGATCAAATATTTATGGAAGATGGCGATATTGAGCCTGATGAGGTGGAATTAGATCAGGAAAATGATAATTTCTGTCGGTTGAAGAAAGTTTTTAATCACTTTAGCAAAAATCTGTACCCAGACCGATGTGTTTACCCAATCTCGAACTCTAGATCTAGAATCTAGACTAGGTCGAGAGGAGATCGCCGACATAATTTTTCTCCTTGATTTATCTAACAAGACCCAAGGATTTTAATTGAGAGTGATAAATGCAGATCTAGAATAGGTCTAGTTCTGTAAAATAAGGTAACAAATTGTTATACCTGGTATCAGTAAATGTAATATTTTATGTTGTGCATCATTTTGAGTGTCTACTGATTGGTAATATTTTGCAAAAGTTTAAAATGTATGGTATTTTTTAAAAATTGTAAAAAATCAACCATATTAGCTAAAAGGATAAAACAACCATTGTTGTAAGGATTTAAAATAGAGCAATATCCACAGAAAAAAAATCAAGTCTCTAACACAATTTAGTGGAACACTTAGGGTTTTTTTGGGGTTAAAATTTGTCAAAATGGGTCAGGATTTGGTGGTGGTGGTGGGGGAGGGGGCTGGCTTTGAAATGATCAGTGCCAGTGGGGATTGAACATGGAACTGGAGCATGTTTATCTGTGTTTGAAATTCTTCTGTAGTGAAGATTTGAAATTTTACTCTTCAGGTGAATGAATTTTTTTTCTGTTGTTCAGGAGATAAGCGCTTGGAAGCTGGAGCAATGGTGCTGGCAGACAGAGGTGTTGTGTGCATTGACGAGTTTGACAAGATGTCTGACATGGATCGCACTGCTATACATGAAGTTATGGAGCAGGGCAGGGTCACCATCGCCAAAGCAGGCATACATGCAAAGCTCAATGCTAGATGCAGTGTTCTGGCTGCTGCAAACCCAGTTTATGGCAGGGTGAGTAAAATGCCTGCTTTGGTGAAGATACAGTGGTTCTCATGTAAGAACCTGGGGCCTTGCAGAGAAGAAAAATGTCCTGATGCAGATAGGGTTCTCTTTCAAAATTTTATGTAGGAAATGGTTTCTACATTCTTAAGGTTAGGGAGCCCCCTTTTGACTCATCCTCAGCAGTTGCTAACCAATCATGAGCAAATGTCTTATGTGTGTAAAGGCACAAGTCGTTGTGAATATCTCATCTCCAGCCAATTGAAAATGATTGAATACAGACCTGCCAACATTCGCCGTAATTTATTACTCCGACAGCCGACAAAGTACGCTTTACGGGCTTGTCCATCTGGGCTACCTACGTCACCGTTGCGATTTTTAGCCCTGTTGGTTGTGATTGTTTTGCCTTGTGGTTTAATACAGTATTATCGAGTACTTATTTTTTTTTTTTAGTAGTTCTCTTTTTTGTATTTTTTATTAATTATTGATATAAATTATGCCATTGTTCAGGGCATAGTTCAGTTATTTATAGCTCCATTTCTTGAGCATATTAGAAATTCTGCGTAAATAAGAAATAATGAAAATTAACAATATTTTTCTGTCATGGAGTATCAACCTGTGCGAAAGTGTAAAACTGGGCGATATAGTATATGGGTATGGAGTATTTTTTATAATTTATATTTTGGTTTTCAATATCCAGATTTATAAACCATCCAAACTATTGGTGCCATTGAGTTGTTAACTTCGTCTGAAAAATTTCTTTCTCTCCATCTTCCCACCCAGACCAAACCATTATTTCCAACAAAGTATCGTTCTTATCAACTGATAATAGCTAACAGGATTTTTTGGAGGGTTAGGGATAAGATACGTTATCTAAATCTAGTTGAATACTGTGCTGAGGTCGATGAGATTGAGACATCTTCAGTGGAACTAGATCTAGAGTAAGTATAGATCTTAAAATCGAAACCGGGCAAGACATGAGACTTAAATTATAGTAGGTGATTTAAATTCCAAAAGTAAATAACTATTATAAATCTAGATCTACATGTAACATGTTATTTTTTTCTTTTTATACGGCCAGGTGGGGAGCCTAGTCACCAACTAGTGAGAAGGTTTAGACCTAATCATAAGCCTAGAAAAGATAAGGAGAGCAGTGCTCAATATCTAAGCTAGAAGATAGGACTATATGTATTCTCTCATGAGTAAACTTTTATGGTGCCTCAGTTGAACCAGTAAAATGCAGAAAGCAGTAACATTTGAGGTACACAGCAGTAGAAGGATTACTGGTCATTGAACCTCTTAGTCTGACCATAGAAAAATAAATAGGTAAGAAAAAAAATGCTCCACAGTCATGACTTTCTTCAATCACATTTTGTTTTAATTTAGAGGCAAGGGAGTGAGAGAAAATGCTCCTGCCTGCGCCTCTAGCGTTGACTGATTCTAAAAAGTCCAGTAAAAAAATATTATATTCAATTCTTATACCTCAGAAATCTTTTCTATGTATTTTGGATCCATCATTGCGATGCTTATGTATGTTTGTATTGTATTTTTTGTTGATGTTCAGATGATTACTCCTGAATGTCAAAAATTACTTTGAGCAGAGGTTGACATTACCCTAAGCCTGATTTGGGGTTGGCAGGTCTGTGAATACCTCTCCATTGTTCTGATTCACAGACGGCTTAAAACAGTTCAAACATTTACTTATCTACCCCTGTCCTGGGGCATGAGTAATTAAATGTGGTCTTCATCTTTAGGTGTTGGCTAACTTTTTTTTTTTTAATCTCTTGGCTCTGCTGCCTGTGTCTTCTCTAGAGTCACAGTATCCTTAACTCCATAAAGAGGTAATGACAAAAGAAATTCCCCCTTACACACACATGACACCCATGAATTTTTTAGATATGAATAGAATTACTCCACTTGATAGATGCTTGTTATTGGACTGTTTGGGAAACATAAAGGGCATTATGATCTCAACATAGTAAGATGGAGAAACAGATTTAGGGATAAATCTTGATTAAATCCTTTGAAACCCTGTGCCCCAGAAGTGAGCTGTCACCCTTCATCTAGCCTCTCAGAAGGGTTAGACTGATGTTGGCTAAGGTCTAGGTGATGCCATATTTCTGCCTTCTGGCTGCAGCGCCTTGTTTTGGCTACAAATAATTAGCAAAAAGGTTTACCATATTTATTTCTAGTATTCTTCGTTCCAACCCTGTTCATTTGCTAGATTTATTTTCAGCATCCTGCTGAATGCCATGCCCACTTTCTCTAGATCTAGATCTGACTTACCTTCTCCAACATTACAATCCTCTGAAATTGACACCAAATCACTATCAGGATAATAGTCATCTAAATCTAATTCAACTGTGTAAGAATTAACAAGCATGTCACACCGATCATCAGTTGGAGGTGAAGGTTAAGATGGCATCAAGAATGCTATTTTGCGAAGCACATTCTGTGTGAACAATCAAAAGAATATGAAAGTATGTCAAGGAACACCCTCTTAATAGTTCTGGACAAAATAAAATACAAAGTACCACCAAGCGCCCCCCCCCTTTCTTGAATTGGTGGACAACAGACTGGGGTGAGTTTAATAATGCTATCCAAGTCATGTACGACCATACAGATTCAAAGGGTTAAACCACTATTTGAAAATAATTGACAGATTACATTGTAAGTTTTCCTTTTCTCTTGGATCTCTCAGAAGATGTGGAATTTATAAAATAATTATTTTCGAAAGAGAGAAATACAGTTCAGTCAGTTAAAATCATATTGCCCCCCCCAAAATTAAAAGGCAACTTTGTATCCTTTCCCACATTTTTTGTTAATAAATGTGCTAAAGTCTTTGAATGCTATCTCTCTCTCTTTGACAGTACAATCAGTTCAAGACGCCTATGGAAAATATTGGCCTGCAGGATTCTCTACTTTCACGTTTTGATTTGCTTTTCATTGTTTTAGACAAGGTGAGAAAAATTTTAGGGACAAGAATTTTACGTAAATTTTGAACAGTTATGTGATCCTTCGTAAATGCTGTCCAATTTATATGTTTTGTTGAACTTGCTTCACTCATGTAAGCAAAATTTTACCGAAAAAGAAAAAAGTGAAAAGATAATTTGACAAGTACTTTTTTCCATTATGGAGGATCACCCTGTGCTAAAGTATAAAATGGGCAGTATATAATATAGATACCTATTTGTTTTTAATCCATTATTGAAATTTTCAATAGCAGTGTGAGATTTGTATTACATTTGAAACCATCCAAAATATTGGTGCCATTCAATTGTTTACTTAATCGCTTATTCATCTGTAAAATATTGTTCTCTCCATCTTCTGATACAGACCTCATTATCTCTAACAAAGGATTTTCTTATTTCTTCATCTGATATTTATGACTAGACATTTTTTTCCCCGTCAAGGTACCATTTTCTAAATCTAGTCGATTATCAGGATCAAGTGGGAAAACCTAAATAGAATGAGAGTGGTTCTAGATCAAGATCTATAATCCAAACCAGATGTGAGATCAGGCTATAATTTTAGGAGGTGATTTTCATTCTGAGTCAAAAATTTATAAACTTAGAATTGTTAGATTTTTGTTTTCCTTTTTACATGGCCAGGTGAGGCTCAATGAAGTTGTGGACCCAATCCATATTTATGATATTCGGTTTCAATGTCTAAAGAAAATATAAAGATACAGATATGATTAACTTTTGGGCCAGGGAAATGCAGAAAGCAGTAACATTTAGGGGACACAGCTGTACACAAGTTACAGCAGGTCATTGAACCTCTTACTCTGAGTACTGAAAAAAATCGGCTAAATCAGTGACAAAATACTACAGCTTGTGAAGATTCTACATACAAGTCTGCATGCCATTAATAAAAAAATGTATAATGATTTAAAAAACAATGTCTTTCAGATGGATCCTGAATCGGATCGTCAGATTTCTGATCATGTCCTAAGAATGCATCTGTTCAGGGGTGCCGGAGAGCAAGATGGAGATGGTATGCCTTTCAAATTAGCAAGTAGTTGTATTATCCTAAGTTTGACCAACATCTGGCAAATTTTTATTGTTTTGCTCTCATAGACCTATGTTGAAGGCTTCAGCTTCAAACAAATCTTTTAACTGTGGTGTAGAGAGATGTCCCTTTCTTGCAAACAGGCCTCACAATTTTCCACGGATGGAAGAAAGCAACTTTTTTTTTCAACGGTAATCGGTGTTTTATAAAATAAATAAACTAAAAAAAAATGGATGTTCAGCGCAAATTCACCTGAAGCCAACTGTGATCAAACACTGCGTCTATCACTATCAGGCCAAACACCTAGTCCGCGGAATAGTAAACTCGGAACTTTTGTTAAGACTCAGTCCGTGATATTGCTGTCTCCAACACTTCCGCAAAATATTGTAATTTCATTTAATTTTACGGTCTTGAACAGTTCCAAGTGACATTTTTTTATCTTACATTTGTTTACACTTCTAACGTAGCAGCATAGATCTAGAGATCGAATGGGATGGGCAGAAAAAAAAATCTGATTGGCATAGACATACCATGCAGGCATTGTGTAGTAGAATACACATAATTATATCAGACCTATTTCTGGCTCTGTATCTACTTCAGCTCGAACCCCCCCTTTTTTTTTTGGCCAGCCCTCATTGGGTTTTTTCTCCACACTGCCTTAGTTTAGCACAAGGAGGTGCATAATTTTTATGAGGTGGGAGCAGAGCTGCCATTCATACCAATTTAATCGGAATAATTCCGATTTTTTAAACAAATTTGGTCTGTTTCCGATTTTCTGAATATTTAGAAAACTAAGTTGTCACCTCCACAATTAAAAACATGTTCAGTTACTTTTTTTTTTTTTTTTAATTAGACCTACAAGATTGACAGACAGCCTGCACAAAAGAATAAATACGGACGATATAGTTATAATATCGATACTGTTTTTTATTATATATTATCAAATGCAGTATCAAAATTGATATTATTTTAGTTGTAACCATGACTTGTTTACTTTATCTTTTATTCGCCTGCGCTACCTTCTCTCTATCTTCACATCCAGACTTTGCTGTTATTTCCAACAAAGGATTATTCTTATTTTATCTTCTAAGAGTAATTTCTACTACAGGACAGCACTTTTTCCATCTATATCTTGTTATCAAGATCGATTGAGAAATCTTAAATAGAACTAGAGTAAATCAAGATGAAATGACACGAGACTCAATAATTGTAGGCCTGTGAAAAGTAAAATCTAGATCTGATAATAGGCCTAAGAAGTTTTAACCGGATGCAAACTTTACAATCTTCACAAGATCTATGATTTTGATCATTTTATCTAATGTAGAACTTGGATATAGATCTAGATCTAAGTTACATGCTACATCATGCTTAACTAGTCTTAACGTTACAGCGTAATTTTTGTACTTAAATTGACCTGTTTCTCAATGAAGTGATTGAACAATAGATCGAATTACGCTCTTTAGACTATTTATGAAATAAAATATTACAACTTTCCAACAAGTTGTCAATGTGCTCCCCATGAAATATCTGGTTACGTTTTCAACAGCTGGATCCAGCAAAATTCATAAGATTTTTTTCACCATGCAGAAAAATTATCTAAATGCAGGAAAGAGCATCAAATATGTCATTTTGTAATCCTTTCAGTAAGGAAGGCTTTGGAAGTCATGTATACTTTCCACAGGAGCTAGGTTGGCAGCTCTGCTCTTTGTGAATTCATCAAATGCTGCATAATGCTAGTGTCATCCAATTTATTGAGTCACTTAAAGTATAGTAAGGCAAAGAGTACTTGATTAAAACTGAAAGAGGTATGGAAAAAAGATCTTACGATTATTTAGAATTGTTCATCATTGAAGAATTATAAGCTAAGAAAAGTAGTTTTTATCAGAGTTCAGAGCTAAACCGATGAATGAAGATTCACCAAAGACCACATTATACATGTTTTGTAATTGATGCTGTAGAGGGCAAAAAGAAAGTGAGTCATTCAGATTTTTTGACAGAATCATTCAGATTTTCTTTCCCTGGAGAGTGGCAGATCTGTAGGAGGAAGGCAGAGTCTCTGTACATGGTTATATGAGAAACCTAGGAGACAAACCTATAGAGATCAGGCTTTTGGTTGATGCCTT
Organism: Elysia crispata; assembly: GCA_033675545.1. Classification (NCBI taxonomy): domain Eukaryota; kingdom Metazoa; phylum Mollusca; class Gastropoda; family Plakobranchidae; genus Elysia; species Elysia crispata. The sequence continues at coordinate 161,432 of JAWDGP010003559.1, forward strand.
AACATGTAATACAATCATGTTATAACTAGTGACTGACCTGGGGCCTTGCATTGGGTCTGACGGCACACCCACATACGCATTTATTGTCTTGCCAAACTAGATAAAGCACATGTTAAGACAGTGTATTCCGGTGCAGTCTGTCTTTTGATTAAGGTGTTGTGAGGGAGATCTGTAGTTAGGACCTAAACTAGATTTCAGATCTAGATCTGTACACAGGTAAAACAACAGAGCTAGAAATCACAAAATAAGCAGTAGGTAAACTTGATTTTAAATTTAAGTTCCAGTAAAAACCTCCAACATCTGGTTTTATATCCAGGAGTCAGTTATTACTATGGATAGAACAGATAGAACAAAAGAGACTTTAGTCAAAGAAACAGACAATGAAGTGAGGAACAATTCAACTTAGTAGTGGTTATTGGACTTGAAGGAGGTAGTGGTGAAAGACTCAAGTTACTACCTGCCTTAGACTCGTTAAGAAAAATTGGGTAAATCATGCAAACGTCTTTTAACAGAAGTTGAAGAGAAAGATTTTGACAGAATCGGAGCTTTTGTAAATGATAGAAATTTACCAAGTTTCAAGATAGAATTGATAAATGGTGGACAGGAGAGACAATGCATAAGAAATACCTAACACTAAAAAGTTGCTAAGGCTCTAGTCACTATTTTCCATGAAGCTGAAGTATAGAGCACATTTTCTGTCATTTCTAAGATAATTACCAAACGTACTACCACTTTAGATATCACCATGCTCAGTGCTCATCAGACGGTTAAGTGTGAGCTTAGTAGTAATGGGTCTTCTAGCATCAAATATTTTGAAAGACAAAACCCCCTTTATAGACTACATTTGTCATAAATTCACATGCCCTTTCCAAAAAAAAAAAAACACAGAAAGTGAAAGCGAAACACTCTTACCTCAGCAGCTGTAAAAAATCTCAATTAAAACCAAGAAACAAAATCTGGCCATGATATCGATACTCACCAAAATGTAATTTGCAAGGGAAAAGAGAAGTGAAATAGCAGACAAACGTACTGGAAGTCAAGGAAAGGGCAGCATCCTGAAAGTGGACCTAGTTTCTCCTCTACCCCAGTTGTGATTCAAGGCAATCAAATAGAATTGATTGGAGCAGCAAAGGAAACTAACCTTTATTCGTTTGGCATTGGTACTATCACGGTAAAAATTCCTGCCAGTGACACTAGTGTAAAAATCAAGATAAGTTTGGTTTATAAAAGGCCTTTGATGAAGCAGCGGTTGTTGCCTTATTTTAGTTTAAAAAACCCAAGCTTTTACCTACAACTGCCTCTGAAAGTGATGTTATAAGGAAAATGAGGTTCACTGCTCTACCCATAAAAAGCCCATAGATAAAATGATTCAGGTAAAAGTGAATTGTTCATGACTTTTACAATTACAATGCAGAGTCCTTTTCATACGAAATAAAATTTTTTAAAACTAATAAGTTTGAGTTCCTCTTCTCTGGAATTAGCGTATTTTACCCAAATCTCTTTATTTGGTTTTTAACTTCGAACTAATGGAATCATTGGAAAAATTTTGATATTACTGAGTGGCTTATGATTTCAGTAGTTGAGAACATTCTGTGCTGTGACCCTTGCAAACACATTCAAATTAGTTTTCTCCATCTTTGTCAGTTCTTCCCATGGGCAGCTCTACATTCATGCTGGCTACTCAAGATCCTGAGGTTGAAAATTCAGAGAATCAGGAAACGCCTATCTTTGAAAAAAGGGACACCTTTTTGCATAGTCCTGGTAGGCGAGGGTAAGTTTATATTAATGCTGTATTTCTTTTTCTTATGTTGAAATGCAAAGTTTGTTTATGGCGGATTCCACGAACATGGATCAAGATTGTCCCAAAATTATAAAATTTTCAACTGTCAACAACACACACATATTATACATCAAAAGAAAGGGAATTTAAAGCTGAATTCAAGTATGTAATTTTTAAGACCTAGAGATCTTTAATTGTCGAGTTACAACAAAAATGGTGCACCTTACCTCATGTGTAATAAAACTTCAGCGCAGGTTGATTTTGTCAATGAGGATGTATCTTCAACACTACAGCAGTATTTTTTTTTTTGCACCAATACATCAAAATATCATTGGAACAATACTAAAACTATTCAAGTATAGTCATTTAAGTCAAGAACAACAATAATTTAATATAAAAAGGTATTTCACAATATATACATATGTCGCTATTTCAGATGATCGGAACTTCCTGTGTGTCGGGATTCTGACCTTCGTATAAAATATTAAGAATTCGTCTTAAACCGATGAACTTCAAATCAGGTGCAATTAAATTACTCTTTTCGTCAAAAGCCTTTCAATTATGTTGAAACGGGTTTTGTTTTTCATATTGGCGCCATAGGAGGCGTACAGCAAGTGAGTATATATATGGTTTGAAGACCTCCGAAAGTCTAGATCTAGGCTGCGGTTCTGAACGCTGATTCCAATGGTCAGGCGACACACATTAACAATACGTTACAAATTCACCTTTACAAACCTCACAAAGAAGATCCGTTAACGTAAAATCAAAGTAGCAACACTAGAGCTCTTGTAGAACAAAATATCCGTATCAATAGCCTTTGTGACGCGAGAAAGTGAAACATCAATGGAAGTTCCGACAGTCAGAACGAGGCGACACATAGGGTATGGTGTATTCTTTTTTTAGTCTGAAGCAGTTAAAAATTATATCGGAGGGCTAAAATCGATTTATTCCCGATAGTTATATATTTCTCAATGGAGTCTACTATTTATACGCGATAAAGACCCGATATTGATGAAAAAAGTGGTTCCGAACGCCAATGCTTCAAGGCGACACACAACACGCTGACGTCATAGGGGTTTTCCCATTTCCCTCACACAAAGAAAAAGGGACTCGATCGGTTCAAAATGATTGTAGACAAAGCGCACACTTTTAAGAATACAAAGAAACCACCAGGCATCATGTTCGGGTTCTTTTTTTAGTCACAGCAGTCACCCGAACCTTGTGATAGTAAATATGGGACATTTTGTGTGACGCATTTTCTGACAATCGGAACACAAAAAAATTTAAAAAAAAATACATAGACAAGTCAAAACCGAATTATTTTGATATGGTAGTTTATTCACATTGTCAAGAATGATAAAAACATAAATCAGAGTCATAAATGTGTTAAAAGTCTGGAATAAAAGGCATTTAATTTGGCACGACCTTCTTCACCCCTTTTCGTGGAATCCGCCTTATGTCTTGTTCATATTTTTTTCCATGGAGATGACAATACAACAACAAAAAGAAATTTGAGATTTGTTTAGAAAATCATAAAACACAATGGTTTTCAATTATCATTTTTTTCCCTCAAGTCACTTACTGTTATCAATAACTGAGCTAAAAATAAACTCAGTGTTCCATTTGCATACTTCAAGCTTCAGTTACTTTCTATTTTCAATGACTCATTTATTTCAGTTAAAATATCTTCTAAAATAAAGCCTAGTCACTTAAACCTTTTTTTTTTTTTTCCTATCTTTGTTTTGGACAGAGAAAAAATAGTGAGCATGCAATTCATGAAGAAGTACATTCACATTGCCAAGGGTATGCGGCCAGTACTGACACGTCCTGCCTCAGACTACATTGCTGAGGAATATGCGAAGCTGCGGAACCAAGACAATTTGGGACAAGAAAATATTGCCAGGGTAGGCATAGTTAGACAATGGAAGCATCATTAAAATAACATATGATTGATGGGTAATGTAGAAGTTTTGGAAAAATGGGCAGGAGTCTGAAAGGAACAATTAGACAACAATAAAACATGAGAAAGGAAGTTTAAGTGAATGCATTTAGTGATTTCAGTGATTGCTTCCATGGAGAGATTTTGTTGCAATTAAATATTTTAGCCTCTTCATTGCATCCTGGTTAAATTGAATCAATTGCTAAGGTCCTCTCATTATAAGAATTTTACCTACATCAGCCAGTTTGGTCAGAAATGAAATTAGTCTCTTGTATACGACTGATATGGTTTATACATTTATTCATGATTTAAACCTCACATTTGAATCTCTTAATTTTGCCACACATTTTTTTCATCGGCTTTATTTTTGTCTCTGTCGTTTTCTTGTGCTTTTATAAACACTCGCTGCTGCCTTTTTTTTTTTTTTTTTTTGGGGGGGGGGGGGGGTTATTACATAGATATCTGAATATATAATCTAGTATACGCTTTTTAATTAATGAATAAAATAATGAGAACATTCAATTATTTCAAGCAGAAGTGATGGAACATCCTTGATATTGAATTCATTTATTTTTCACATGATTCAGGTGGTGATCACATATGCTTTCCTATTATTTCGTCAGCTATCACTTTTTAATGCAAATTTTAGATTTCTTTGCAGATTAGAAAATTTAACCATTATAATATGAGCCTCAAGCAGCTTTCTTGCATTCTTTTTTTAATTATTTCATTTAGACTCAACCAGTGACGGCCAGAACTCTTGAAACAATCATCCGTTTGTCTACTGCCCATGCTAAAGCAAGGCTGAGTAAAACTGTGGAGCTTCAGGATGCAGAAGCTGCCATAGAACTCATTGAGTTTGCTTACTTTAAGAAAGTAAGTACACTTTAACCCCAGAGTTGTGGGTTGGCCAGTTATGCCTGTTTCTGTATTATGGCAGCATAGGATTGACTGTAAATGAAGGTTATTCTGACCCCCATTTGAGTAGTATGAAATACCGACCATTACCATATCAATAGCCTCTACCATAAATTAAATGATAAACTTCAGCTACACGTCTTCCAGCGACTTTCAATTTTGTAGGCTATTTATCGCAAGTGAAACTTGAAATTTCACTCCTCCTTTGACAAAACATTAGATCGAAACCACATCTTCATCTGCGAGCACTGATAAAAACCTTTGTAACAATTTTATACTTATCCGATTCTGATGATGACTTTTTACTGCCTCACAATGACTTGAAAAGTGATAGTTTTGATACAGATTCTTTTGTTGACATGGTCAGATTTAGATCTAGACCTAACGTTCCAGCTGTAGATCTAGACTCAGATTAAGCAGGCATGCAACCTAATTTAGATGGTTTAGTGTTTCTACTGATAGTGGCCTTGGCATTGTTAAATCTTCTGTAACCTTTACATTGAGAGCTATATTATCAACAAAAAACATTTCACTAGAATGTGAGAGTCCGTTTCACTACAGTAGTCTCCGGATCAAAACACGCTTTGGTTAAATACACGCTGAAGAGGTCTGACCGATTTTTTTACTATGTATTCGGTATACATTAAATGCACGCTATATCGCCTAAACGCACGCTTTGAAATTATTAAATCAGAATTGCTTACTATACCCGGTAGTTAAGTGGACGAAATATCCACACTATTACGGCACATGGCAGCCTGGAAACTGTGCTAGCACATCATACCGGAACACGAAAGGGAAGGGGCGGAGGACAAAGGCTGTACATCAGTATCGTCGTATAGATCTATCTAATCACACAATGCCCTCTACCTGGGCTATGGGAAGCTTGGAAGGGTAGGGAGGGGAGGGTTGGAGTGGAGCACAGGCAAGGTGATGCAATTTTCGCTGCTTTGTGTCTGCCTGGTCAGATCTATCAATTTCGGCTAGTGTCCTCTCCCCTCCTCCCTCGCTTTTTGCATTGCACGATTGTCTGAGGTTCGTGCGTGGTGTATCACTGTCAGGCATCATCTGTGTAAAACAAGTCTAGTCATAGTCAAGATTGGTCATTCACTCATTGCGATTTCATCTGTCAGTAGTGTTGTGCAGTCTTCACTCTCAGTCTCAGTCTAGTCTCTTATTTTCATCGACATACTCGATACGGTACATAATGTCTACTCAGAAGACATTAACGTTGGAAACAAACTTAAGATTCTAGACATTTTGTTCATGGAACTTCAGTGGTCAATGATGTTCCCTCTTACGAATTTCGTTATGTCAATGTTGTTTAATTAAACCAAAGAATAAAAAACAGAAAATAAAAATTAAGAACCCATAACGTAGCTGAACTCAAAGGTGTAAAAACCTGCCTTTCATGTCATATGTGTGTAAATCAAGGGAAAACAACTCTGCGTTTTTGCAGTGCCATAAGGGAAGTAACCAAAATTTTTTCATTACATTTTATAAAGACACGCATCTCCTAAACGCACGCTATTGAAGCCTCCTGAGGACCGTGTGTTTATCCGGAGACTACTACTTGTTTGTAGATCTTGATTTTTGGCAGGTGCTGTGCAGAGAAACCAAAGATATGCACAAGCATTTTTAGCCTCTGACAGGATTAGTTAGTGGATGGAAACCCTCTTAGGAGTAGGTATATTAAATGGCTATCCATTGGCATATCTATTCCAAAACTCAAGAAATATATAGGACTTCTTTTGAACATGGGTTTGGTGGAAGAAAAAAAAATACATGCGGACTACTGGTCCATCAAGCCTTCAGATGCAATGCCATTTTTTCAATCCCGTCATGTCCTATAAAGAAAAGTGGTGGAAAGGTCAAGTTCAATTGTAAGGTTAAGTGTCTGTCAAATTTTAGGGGAAAAGAAGAAAAGTGAAAATATAAATCTTGGAATAGTGCTATTTTTTGCGACATCGACTATGAACCTGTGCAAACGTATAAAACGTCCATAGTCTCTCACATCCAGGATTCAACAAAGTCACAGTGAACCTTTTCAAATTAGTTCGGCATGGGATGCGGAAGCAGATCAGTAAATGGGTGAAAGAAAATCATCAATCTCAAAGATCTAAATTACAAAAACAAACAAAAGCTTCACTAGAACATTTTTCTGTACCTGGGAAAAGATTCTCAAACATAAACATTAATATTGTTGGACCTTCACCATTTCCCTCTGGCTTCACATATCTCCTGACAATTATCGATCACAACACACGCTGGTTAGAAGCCATTCCTTTACAAGGCATTACAACACCAGAGTGTGTTCCTGCTCTCATTACTGGCTGGAAATCCTGTTACGGTGTTTCTGGGGATATTTTGTCAGGCTGGCTCACAGTCCAGTACATCATTATGGAGTGAGATAGCCGCTCGCCTCCGAGTCAAGCTTCACAATACATCTGCTTATCATCCTCAGGCAAATGGGATAATCGAACGTTTTCATCAAACTCTCAAGACAGCTCTAAAAGCCTGTCTCACGGTCCAAATTGGGTAAAAGAACTGCCTTGGTCACTTCTCAGGCTCAGAGCTGCATCCAAAGACTTGAGATATTTCTTAGCAGAGCTTCTTTACGCATGGCGTCGCACAAGTGCTACTTTAGTTGAGTTGCCGAGGCCCACACGGTGTCAATGACCTGACCCTGTGAACTCAGGTAGACTTGGGCGGCTCTGGGCCTGCGCGGCACTTAATGTTTTTTTTATTCGATATTTTACTGTAATTTCTAACCACAATAATGATAATTATGTTTTATTTTAAGGTTTACATTGACAAATGAATAAAACAGGCTATAAACGCAAGCAAGAACGAAAACTGTAGCTCAAATACTTTTTATGTTAGATGGTCATAAAAAGTGCATTTATTGTAGTATATTAGAAAACAAAAGAGTGATTTTTAGAAGGTCGTAACAACTAAACGCAACATGGAATTTTTTTAAAATTTCACATTCAGAACTTATCAGGTTTGAATAAACTACTCACGAATTTTTTTTACGTTGGATGGAATACTTTTTGCAGGAGATGGATTTTTTGTACATGTCTCTGTCTTGAGTGAGTTTTATACTACCCAGCTATAGAAATAAAGAAAGCTGTCAAGCAACGTTAGAGACTGAGACAGACGAAGCTAGATCTAAGGATCTAAAGATGCAAATGACTGCAGATAAAGAAATTAATACTATAGAAAGTCAACTATAAACCTAGATCTAGCTCAAGACCGACAAATAAGACGAAAGACTTGGAAACATTATAACAGATGGAATGAACAGAGATCGAACCTGCACCTCGATGCGGCACCCATCGCCTTGCCGAGACAAGACCAGGCACTTAACCACTGAGCTATCCATATCTACAAAAAAAAAAAGATGCTTCAGGCACAGAGACTTTCATACTGGCTTGAATAGACTGAGAAGTTGAATCGCTAAGAACGATCAAGTCCGTTTAGAACATAAACAAACTAGCCTCTAGCGGATCTTAAAAAGATGCACATTTAACTGAAAGACATAAATGAATATAGAAATAAAGAAAGCAGTCAAACAACGTTAGAGGCTGAGGTAGACGAAGCTAGATTTAAAGATGCAAGTGACTGCAAATGAAGAAATAATTAGTATAGAAAAATCAACCACAAACCTAGATCTAGCTCGAGATTCTTCTGTAAGTTGTGATGTGATTGTCTATTGCTGTTTGAATGTCTGATAAAGAGCTGTCATCTATAGGTGCTGTGTGGGATGTAAACTTGTGAATTGTCCTGAATACGCTATTGAGATTGTTAAATGTTATCTATTGTATGAGCTTTGTCTATGAAGAATGGTTTGTTTGTAAGGGTTTGTGTTTGTTTGATGATTTTTTCTGTAAGATCTGTGTAAACGTTCTTTTTCTGTTTAGGTGTCATAGCACAAAGTCTGCCTCAAATTCTGAGCAAATTGTTTACACGACACATGTAGGATTCAATTATAATCAATAGAATGTTTTATATTTTGATTGACTCAACTCAGGATAATTATCTAGAACTGAATAGGAAAAAATTCAATGATGAAAACAATCATAGATGCGCTTTGAACCCATCTAATGCAACAAAACTTATATCATTTTAATCTATGGTTTCCGTTCTTTCAGATAAGTATTGAAAAGTGATAATCTAGCGTTTACTTTTTAATTAATTAGCAATTAAACCTAATAGGAGCGAATTGCAGGTAAAATTTTAGATAAAAACATGGACTATAAAAACGCAGTAACCACACTCACAAATATGATGATAAAAATATCAAAGTAACACCGGGTTTCAAATTAGATATAGAAGAAACTGTTAAAAGTTGAACGATGTCTGTACTATGAGTAGTTCTGAAGATATTGTAGGTTAAAAAAGAGGAATTTTTTATTTTATTACATAAAATTCAGCAGATCTAAGCACTGGCTTGTGCAGACAGCGATTATCTGCGGTCATGGGCGGGCCTGACCCTGACAGTGATTGATGACGTTACCTGAGCCTGGCCGGCTATAACAAAGCTTGAGTTGCCCAAGTTCAAACTAGCTTTCGGGCCTATCCCCCCATTGTTCAGAACTAAAATGCAGCTTTTAGGGCGAAATTCTACGCTGTGTACGATAAGCCGCTGACAATCCCAGGTGAACTTATGCCATCTAGATCTGCAAAGTCTATGGATGGCTTACACCTGAATTTCAACGTTCTACTAGATGCACTTTGCCCAGCCTCCCGTCTTACTTCTACTTTGCCCTACCTGTCCCCATCTTTGTCCACTGCAAAGCATGCATATGTCTGACAAGATGGCACCAAAGGTCTGTTACAGAGACCTTATTCAGGTCCTTAGGCAATTCTGATTCCAGGGTCAAAACTTCCCTTTTAGACTGGTGGTCGCGCTGAACAATTCAAGCCAGCGTTTTCCAATCCATTTCTAAGCCTCCTCCATGTAGTCACCCTCCAGCCAAACATCAGCCCTCAAGCAGTCACTCATCACCTTTGAGCACTACCTCTAGATGTCCCCAAACTGTGTCGAACCCTGCCACATAAAAGGTCATATGATTCGACCCCCATTCTCTCTCTCTTGTTATACCAGTGACGCTTACTCATGGGGCATTTGGACTTTTATATAATGAACAGTAATGAATGTTAAGATTTGGGGTTGTGAGAAGAGCTCTCACAGTTCTGATCTAGATCTTGACAGGTTTTGATGAAATGTTAATTGCTACATCAAACAAGAAAAACTAAAGGTTTGCCTTATTTTCTTCATTGAGTTCAATACTACAGCTTCACATATTTTTCCTTGTCGTTCCTTTACTTCTTTAACAAATTTAATGAGGCATACCTAAATACTCGAATACTTGCACATTATGGCACATTACTTAAGCATGATTTGGGGAGTATTTATTTTTATACTTTACTTATATTTTTACCTAAGATCATGTTAGACATCACTGTGTAATGTATGTTTACAAGATTTGAAAATAGCCTTTTTTTTATTATTTAATTTGTCATGAGAAATGCATTGAAATTTTGCTTGGTATATTTGCAAAGATTTTGCAATTGGCAATTAAAATTTGAAAACTGGAACATGTTGACAATGAAATTGCCGAATTTCTTTGGGATGAAACAAAATGATTGTGAAGAATGGATATAAATCAATTTTGAAAAAAAAAATTTTTTTTTTTAGGTGTTAGAAAAAGAAAAAAGGTCAAAACGCAAAGCCAAAGTTAGTGAAGGAGAGGACAGCCAAGAGGAAGAGGATGGGGATGAAGGTGGTGATGAAAATTCACCACCACGCAAGAAGCAGTAAGCATTTTGTTCATTATTTACTCTTTCAATGCTTTGATAGCTAAAGTATTTCATGTATTATTTAATTCACTCACCCCAGGCTATTTTTAGGTTTACAAGTGGTTCAGGGCAGTTTTAAAAAGATTACCATGACATTCCTAGCTGATCAATTTACATGAAATTTGGCCGTGTATGAAAATAAAAAAAAATAAACATTTAAAATAAAACGAATTTGAATACTTAATATTAATGCTGTTTTTAAAATAATTTTTTGAATGTGGACAATTTTTATATAACTGGCCCAAAAATATTAATCCATTATGTAATTTGCCTGCATGTGCAGACCTGCCATTTATACCGATTTAATCGGAATCATTCCGATTTTTTTTCCAAACTTAGTTTTCACCTCCACAATTTGAAACATTTTCATTTTTTTTTTTGTTTTGTTTTGTTTTTTTTTTAAATAGACATACAAGATCGACAGACAGACTGCACAAAAGAATTAATACGGACGATAATATTATATTATATCGATATTGTTTTTATTATATAATTATCATATGCGGTATCGAAATCGATATTAATATTTTAGTTGTAACCATCCCGAATATTGATTCTGCCGAGTTGTTTACTTTATCGTTTATTCGCCTGTGCTACCTTCTCTCTATCTTCACATTCAGACTTTGGCGTTATTTCCAACGAAGGATTATTCCTATTTTATCTTCTAAGAGTAATTTCTACTACGGAACAGCGCTTTTTCCATCTATATCTTGTTAGTTATCAAGATGGATTGAGAAATCCTAAATAGAACTTGAGTAAATCAAGATGAAATGACATGAGACTCAGTAATTGTAGACATCATGCTTAACTAGTCACAAGGTCACAGCGTAATTTTTGTACTTAAATTGACCTATGTCTCAATGAAGTGATTGAACAATAGAGTGGATTACGCTCTTTAGATTATTTGTAAATTAATATATTACAACTTTCCAGCAAATTGTCAATTTGCTCCTTATGAAATACCTAGTTACGATTTCAACAACTCTATCTAGCAAAATTCATAAGATTTTTAATTTTCCGAGGCAAGGGTGAGAAGGGCCTAATATATGCTGTAGAGGGCAAAAATAAAACCAGTCATTCAGATTTTCTTTCCCTGGAGAGTGGCAGGTCTGCATGTGAACATACGAGGGCTCTTTCAGAAATAACGGAAAAATGCCCATTGCTCAGCAACCAGTGGAGCTTTTTTAATTCTGTAAACGACATGATATTCCTTATTTCCTTACGGATACTCCCAGAAATTATGAAGTGCATCATTTTGCACAATGAATGTCTAGACGATTTTAAAGATGGCGGCCCATCTTGAAACTTGGTCAAAGTAGGAAATCAGAGCTGTCATACGTTTTTTGAACGCCAAAAGTCTGAATCCTACCGAAATTCATAAAGAACTTCAGAGTGTATATGGTGAGCATGTTATAAGCCGTACACAAGTCTATCACTGGTGTAATTTGTTTGAAGCCGGCCATTCCGACTTGACAGACAGGGAAGGGAGAGGGCGTTCGATAACTGCGACGTCAGAAGACAATGTGAAGCGAGTTGATGAGCTTATTCGTCAAGACAGGAGGTTGAAACTTCATGAAATCACAAGCAGTCTTGAAATTTCGGAAACTTCTGCCCATAGAATTGTATTTGATGAACTTGGCTACAGAAAAGTCAGCGCAAGATGGGTTCCTAAGCAATTGACAGACAATCATAAAGAACAAAGATTGGACATCTGCAGGGAACTTTTGAGAAGAAGCAAGAGCTCACGCAGGGTTCACGGGCATACTGCCAACGCCGGCGGAGACTTTCTAGGGTACGATGTGACTTTTCTTGACAGCATAGTCACCGGTGATGAGACTTGGTTGCACCATTGCACCCCAGAAACAAAGCAAGATTCGATGACATGGAAACATCCATCCTCACCTGTCGCGAAGAAATTCAAAGTCATGCGGTCAGCAAAGAAAATAATGGGAACTGTTTTCTGGGACAGTCGTGGTGTTCTTCTGTTCGAAACCTTACAACCTGGAGAAAAAATCAATGCTGCAAGGTACTGCCAAACTCTTGACAAGCTTAGGGAGGCCATTCGCAGAAAGCGCCCAGGGCAGTTGACCAACGGGGTCATTTTGCAACACAACGCTACACCCCACACAGCACGAGTGACGCAAGGTTGGCTAGAGAAATATGGATGGGAGATTTTGCCTCACCCACCACACAGTCCAGACCTCGCACCATCTGATTATCACCTCTTTGGGCCACTGAAACATGAGCTGGCAGGAAAGCGCTTTGATGACGATGAAGAGCTTGTTGACGATGTGCGGAAATGGCTACAAAACCTTGACGGAAGTTTCTTCCGAGAGGGTATCTATTCCATGGTGCGGCGTTGGCAGAAGTGTGTTGACAGACTTGGCTGTTACGTAGAGAAATGAAGGACGAGTCAAGGTATGAACACGTGCAAGAATTTTGTTGATAGCATAAAAAACGCGGATTTTACAGGCATTTTTCGGTTAATTATGAAAGAGCCCTCGTATATTAGATGTAGTATGGCTGTGCTGCGCAGAAGTGACCTCCGGAAAAAAAATTGTTTAAAAAAGAAGTATCGACTCTTTTCCACCCTTGTCTACACAAATTAGAACCAAAGATGCTATGCTTGCATAGAGGGTAGGCACAATAGTGTACAGGTAAAAAAATAATTAACCCTCCAAGGGTTGACAGCCGATCTACAGCTGTTATTACACTACTGTGGCGTTACAGCTGATATAATCAGACACTTTTTGGTCTTTTCAGTGACAAAATACACAATATTTCATAAATTGACCATCTTTTTCCTTCAAGAAGAAGAGTTAGGTTGAAAACAAAGTAAAACTTGATTTTTTGAATATTTGAAAGTGGATTTACGCGGATTGTTTTCATCTCTATTAAACTACCCTGACGCCTCAAACCTTCATATATGACGCTTGTAGAGTTAAAGGCCATCCTGTGTGCTGCACTGGATCGGCTCCCCGAGAAAATGGGGGTTACAAGGGAAAATCGTTCAGTGAGTTAAAAGTATTTTTACATTGTCCTTTATTAATTTTAAGATGGTGTTGCTTCCAAAAAAATTGGATGAGACATGCACTCAAAGTTTAAATGGAAAGGCACTTATTTCGTTTCATTTTTTTAATGCTTTATCGCTATCATTTTCAGAATTGAATGACACTGAAGTGCCTGGAATTTTTTTCCCCCATTCAGTTCTCTTATTTTCTGAACAAGACACTAAGCATTACCTCAACCAGCACAAAATAGGGAGAATACTCGGTTGCCCCATTACTACTAGAAGTTGCATACAAAAAAAGGTGATTACTGGGTTTGAAATTTGAACATCTATTTTACTTTCTAAACCAACATTTCATAGTCCAAATCAAGTCATAGGAAGGGAAACCACTCTTCTTTTTCATATTTGCTCAGTTGCATATATACATCTAAATTTCTTTGGCTATTGAAAAAAATTAGGCTAGAACTAATCTGGCCCAGAATGTGTGAAAATTTGAGTGTATTTTCCAGCATCTCCTCTTTTTTGCTTGACTGTTGTATTTCACAAGTTGAACAAGTCCATTTTTTTTAAGATTGTCGTGTCAATAGATAATTCATAAGAAAAAAAAATTAACCAATTAGATTTTAATTTCCAAACTTATGTGCATTGCAGTTAAGGTAGATATATACAAACACATCAAATTTTGTGTTTTTATGTAAAAAAGCTGAAATACTGTGGAGCAAGGATTCCTCGAATTCATCAGGGAATTTTTATATGAAGCTGTATTCGAAAAATTCTACAAATTTTTTTTTTAGCACTCTGGCTCTGGATTTTTGTTTGGGGATAGTTTTCATGAAGGTTTTGAAGTACGTTAACAGCGTATAGAGGCTCGAGTTTTCTTAATACTTGAGTGCAATTCTGAGCAGTACGGGAATACTCTATTTACCCCATTTTTCCCTACTTAAACTATTCAAAATAAGGGATTGAAGACAGACACCTCCGAACAAACCAGTCTGTTATTCCCAACTCATTTTATGGAAAAGCTTGTCTTCAAACCCCAGTGCTTACTGGATCTCGAACTCTTGATGATAGGTCTACATTCAGATGGTGGTCACAAATTTCTTTTTAGCTAGGCGTACATTAAGCAGACCTGCCATTCATTCCAAGTTAGTCAGAATCATTCCGATTTTTTATTGAAATTTGGTCATTTTCTGGATATTCAGGAAATATTCAGATTTTTTTCCAGACTTAATTTTCGCCCTCAAGATTAAAAAAAATTCAATAAATGTGGACAATATAGTTATAATAAATATTGTTTTTTTTTAATTATATTATCAAATGCGGTATGGAAATTGTGCTAATATTTCAGTTGTAACCATCCCTAATATTGATTCTGCAGAGTTGTTTACTTTATCGCTTATTCGTGTGCATTTTACCATCTCTCCATCTTCACATCCCTACACACCGTTATTTCGAACGAAGGATCATTATATTTCATCTTTATATAACAAGCATGTAGCAAGCTAGCTAGGCTTTTGAAACAGTTGATCTGCTCTGCGTAAAATAGGCCTCAAAATAACAGAGTATAATGTCCGGAAGCACATATTAAAGATTAGATTCAAAAGGAACTGGGCTTTCTGCTAGTTCTGTGTTTTAGGTGAAAAGCTACCGTACGATTAAAAAAATATACGAGCATAGTTGGCCACTTTGTAAAAAAAAAAAAAAAACACTCAAAACACCGGTATTTTGTGTGGTTTTTTTTTTATAGGCAAAATGGTAACTGATTTAATACAAAACTGAACAGAATTAAATTATGTGGTTCTAAATGTACACCAACCCATACCTGCTATCTCCTCAACATGTGCTTGGAAAAATACATAATCATTTTTATTAGAAAACGTTTTTTGAAATCAGAAAAAAATGTGCATGAAATCATCCCACTAGAATACTATTGACCTTTTCTAAATCCCTGAATTGGGCTGCTATAGACTTAGTGATGTTAAAGGTAAAAAGATTGGATATTTTTCAATGACCCCCGCAAAAAAAAAAAAAATAAAAAAATAAAAATAAATATTTGAATTGCTAGGTTTTTTTGTTTATTTTTTTTTTCAGAATTTATCATGGATTCTTATTTTACTTGTTTCCAAATAAGCTGGCATCACCTTCATAACCTTCAAGTTAAAGAGTTATTAGTGAATTTTTAAGATAGTAATATCTGTTAAGTAAAATATCACCGATGAAGTATGATGAAATCTCTTCTAACTTATTTCAATCCTTTCTGTAACCTCATGAGAAGAGAAAGGCAACATTGAGGCCAATGAAGCATCAATTGGTAAAAGAATTTGTTTTCCTAACTCTTCTCTAGAGAAGGGAAGCAAGATGAACATCATGATCGGTGATGTGTGCTGTCTTCCTAGCATTCTTTTTGTTTTACAGTCTGTATATTTCATCTCTTATAGTTACAGGCTCACATGTTATGTTGGCCTTTAGATTTTGATAATATAGTTCTTCTTCTTCTTCTTCTTCTTCTTCTTCTTCTTCTTTTTTTTTTTTTTTTTTTTTTTAAATATTTTTGTTGGATTGATAAAATGTGTTTATTTTACCTGAAGGCGCACTCCAAGAAAATCAAGAAAGACAGATGACAAAGGAGAAGAGGGCTATGATCCCTATGACTCTGATGCAATTGGCACTGAAGATGGTAAGGTTTACTGTAACCAGAACCAAACTGAACTTTTTTTTTTACTAAGCCTTACTACCTTGTGTCAGATTTGGTAACTCTTAAGTATGCAAACAGTTGGAACCATGGTATATATCAAATAGTGAAAAGTTTTTAAAAACATGACCCTGATTTTTCACTTGATATGTTTCTGTAAAGTCAACCCACTTAAATCGCCTGTCATCACCTGTTCACTTTCACTTTCTGGGTGTCTAAAGTAGAGATACTCCATTGTCTATTGTCTTTCCTTATTACTACTGGAAATCCTGCCACAGATTTCATGTTAACTTTATTTACATTCAGAAGACATTTTAAACTTTTTATTAGTTTCATTTTTGGACTAGAATTAGATCTAGTGACATGCTTTGAAATTGACTGTTTTTTTGGTTGTTTTTTTTTTTGTCAGCTTTATTTGGTGATTTCAAGGCCTAGGCTAGATCTAAACTTTGAGTTGGGATGGATGATCAATTGAATCTTTTCAGGGATGCTACAGAAATCATTTATTGTTGTTAACAGCATGGTTATCCCTACACTTAGGATGGAAATAATGACCATTGTCCATTTGAGATATGGAGTCAGATAGTGATGTGGAGATGGTGGTAGAACGGGATGCTGACAGTGAAAATTCTTAAATGGTGGTAGAGTCAACCTGTAGTAAGGAGATGTCTTAGAAAAATGTTCTTTGTCATAAACCTTGTTAAAAAAAATTAAAGACCTTCAGTTCTTTTTGCAGTTAACCTCATAATTTTATTATCTTATTTTCCTTTGTAATATTTTGTTTAAAAATAATGTTTGTTCATTGTACAGAGTTATGTCTCTTCTATTAGAGTCAGGGCTTTACCTGAGCTGAGGTGACTTAAGTAGGATTGATATAAATTTTAAAATAAAAGAAACTGACCCCACCACCTAATAATAAGTTAAAGAAATTAATATACATTCATATAGTAGGCTTTACCCTATTTTGACAGTAATAACTTTAATTAAAAAAGATATATATTGATAGAGATATTCATGTGTACATGTTCAGTTTTATCTCTTGTTCACAGGACCTGTTCCACTTGAAGTGGACAGAAGAAAGAGGAGAGCTTCAGGGTCAGCTCCCACAACACCTGTTGCTGAGCAGCAGACTGATATCACAGATGACAGGTGGGTACCAGAATAACTGATAGGGGAATAGATATTACATGTTAAATAGCTACATGTGACAAGAATTTTGTTAAACAAAATGGTTTGAAGGTTTGAATTCAAATGGCTTGTTCAATTTGTAATACACATTAGCAGATCTGCCATTCATACCGATTTAATCGGAATCATTCGGGTTTTTTATGGAAATTTGGTCTGTTTCCGATTTTCCGAATATTTTGGAAATATTCCGATTTTTTTTTTCCGAACTAAGTTTTCACCTCCACAGTTAAAAACATGTTCAGTTTTTTTTTAATTGGACCAACAAGATCGACAGACAGCCTACACAAAAGAATAAATACAGACGACATAGTTATAATATATCGATATTGTTTTTTATTGTATGCTATCAAATGCGGTATCGAAATTAATATTATTTTAGTGTAACTATCCCGAATATTAATTTTGCTGAGTTATTTACTTTATCACTTATTCATCTGCGCAACCGTCTATCTTCACATCAAAATTTCGCCATTATTTCCAACAAAGGAATATTCTTATTTTATTTTCCAAGAGTAATTTCTACTACAGGACAGCGCT
This sequence comes from Elysia crispata, assembly GCA_033675545.1. NCBI lineage: Eukaryota > Metazoa > Mollusca > Gastropoda > Plakobranchidae > Elysia > Elysia crispata. The sequence continues at coordinate 179,361 of JAWDGP010003559.1, forward strand.
TTTTTCATTTATATCTTGTCAGTTATCAATATCGATTGAGAAATCCTAAATAGAACTAGAATAAATCAAGTTGAAATGACACGAGACCCAGTAATTTTAGGTCTGATAATAGGCTACAGAAGCTTTGTCCAGATGCAAACTTTACAATCTGCACAAGATCTATGAATTTGATCATTTTATCTAATGTAGAATTTAGATCTAGATTCTAGATCTAAGTTACATGCTACATCATGCTAAACTAGTCTCAACGTCACAGCAGACCTGCCATTGATACCGATTTAATTGGAATCATCCTGATTTTTTATGCAAATTTGGTCCGTTTCCGATTTTCCAAATATTTAGGGCATAGTCTGATTTTATCTTCTAAAAGTAATTTCTACTATAGGACAGCACTTTTTTCATCTAAATCTTGTTAGTTATCAAGATAGATTGAAAATTATCCTAAATAGAATTAGAGTAATTGTAAGTCTGCGAAAAGTATAGTCTAGATTTGATACTCTGCTGAATAAGTTTTATGAGGATGCATACTTTACAATCTGCACAAGATCTATGATTTTGATCATTGATCTAATGTAGAATGTAGATTTAGATCTAAGTTACATGCTACATCATGCTTAAATAGTCCCAACGTCACAGCGTAATTTTTGTACTTAAATTGACCTATTTCTCAATGAAGTGATTGAACAATAGAGTGGATTTTGCCCTTTACATTATTTATAAACTTATATATTTCTACTGTCCAGCAAATTGTCAATTTGCTCCCCATGAACTATCTGGATACATTTTCTACAGCTGGATCCAGCAAAATTCATAAGATATTTAAATTGTTCGAGTCAAGTGTGAGAAAAGCCTATACATCATGTAGAAAATGTATCTAAAATCTGAAATAGAGCATCAAATGTCTTTTTTTTTTAACCCTTTCAGTAAGGAATACATTTACTCCTTTTCTTATAAAAGTAAACCTTTTGAAGTTATGATGTAAACTTCCTACACGAGCTAGGTTGGCAGCTTTGCTCTTTGTGAATTCATCAAGTGCTGCATAATTCCAATGCTTTCCATTTTTTTTTGACTCATTTAAAAGTATTGTAAGGCATAGAGTACTACTTGAATTAAACTGAAAGAGGTATGGAAAAAAGATCTTAAGATTATTTAGAATTTTTCATCATTGAAGAATTACAAGCTAAGAATAGCAGTTTTTATCAGAGTTCAGAGCTAAACCGATGAATGAACATTCACCAAAGACCGAATTATGTGATTTGTAATGGATGCTGTAGAGGATAAAAATAAAGCAAGTCATTCAGATTTTTTAAGGCAGATTCTGGTTTTTTGACGAATCAGGTCTGCATGTGGCATTTTGTCTCTAGGAGTATCCATATCTGGGACATTTTTCTTTGAAGCGTCTTTGTTATAAATGTGTGGATTTACTAGAATGAAAAGTAAAATTTTTTTTTTTTAATATTGCTCACAGCTGTTAAAAAGCGGCATTTTAGTTTGCCTGCCACACCGGTGAAGCAGCCTGTAAATTTTTCGATTGTTTTTTCTATTTGCTAGTACAGTTAACAATCTTTCACCACAAGGTGGGCAAACTTCATGAAGCTTTTGATTATGTTCAGATTCTAAGTGCTGCTCCATTTTTAACAATTTAAGTTTGAGGCTGCTAAGATATATCTTTAAGCAGAGTGTTATTTACTGGTAGTTCATGCAGACCAGAGCGTGTGGAATTGTTTTTAAAAATCATATAAAATCACCGAAAAACCCTTCGCTTTTGAAACTTGCACAAGTTTTTTATACTCTTTTAAATTTCTGGAAACAAGTTTTAAGCGATAAAATTGTTTCACTTTTGAAATACTCCTATCAAACTGAGGTGTTAAGAAAATCATGACTTTTTTCAGTTCTTTTACTAGAAGTATCGAGATTCACCTGTTTATAGCGTTGTACGCAGGAAAACTTCAGCTTTAAATGAATATGTGTTTTATACTTGGTGTTAATAAAGATTTACTTTGACACATATACAAGTAAAATTTCTCAATTTGAGATATAACAGTAGTGCATAATCACACACGGTTGTAGCCTGCCTGACAGGTGATTGATCACCGATCCGCCCACTAACTGCATGCGTCTGGGGTAAGGCCTCGAAGCAAACTAAGTTGCCGCTTTTTGGTCTCTTTTAACAGCCATGTGCCCTCTTTTCCAATTCAGATTTTGGGCTCATTAGCACTGATAGCAAGACAAATACAGTCTCTATGTCTTTCATCTCACCCACTATTACTACAGATCTGCTGTGACCCACTCATATTTTAATTGATTTAATATGTAGTCGCCACTGAGTCAAAATCGGCTGCAATTAATTTTTTAATTGGGTTTTCCACTATGGTTATGGTAAAAGTCAAATCTGAAATAGGAGAAATAAGCCAAAAAGGACATTTTCTTTGTACATTAAAATTAATACTTGTTTGTGTAAATATCAGAAGCCAGTGTGCCGTTGTATTGTAATTCTCTCATGAAAGATTGAGTATACTAAAAAAAAAAAAAAAAAAAAATTTTCCCCCAACCCTTAAAAATCGCCTCATGTAAAGCACTAACAAATTTGCCAGGGCAAGGGTGCCGAGCCAGTAACAGTTGCAAGAGTGTGTGCTTGGCGCACTAAGGGATATATACATTTTCTGAAACTTTAATGCTTACTCTTTGTGCTAATGTTACCTTTTTTTTTTTTTTATTTGTTTCATTTAAGACGGGACGATAAATGAGACAAATTTTATCAATAAATTTAATCACCATGTACTATTTCGCACCAATCATTATCCATAAAATGGAGCTCTTGAACCAATCAGGTGGCCCGTCAAGTCAGTTTCACAAGTGTCTTTTTATCTAATACAAACAGAAGGGAACCAACAAGTTTCAAACCAGCAAACTCACCTCTTTCTACACATACTCGAAAACCAAAGAGCCTTCAAGTTCACCCATACCTACTTTTTTTTTCTCTTTTGAATGAGGGGAAAGGGAGAAACTTAGTAAGCAGGCCCACCAGCCAAAAAATTGCATCATTGTTCTGTATCTTTGTTTTAGTGATAGTATATTTAGAAATGAAATAGAATTGTCTGCAACAAATTATAAAGTACACTTGGAATTTTTAATGTTATCGATTCAAAGCTAAAAATTCTCACACAGACAAGTGGGTTCCAAACTACAGCTGTACCAAACCAAGGTGCCACCTCATGCTGAGAAGCTGATGCAATAAGTGCTAACATGGCCCATACCGCTTTGCACCTCACCTCACCAGCAGTACATGTAATAGAAAAACTCTTAAGATTGAATTTTAAGTTGACTGAAGCATCATTGGTTGAAAATCTGAAATGAACAGAATGTAACAGTTGTTATGTCAACTTTAGCCCCACTCTCAAATAGGTTCGTTTCCTAACGTTTCCTAAATATATTGAGAAGATATGCTCTTACAGAGAGACCTAACTGAGCTTTTGATGTTACATAATGTAAATAAACCAATGAGGACCATTATGTCTTCGCCTTATATGTTAATTTCCAGTTGCTCTGATCTGTCACTTTAGATCATCTACCAAGATAAGTGTAAGGCCCTTGAATCAGTAGATGTCATAGATGTTTACTTGTTCATAATTTTGCTACCTGTAAAGATAGGACCTTCAAATAAACTGTAAAGTCAAGGCCAATAAGATGTGCTTCAATCACATGTATATCATTGAAAAAAGAGTCAAATATGATTCTGATAACCAAGAAATTAAAGTTCGTAGCTTACATTTATTAGTAACTATGCCTTCTATGAAACTAGAAACATGAAATAAATTGTAAAATTATTGGATTTTATTGCAAAATCACATTTGGTTAACACTGAAGGCTTTATTTTACACTGATCAGTATTTTAAAAAATTAAAACAGTCATTATCCACAGTGATGATGTGCAACCTCAAGCCAATGGGGAAAAAATACAGGCACAGTTTACATCTTCATAACTTTGCAATCCATAAAGCTAGAAACTTTAAGAAAAAAAAATCATACTTTTGCAGAATTACAAAAGACCAATAGATAAGATTCAATTGTAGACCACTCAAATACGTTTTTAATCAAGAGATCCATGTGAGATATTATATATGTTCAATTGTCAAGTCACCTTACTCGCTACAAAGTGTTCAAGTAGGAATCTCTCAAAAAGTTCATAGATAAACTACTATCTTATTTCTTGGATGAACCTAAATTTAGGGCTGCCACGGAAACCGTGAGATTGAGATTTTCGGTATGCAAAATGCATGTTCCATCACATATAATGTACAAGTTTCCCAAGAAAATCAGCAAAATTAAGGAAGTTAATCCATTGGTTTGAAATATGGTACCTAAAAAGTAAGGATATCATAGTTTACACAAAGCACTGTTGGACTTACAAAGGTTTCCAAGTGTAAAAAGTGCCAGTTTTAGTCAAGTCCCCCTCAAATACAAATATCATCATGAACACTAGAGTGAGTATTTTGAGCCACCAGTTTCCTTTAGTTCTTAGAGATTAATGTTGTCTATGTTTTCTGAAAAAATCGAGAGATAAAACTTTGATTAAATTAATACAGTTACTGTCAAATTGAATTCGGATGCTTGGATGTCTAAAATCCTTTGGCTGTCTCAATGTATCTTTCCTCATAGCCGTTCTTCAGCTAATCACTTGCATTTATTTTGAACAGATTTGAGGGAACATGTGTTTCACAATATGGCATTATTTATTTGCGAGATGTTCCAAGAGAGATGGATGGTATTAAAGGCGGTTATTTGATCCTATTCTGACCTGATGTCTTGTAAACCTAGTCAGGAAAGGGAGATTTATATCTTATTGGTTAGGAACATATAAAGAAACTTAGTTGCATAAAAAAATTGAGTACATTTAGCTTCAGAAAATGTGACTGTGACACCATGTCCCTTTTGCAAATGTTAAAGGACCCATCCCCACAAGTGCGAGCTGTCATGAAGTTAATGCCTGAAGATCCTATAAATCGATGCAATTGCAACTCTATGGTAGCTCTTGTTTATCATCAGAGCAAATTCTCATAAAATGGGACACTCATGACATTGACAGCAATCTAGTTCACAGAGATAGAATACTCTCATTTTTGTTTGGACTTTAAAGTCGCTCAGCACATATCGGTATAAATGTCTGAGCCACTGGCCATTTTTCAGTAATTTTAAAAGATCATATTTAAAAAAATAGTAGGTTCTTATTTAGTCTGCACTGCACGCAAGTTTGTCAATCTCACGGTTTCCGTGGCAGCCCTCAAGTTTTGCTAGTTTTTTTTTAAATGAGTTTGCTAGTTACATGCCAATTTCGAAAGAAGAAAAAAAATTTCCCCCACTTTAAGAATACTGATACACACAATTTAGATGAAAAGAGAAAATATACTTGCTCAAACTGCTCAAGTATAAGTCCACCATATTTCAGTCTTCCAAACATCAACAAGCAGACAATTTTGATACTTGGTTCGTTCATCAGTTCAGAAAGACCTGCATTTTCATCTGTTATGACCAAAGAGTGATCTCCAAAGCACAGCAATGGATGGTATGGTGTATTCCGATGGGACTGCAGTAATAATAGCACCGGTTCAATGGCAGAGGTCAAGAGTTATCTCACCTTTTTGGTAAGTTTACCAAGACTCTGATATGTCTCTTTAAAACTTCACTAAGGTACATCTAGGTCCAAAACAAACAGCCACAGCCGTTAATCACCTTTGCCTGAACCACCAGATTGAGGTGTACCTCTTGCTTTGATCTGGGAGCTGTATCAAGAGGACATTCCATCTTTTGTGTCACTTAAAGTAATATTCTTATAACTTGCATCTTGTAGAAATACAAAGGTAAACTTTGTGTAAGAAGGAAAAATGGACACTAGGTCCACCCAATCCTTATCTGATGATAATGACCCTCAGCTAAGTGGCTGGAATCCTGGCAAAGACTTCTCAACGACTCAGGATTGACAACTACCAAAACAGAAGGCTGGACCCATGGATGCCAAAAATGGAAGAGGATCACACGCAAAGAGACAGAACCAAAAAATAACACTCTAAAAGTACATGCAAGTTTCTGTGGATTCTTTGTGCCTTATAGCTCATGCTGATGACTCTGATTTTGATCCACTCTTGGACCATGAGGAACACTTTTTGCCTCACATTTTGATGTTGATCTCCCAGTGAGAACTCAGGACAATCCCTGACATAGATATTATTGTTACATAAACACAACCAATGCTGTACAGACAGAAGAATCAGATGATCTATCACAGACACCAGTGTTATTGCTTCTGATGTGATCCAGGAAGTCAAAGGCAAACAAATAAGATGAAATGAAAACAACTAGAAAGGTATAAAGCTCAACTTAGGAGGGAAACTTCAGGATAAAGTTGTCAGCTGAAACTTAAGTTAATGAAGGGAAACTGTGAAACAACTTGGAAGAATGCTTTGACACCAGAGATTTTGCACTGAGCCTAGACAAACTATATTTCACCAATTGTGGCAGACAAGGAGCATAGGAAAAAGATAAGTGTACTTTTGCCATAACAGTACCCTCAGAAACAAAACAAGATTTAAGAAAGAAGAGCATAAAGTTCTGTTTGCAGAAAATGGAGAAAAGATTTCTGTTTGAAAAACTTTCTAGTACCTTTGGGTTCAAAGAACTGTCTCTATTCACTGCATTTCCAAAAAAAAAAAAGGTGAGGGCTAACATATTGCCCATAAAATTAAAGGGAAACATAGTGAGATAACAACTTATGAGTGAGAAGAAAGGTAGCATTAGATCCCATAGTAAGTCCTTTGCGGTAGTTGCCATTAGCTGCAGAAAACTGTAGGATACCTGGATACTAAGGGTGGGCACTGGAGCGGAGAATCCTAGAATGCCATTTCCGATTCTCGAAAGGAATGGTAACTGTGAAACCAGCATTTTACATTGGTTGCTTTTGGGTTTTTTTGGTAAATCTCCAAGTAACACTTCCTCTACTGGTCATTTTCGCTAGTTCTCTTCCAAATGCCTACCCAAATCTTTCTATGTCCAGATACAAAGTTAGCGAGAGTAGGGAGTAATCTAGACCAATTAGAAAGGCTCAAGAAACAATGTACTCCTTTCGCATTGAAATTTAAAATGGAGTTAATTAGCCCTAGGGTGATTAAAAGATCTAAGAACCCATCAATATCAACTTTGGCAGGGTATCTTGTTTCCTGTCTTGCACAGCCAGTCATAAATAAGCCCCCTTCCTTCACCAAACCCGCGACCTGATCTCTGTCAAGTGGACGCCAACCATTTCCTTCAGCGTGTTCACTATACCCTCTACCTCCACACAGTACCAGTAACAAGGGAGTTCAAACCTGCTATAATCCTCTCCTCCTTCGCAACCTTCTCAATGATATTGCATGTGATGCATCCTCTGCTTTACTTACCTTGCTTTTGTTATGCCAGAGCCAGCTTCCCAGATTTGCTCAGAATCAGAATTGGAGGGTTGGAGTTGAGAATCACAGAGTCTTTGACAGGATTCTATGCATGATTCTCAGAATCTGCTTTTCTGATTCGTAAATCTATTCTGCTCACCCTTACTGGATATCTCATTGAACTTGGTCACAAAGTATTGGCTCTATGATGTCAAAAGGAGCCAAGAAAAGGCAAACATTGCTTTTTGAATTCTCTGTTGCAAGCTGTTCAAAACTAATCATGATCTTGGTTTTCACTATCCAAGCACTGTCAGATCATGAAAGAGGCACTTAGAATATGTTTGGATCTGATTCTTGTTGCAAAAATACTCACTAGGTTGTGGTATGCTTTAATTCTGGTTAGTTTGTAGCAAACAGAGCAAACCTTTTAATTAGTAGTCATAGAAAATAAATAAAGAGAGCATTGGGCCACTATAGCGGATTAGCAATCATTTACACAACCACACATTCAGCAGGCCTTATCAGTACTGCTAAACACTCAAAACCATGATACACTGTAAGAAACTTAGTGAGCTTTGCTTCTGCAATTACGAAATTGCTGGTCATTTCATAAAAATTGATATAGATAATGACATACCCTGGAACAAAAAATGCAATGCTTAAATTTTACGTCAACCCTAGATTAAATTTTTACATGATTATGATCCAGAGTATAACTAGCTCAATTTGCAAAACCCAGATTATTCTTAAGAACTTTTTGAAAAATTCCCCTTTCACCTAAAGACAATAACAAAGCTTGGTTGTTTGAATTACAATTTTATCTTATTGTAAAATTCTTGCTGTCCTCTAACTTTCTTATAAAATTCCTGTATCACATTTTACACATTCAACAAAAGCTTCATTAACAATTAATCTGTTGGCTATTTACATGTAGTTCATAATTAATTTTAGTTGAAGTAGAATGTGTGTAAAGTGAGCAGATTTACCATTCTGCATAACTAAAATGTAACTAATAAATAAGTAATTGTGCAATTATGATAGAAATTGAAGACAAAATAGATTGTCAGTGTCTTAAATTGTTTGCTTATGAATATCAAAGGTGTATCAATGAAAGTAAACGAACAATATGGTTTTTTGTTTAACCTGTTAGATTTGCAAAGTTATGAGTAACCATAGTTTATGTGGCAGCCCTCGTAAAGGTAAGGAGTCTCTAAATCATACTTAAAAACAATCCTCTCTGCTTGTCTTTCTATAGATATTGTATACTTCTTGCCTTTAATTCGTGTTTTTACTCAGAATCCAAATCTTGACATTGTAAAAAAGCTAATAGCTTATGGCATGACAATTGTCTCATTTTATTCACTATTACTTCTTGAGCAAGCCCGTTTGTGTCTTATCAGAGGTGAATTAATGGTTTATGTCGCCGCAAGTAAACCCATGGTCTTCAGCCTTATCACATCACCTGACTCAACTTTTAGTAGGTAGGCCTATTAGAGATTTTTGTTATCACCTGGAAGCTTTCAAAATGTGTGTCATTGGCAAGAAAAAAGCAAAACTAAGAGAAAGAAAAAAATTCATCAAAAGTACCTTCTAAGAATATGAGTCATATCAATAAAAGGGATTAAGCCAAATAAAAGTACAATGTAAAAATTGGAAAGCATCCCCTTGGTTATGCAGGGTTGGGAAAGATTTTGAACCATTTCTCATTCTCATAAGAGCAAGGGAGGAAAAAAATTCTTAAAAATAACCTGAATGAAAGTTTTCTAGCACTATATTATAGAGAGAAAAATGTAGTTACATAAGGAATGCTTTATGAATTGACAGCAACTTTTTATTGCTATCAAATTTATGTGATCATTATTGGTTTTTTTTTATATCGCCATTCCTTGTTGCTAAGGTAATGATATTTAAGTGATCACCATGAATTCTTAACTTGCATATGTGACTTTTATTTTGGGTTGTTTTTTTTTCTTTCTTGCATGATACATTTCTTTAGTAATTTTGCAAGTACAATTATGTCTAATTCATCAACTTATTTTCACTCTTTAAAAAAAGTGCAGTAAACTGCAATTTCAAATGCTGTATCTAGGTTAGTTTCAACTTTTAGTCTAGAAAGTGTAAAATGAGTAAAATTTAAAGAAGACCAAGAAAATAGAAAGAGAAGATGTGAAGAATTTTAAGTCATTGAACATGAAAGCCTTTTTGTGACACCTTTTTTAGCTTTTAAAATCTTAAATATAGAATTACCAGTCAACCTCATGTTAAATTTCGCTCAGAGACTAATAAATCTACCTGCTATTCAGATTTATATTTATATTTATATAATAATAATAATAATAATAATAATAAAAGATCATATCTAACAAGTAGACACCTGGATCAGAATTTTCATTGTGAATAGCTCTAGATCTGTTATTAAAAGAGAATGCATTGAACTTTTTGAATGAAGCATATGCAAGTCAAGGTTTCAATTTCTACTTAGTTTGTAAACAAATTAGGCCTATGTGTTAAAGACTTCTGTCATAAGAAATCATGTCATCACAAAAGGTTATGAAAGACTGGACAGTGTAAAGGGAGTAGACTATGGACTGTAAAATAGAAATAATGTCTAAAGCAAAACCTATTCTGAAATTTCTGCAAAATATTGGGACAGTATAAAAATAACATGGTTGAAATGAAAACGGGGTGTCCATAAGCATGTAACTCTGGGATTTCAGCTTAGTATATGAAACCAAAATATTACTTAAATTGTGATTTTAACAAAGAATGAATACTAGAATGAAATCTAACTTAGGTAAGGAGAATGGAAAAGTTAGTGCTCAAAATTTACCATTACCAACCTGGGCCACTTGAGTGGCACAGCCTTTGGTCTGAGTGTATTTTAAAGCTATTTTGTATTTTTGAATTCACTCAAACATGCCTTGTGTACCACTGAATTAAGTCAATTTCCCTCAGAAATTACACATCTATAATAAAATTCAATAAATTTGCAAGCTAAGAATGACCAAAACAGTGTGTAAATATTCACTTTATATATTCATTACTTAACATTAAATAGACAAGCTTTTGAACTTGATGGTGAAAACTGATTCAGCCCGATTTGTCGGCAACTGTCTTTATAGAACTATAGTTAAGTCTAGACATAAACAAAAATTATTATTTAAGATTGAAAAGCTTTTAAAGGAAAAGAAAAATAGTGCACTAGTGTTTTTTCAACTCACTGTTTCTTTTGACCTCCATAATGAATTCATTTTGTTAGGAATATCCTTGTCGGTAAAACACAGTTAGTGTTGTGAGCACACTTGCCATTGCCAATGATTATATGCACTAGTGATGGAATTGCAGAAAATCATTTTGGGGTTGTCATGCGTGAATGTATGAGGCCCCTGGCAAAATTGACCAATCAGATTGACATTTTAGTCTATATTTATGCTTCCGAGTACATCTGTTTGTATCAGTGCTAAAAACAAAAAAAAAAAAGGACGTGTTTGGCAGTATTCCACTAATCAGAAGTAAAAATACATGCTTCGTTGACCACTCATTCCTTTCAGCCATGATATTTATTAAAGTTATGATAAGAGCAAATTTTTATAAAGTTTACTATAACTTAGAAGTAACAGGTAAGCTTGTAAACCTTTAATTAAGCTTGAGTTAAAGTCAATATTGATAACTGTATTGATGGGCTACAGCGACCAATTTTATGTTACTAAAAATATGAAATTGCATTTAGAAAAGTTAGCAGCCACGAGATTGAAATTTCAAGATAAGAATTTGAGTGTTGACCTTTCTTAAGATATAAAACTCTTGGAGGGTTTTCACTGGATTGTGGTCACATTTTTGATGCTTTCGCTCTTGATTCTACCACGAGCAGGAGTCGTTTTAGTGAGTCCTGTCAATGACATCACTTGGTGGTGACCTGTTCAGGCCGTGTAACATACATCTGGTGCTGCAAAAACGATGTTGAAGGAACTTATTCCTTTTTTTTTTTAAATAGTTGGATATTAAAGACCAATGAACTACAAAAACATTGATGTAATTTTTAATCAAGTTCTTTGCCATAGACAGGAAGTAAAAGGGGGCTGGGGGCTTTCTAATGTACCTATTTTTAAGAAAAAGAAATGTCACCCAGAATTATAAACCGTCTTGTTTTTTTGCTTATCAGATTGAAGGTGTTCAGGTCGTCTTTGTATCAGCTGTACAAGAGGGAAAGAGCTCAGTCAGTGCAGCTGCAGCAGATAAAAGATTTCATGGAAGCTGAATTGGCAAGCCACACCTTCTCAGACGATGAGATTATGGCAGCAATTGACAAGATGATGGATGAGAATCAAGTAATGCTCTCTGACAACATTGTATTTATGGTGTGATATTTTCTAATTTATGTCCTTGTCCTTGAGAGATCTGTATACAGCATACACACATTCTTGGGGCTAATAAAGTAAAGTAAGAAAAATTGCAGCAGCTTGGGCACAAGAAAGATAAGAATTGCCTCAAGTTTAAGTTTCAGTGATAAAGCAAATAAGCCATTTTCAGGTCAACCCTAAAACGTTGCATGAGACCTAATGTTTTATAATTATCTTTTTTTGGTTAATGAAGAGAAAGGTTTGAATTCGAAGAAAATGGTTTTGAAGATATACTTTTAGACCATATAAATGAAATGTTTGGTTTTCATCACCACAGATTGATCTTGACATTATTGATGACATAAAATTAAAAAAGATTAAAGTTTAACTAGATTGTTAGCAAAAAAAACGTACAAGTAATATTTTTTGTGAGAAAATAGATAATAGATGTTATTATTCATTAAAATATGACAGCTGAATCATAAGACTTGTTATTATTGGTAGTAATGGACTTAAATTTGTGTCATTCTAACATTGGGAAGAAGTTGTTAACAGAATTTTGTCTTTGCAGCTTTTTAATAGATTTAGACTTCAATGTAAACTGTCCAGATGTTCACTGCTCACAAAGAGGTAGAGTCTAGAGTGTCTACAAAATGTTGATGAACATTCAACAAATCAAACTATGCACACTTTATTCTTCCCGATGTTACAGTGACAATTTTCTATCTTTATGACATCGGGAAGATCGTAAAAAACATAGGTCTACATATTGTAAAAAAATTCTCACCCTGAAACTTAAGTTTAAAGAGGTGCAGCTCCCTAGGGTTAAGAAATAGTTGAAATTAGACATACCATAGTGAAATACTTAATGCCTCTAACTGTGGTAATGAACCTGTTTGTGCCATCATAATGTCTGAAGAATTATGATATTGATAATGGCCAGGTTTTAGTATTCATTGCCCAAAGTTATTAACATGCTGAGATTTATCTAAAAAAAAAAAATTTAGTAAATCTTTAGAAACATGTGCTACAGACAAAAGTGTGGCATGCAGCTGTTACGATTTGTATCAGGCCTGATGGTCAGGAACTTTGTTCCCCCTGATTTTAATTGTTGTCTTCTGCCAGCAAAGACTGAAATGGAACTGATGGCCCTTTGTCTATTGAGATTAGAAGTAGAATAAAGGTTTTACAAGAAGAAAGAGGTCATTCTTGATGAACTTGAAGTATATTCCTAATGTTATAGTATGACAGGAATCGACCTAGTTTATTTTCAGAGGGTTTGCATTCACTGTGATTATTGTAGAGAAGGAGATTCTATTTATAGCATCATTCTCAGTACAAGCTGTAGCAAGCTAGCTTTTTATAACGGTTGTGTCTAGGCAGTCGGGGTGTTTCTTAAAATAACTCACATGACTATGGGGTCTTGTCCTTGGACTGGATTGCTTCATTGCCAAACTTCCAAGACATTGGAGGGGGGGGGGGTTCAAATAGATTAAGAAAGATTTCTTGGACTCGATATAAATTTGGGTACATGTAATTAACGCATATCGTAGCTGGTAGATCAGTTCTTCAAATTTTTTGATTATTCAGATAATTATGTCATATTTACACCTATGAATCTGCTTAAAGGCCAAAGTTTATGGGGTCTACAGAATTTTTATCTTTTAAGCTTAACGCTCAGAAAATTCAAACAGTAGTTGAAGTGCCCACTCTAGATCTAGATCTCTTTTAATCTATATGTACGTTAACCCAAAGCCAATCTACTTAAGCCTTAAACAATTCAGGTTTATTAGCTCTCTAGATCTTGATTAACAGATTTTGTACATATTTGGGCTTCACCTTGTCTGTCTTTGTTGAGATCCTTGAGGTTTATATTTCCCTTGGTGAATGCTGCGATAGTTAACGTGTGTGTAGCCTAAGCTCTCCCAGCAGTGCTTGGAAACTGATTTGATTCCTCTGTTGTGCTGCCAGTTCCTTTACGCCATTTGTCACTGGTTTCTTTACATCTTTCATCAGTCAGCTTTTCTTTTGTATTCCTTCCCTATCTCTAGACCTGGAACCCGTTCCATGTCACCATTAATGGCTTTCGGCTTTGAAAAATGTAGATCTACTCTACTAGATCTAGACACTGTCCAGTTTAACTGTTTTGGCTTTGTCTTTTCAAGTTCAGTGCAGGATGAAGGTAGCCAAGTCCTAGGCAGAGAAGGTCAGAGGACAAGACCTCAGCATTATGTGTGTTATTTTAAGAAACACTATGACTACCTAGACAGAACCTTTTATAACAGTTGATCTGCTCTGCTTAAAATTTAATCTAAATGACATAGAGCATAACATCGGGGAGCACATATTAAAGATTAAATTTAAAAGAAATTGTGCTGACCGTTAGTCCCTTTTTTTTTAAAGTCTAAAGGTACCATTTGATGAAAGCAATGAAAAAAATATATTGGTTTTATGAACATATTGGCCACTTTGCAACTATTCACAAATACCACTATCTGTCGTTTTTTTATTGACAAAATGGTTCCAAATTCAATACAAAGTTGCACTGAGATAAATTTTGTGATCTTATATGTACATTAAACTACACCTGTTATTTCTAAACTTGTGCTTGGAAGAAAACATTATCTTTTTTTTTTTTTTTAAGAAAGTCTTTTTGGAATGGTGTAAAAATGTGCATGAAATCATCCTACTAGCCTATTAATGACCTTTTGAGAATTGTTCATACGTATATTAAATGTTTTATTGTCCAAATGAGATTTTATAATGTATAAAATTATTTTCAGCAGAGATATCAATTGATTTCTATTACATCATTTGATTTTTAAATAAAAATAAACATCCAATCTAGCTGCCAAGTTCATGAAAAAACATAGTGAGTATATAGTGTAAAATTTATTTTGTGTATACTCTCAAATGAGCTACCTTGGCTTGAAAATCTCTCAAGTGTGTTTAATCTTGGATTCTTGTTAAAAAAAAAAAATATTCTAGTTTGATATCCCTTTTTACATGATCATGAGGCTTTATTAAAAATGAGGTTCTTGTTTGCCATGTGCCGACAATAACATAAAGATATTTAAGGTCATTATCACTTGATCTTGGATATGTTTTTGATGAGCCTGGAATTGACATTTGACTCATTCTCAAAAGGTCATATAAATTTTTTTTAACATGGGACTTTATTTTTATTTTGTAACTAAGTACATAAAATGTATGTTTCTAGTGGTGTCAGTACCCCAAGGATGGATTAAAATTATTCCAAAGATTGTTTAGTATTTCATTTTGAAAAGAAAGCTATGTTTTTCCAATTTTGTCATAAATACTTAGATGTTAGGATGTCAGATTTTGTCACATTTCAAAACTTTGTTTTATGAATCACGTCCCCACTTGATTTTCTAAAGATAAATTGAGTTGAATATTATTTCATTATAAATGCCTAAGTATTGAAGTGAAAATTAAAACATTTTTGTATAGAAAGCAAACTTTGTGTCACTGTTACTTCTTAGTCAATCATTGTCAATGTGATAGAAGGTGGGTTTTAGTTTTCCTATCAGTCATATTAATCCATTAATAAATGCTCATTTTGATTACTTATTTCTGCTCACATCAAACAAATTCTTATTTGAAAATAAAACATATTGATGACAAAAATTGTCACTACATGTTGGGACTGGCTACGGCAAAATATAGAATTTTGTCACTTAAATTGCCCTAAGGTATAATCGAACATAGATCTAGGCCTACCTAGGTTATTACAAGCACCATATGAGAAATACTCATCCATACTACAGGAATTTTTACATAGATCTAGACTTTATCTAGATATTTATCTAGTAGTATAATTGATCTAAACTGCTTCATACACATTCAAATTAGTTATTATCCAAAACAAAAGCTCTCTGAGCTTTAAACTTGCTTTTAAATTGCTCTTTAGATGAGTCCTCCAAAGTCGAAATGGATAAAGCTGTTCTAGGGTGTTAAGACTTATCAGTGACAGAACCATATTTTGCTCTGCTGGTGTTCAATTAAATACATGTTTTATGTGCAAATGTTAAAGATTTGAGTATTTAAACCATATGATACAGTTTAAAGCTTCATCACACCAAAATATCAATTTGTCTATGTAATAAAACTTTTGAAAGGCAACTTCGATTTCTTTCTCCGCTACCTCAAAATCCACTCAATGTACAATGATAAAGTTAACTGAATTTTGATCTGCCAAGATCAGTGTCCCACGCCATACATAAAAAAATTTAGAAAAGTGATGGATTTTGATTAAAAAATGCTTTTAAAAGTTCATTAGACATTAAATGTAATCAATTCATGAAAATTTGTCACGATGAACAAAAGGACATTTAAAAAACTTCTCAGTTTAGAATTTTCAAAGCCAATGACTCTTGAAACAAATTACTGTTATTTTTCAAATATAAATCAGAGATGCCACTTTATCGTAAATCTGTCAATTTTAAAATATTCGGCAGGCAGGCAATTTTAAAATTGCAGGTTAGCTTAATCTAAAGCAGAAAAAATGTGGATATGAGAAAAAATTATAAACTTACTGTTAGATGGAATGAAGTACGATGAAAACGATCTTCCTCAGACAGATTGGTTAAGACGAGTAACTTGCCCTGACAATTCCATTGAAAGCATGCGCAAACAAAGTAGATTTAAGGAGTCTTGTGTAAATGGCACCTGAAACATTTCTATTTATAGAATTCATGAAAGGGCTACTCTTTTTCCACAAGCTACTCTGAGGCAACAGAGTACCCTTTTCTTGAAAAATCTTTCTGTGGAACCTGAAACATTATGACGTAAAGAAGAAAATATAACTCTTAATTTAAAAAACTCAAAGTTCATCTCATGTAAGTAAGGAGCATTTGTTTGACCTCTGTTGCGACTAAACAATTCGCTGTAAACCATTGATCAATGAAAATGATACGTAATCTGGCAATGTCTTGAACAACCGGTAACTTTGGTATAGAAATGACAATGAAAGTTAAAAAAGAAACTCGGATGATTAAGTATATAGATCTAGTGCCACTATGGAAAACACTCCAACGTTGCATTTTTAAGCGGATCAGTGATATTTATCTAGATCTTAATAGATATAGCATAATAAAGACTGAACAAAATGTCAGTAGGGCGAGGTCTGTCTCTAGATCTATGTTACAGATATATTTTCAAAGAGAGCATATCTTGTAAACCATTTCAGTGCATTTCCATTTTTCATTTCCATTTTTTATTATTTAAATAATAATTATGAAACATCACAGTTCTTTACTTGCATCCTGAAAGAACAGTATTATGCTCAGAGCGTCTTTAATTTTCAAAACCACTCACCAATTCACAATCAGCTATTGTATTTGTCTAGACAGATCTAAATCAAGAGAGTGAAATTTTGTTAATGCAAATGCATTTAATTTCAAGCACAAAAACACATAAATCCTAAGCTAATCAATGAAAACAATTATAAATCAAATGAATTCTTAAGAAACAGATCTAGTAGTGACTGCTGAAGTACAGCACCACAATGACCTTCAATATGGTTTTGGATAGTCACTTAGGGTTGAGTAATTCAACCTAGAAGGATCGCATTTTATTTTATTAACTATATATATATATATATATATATATATATAAAAGATATAATCGAGTATTACTAGATCTAGATCTTGTAGATTAGACATTTAGATGTAATTGTGACAGGAATATAGCTCCAGGATCAACTTTGCATCTGTATTGCCAAAGAAGACAGCTCTTTTATTACTTCAGAACGCCCAAAATAAAGATCAAAAATTCAAATTTAGTCAATTTTAACTTACTCTGAAATGGATTGTACTGCAAGTATTGTTTTCTACACTTTAATGATTAATAACTGAAGGTAGATGTTGATACACAGAATACTTGCTTGTTTATCTGTCATAAGGGATGGGCATCAATGGTATAACATTTTTTACCCCTGTTGCAACTCTAAAACAGTTGCCTTTTTCATTATAGATATTGATTATTCAATACTGTGTCCAGAACTGCAGACTCAATTGACTAAAGTCTTTGCAATGCAAACCAAAATCCATAGGAAACTAAATAATAGGAGCACCAGCATTTCAATGTAGATCTAAGGCATATTTAATGTAAAAAGTCTATGTACTTAGATCCAGAAAGATCATCTAGTAGATCATTTTGATGTATTGAGTTTTTGGTCTTTTTAAATAATTTTTTTTTGAAAATCTGCAAGTGTAAGTAACGACATTTTGAACATAAAACTAAAAGATAATAACTTGTGATGGTGAAGCAGATCACATTTTAAAAAAAATATTACAGGGTTATCTTAAATTACATGTACCTATTAGGCTAAATTGTTATACAATCATGCTAGTGTTGAAAGCTAAATTTTTATATCATTTTGTTTAATATTGCACAGAAAAATTCAATTCTGCCATTAATGAGATTTTTTAAAAGTTTTGAACCTTTTCAGACTGGTGTGGTGTAAAATTTATCTTCACCGTCATCATGACTAACTTTGAGTCCTGAGTTAAAATAAAAGAGATCAATACATCAATTAATAACTTATTCATTTTTTATTAGATGACTGGATGGAAAATAATGTTCAGGTAACATGACTGATCAAAGGGTTTTTATTGTTGTTTTTTTTTCAAAGTAATTTTAACAACCTATTAAAAACTGTAATAAGACTTAAAAAAAAAAAAAAAGAGCAGTATATATGTCAAAAGGGTGAAATTATCACAAAAAAAAAACAAAAAAAACAAGACAAAAACTGAAAAAGAAAGGAACATGTAGTAATTTTGAAAGAAAAGGTTTTATTTCATATCTTCTTTAATTCATCTGAAAATCACTGAGAAACATTTTTGAAAATTGCTTGATATAATTCCACAGAACATAACCTTTTCCAAACAAGTAAAAGGAGTGAAATGTAACGAGTATTTGTTTAATGATCAGTTAAAAATAAGTTGCTCAAACAGATAGTATTTAGTATTAGTATTAGGTAGGAGACTAAGTCAATTGCACATTAGGAGATCCCTTGATAAGTTTCCTTTAAATGAATGATGTATAATTATACCTTAATTGAAATAGTACTCTACAATACCCATTACTTCTTTTTCTTTTATACATCATCATTAATTAAAAAAAAAGAAAGAAACATTACCGGTATATTTATCTTCTTGTTCATGTTCCGGTATATTTATCTTCTTGTTCATGTTATTCATGTTGCAAAATGAATAATATGAACATGAAAATAAACTTTGAAATGTTGTTTAAATATAGATGTATCATCATTTGGTTCACCAATTACTTATTTAGGGATTATAAAAAACTTTTTCTTACCTTTATATCTTGGGTGCAAGTTCAGAGATATTAATTCTGTAATCTTAAGTTTCTGGTATTTGATGGAGCAGCTGTCAAACTGATAAATGGGCCTAAGACCACTTTGCATGGTGTCAGGCTTTAAAACATATTTGATTTTTAGGTCAGAAACAGTTTAATAGCCACAGGCTAGTCTTGTTAGTCTAAGTACCGATAGCAGGCTTATAAGGTGACACTGCAATAGATTTCTAAACAGGCATCAGTTCCCTAAACTTTTTACTTGTAAGGACCAAAAGGTCTCAGCATCTTCCAGATGGAAAGGCTTTGCTTAAAAGTGAAATAATTTTTTTTTTAAGTTAACAAACCATTTTAAATCATTCAATTGAAAAGTTGAATTTTAAATAATTGATCAGAAGTAAACTTCTGTCTCTTAACTTCCAACCCTTAGGCACTCTCTGTCTAATTATAGCTACATCCCATTTAAATATTTCTATTGCTTTGGCAGTCAAATGATGTCTTTTGTTTTCTGCACTGCTTACATTCTTGTTCTATCATTAGTATCAATGTTATAAGGTTTATAATCAATGTCATTTTTTTTTCAACGTAGCACTTAAAAAATATTTAGTGCCTCAATTTCTTTTCTGATATGGATATTCAATTATGTACAGCATATTTCTGTAAAGTAAATCTGAACAATTCCATCTACATTATATTCCCTTTTGTTCGGTATTATTTATTCAAACTAATACTATTTTTTCAATTCATTTTAATGTGCTACAAACAATGAAGACTCTTGTATGGGCTATTAAAAGATGCCCATCAAGCATATGGAACATATCTACCATATCAATCATAGATACATTACAGCAACACATAAATCTGTTTCACATCATTTTTTAGTTTATTTATTAAAATATCCAACCCAATTAAATCTATTCTGTTTGATATCGTCCATATAATAGGGATTATTTATTGATATATCCACCATGAGTAAAGACACTGAAAGGAAGTCATAAAGAGTTGTTAAATTAGTGGAATCATAACATATAATTTCAGAAACATGATTTACTATCAATTTCCTCTAGGATTTTCATCAACTTCTATCTTTTCATATTACATTTTTCAAAACCGTGTTGGAATTTATCTTTTCTTCTTAGTCGTTTTATGTAATACCTACACTTAAATTTTCATACCTAGTTTGAGTTCTTTATAAATATTGCATTTTTTTTATATCTTCTGTATAATTAAATTGTCTCTGTCAATTTTTGGAATTACATTTATGTTATTATATCCAATACCTTAGCTGGCTTTCAAGCAATATAAGATCTTGTTTCTTCTGAATCGCTCAGGTGGTCAAAAGCAATGGAATGATCCATTATGATCTAAACAGTAGTCTATTGTTACAAGATATTTTTTTTTATATATATATATAATATCACTACTCACTTTCAATAAAGAAGAACAATAGTTATCTACTTCGCCATTGCCCTGGTTTTTTCTAGGCCTTTTAGGCTTTGAGCCTTCACTTTTTTTACCTGGACTATTACATAATGATAGATAATAAGGACAGCTTTGTCGCTTGCTGGTATTGCAGTTCTCTTGCACACATATTCTGCCAAACATGATTTTTAAATGAAAATCTTTCAGATTCAAATTTTTCTTCATTCTTATATGTTTTATGGCATATTGTTGTTGGTTTATTTTAGTTTTAATTTTTTATGTTTTATCAATAATTAAAATAGAATATGGGCACAAGGAGCTATAACAACATTTTCTCATTTGGTAATTTACTTTGTGCTCACACTTTTTTTTTGGTTAATGGTATTATTGGATAACATAATAAAAGTAATAAACGATGACTGCCCACTTATTGAAAGGTTTCACATACACTCTGTCATCTGCATCCATACCCAGAAAGTTTAACATTTCAATGTTCTCTAAAATTCTTTCTTTCATGCTTTGAAAATTATTGTTGTTGCAAAAGTCCAAGACAACATTGAAGACTTTATTTTAAACTTGTCAGTACGGATCAGGTCCATGTGGCTGGTGATGAGCCAGCCCTCAAAGTCTGCCCCAGTCCTGTGTGAAAAAATCAGTCAATAATTACATATCATGAGAATATTATTTCCAATGCAGGAAGTGGGAGTTCTTTTGGTTGTTTTTTATTTTCAACTAATTTTATCAGTTTCATGTGTTTGCAAGTTATGAGTCCATGCGATAGAAAATTTAACATTATGGGTCCCAAAGACACGGACAAATAGACACTTAAACTCATTCTTTCCAACATCTACCGTCTTACATAATGAAAAGGTTAAAAGAATAACCAAATCATAATTATACTTATGTATTTACCTTTGTTTTTCAGTCTGATGTTGTATTTCTAGAAACACCTAAATGATATGCTCCCCTTTTCTTTATTTACAAGTTTGTTTTTTTAATCACTTTTTAATACCTCCTTATACATGTCTAAATTAATATCTAAATAAATTTATGTTACCTGTATACTGTGATACTAGAAAATCTATGTAATTATTGTATTTATGTCCTGAGAGCATGTCATTTTTAATTTCCCTTTGTTGCATTAATAAAATTATCTATTTTATCTTATATCATGTTTTAACTCTAACAAATATTTATGGGTACCTAACACTTCCTTTGTGAGAGTTGAAAAATATATATTCTAAATGTAGTGGTATTTAAGTTGGTATACAAGAAGTGAAATTCCAGAAAAAAATTCAGGTTAAATTATCTAATGATCTTTGTAGAAGAAATACAAAATACATGTTATGATGTGCCCTATACAATATTTCTTGTGTTGAATTGGAAACAACCAAGTTAAATCATCAGTTCTCTTTTTACTTGCAAAAGATTTATTTATTTTAAGTGAAGTTAGGTTTTATTTATTTATTTATTTTTTATAAAGGAATGGCATAATTTAAAAATAATAATGTTTGCGCCTTGGTGATAACACTTGGAAATTATAAGAGAGGTTGTATGTAGAGAGAGTAAAGAGGTGCCTATAGTACATTTTGAAGCACAGTAGGAAAAGAAGAAATTATTACATGTTTATATAATTACACTTACCATGATGAGGTTAGCTAGGTTTTCCCATATTAGTGCCGCAAAGTTATACAAACTTATAGGAGTGTCTTGGACCTTCCACTTTCTCTCTTTCTGAATTTTGGCTGGCTTTGCCCTTTTCCTTGGTAATGCACTTCCTACTGGAAAAAAAGTCATAAATATGAATACATGTATCATGTGGAATTTTATTAAGATGATAGTGTGATACCTTTATCAGTGATTTCTCCACAATGTGCTCACAAATGGGTCTATAAAAATAGAGGAGAAGTCTGTTACTAGCATACTGCCAAATCAAATTTGATCTTTCAGTACATGTATAACTTGTGTTGAGATGTCGAATAGATGCTTAAGAATAAAAAAAATTGGATTCCTTCTCACCCTGTCACAATGTTTTAAGGTTATTTTGTAAGTAGTTTCAAATTCTTGAAATTCTTATTCATCAGCTGAATTTCTTGTGTACATAACTCTGTCCAACTGTTTCAAAAGGAGGTGTGTCAAAGTGATCAAATTTTCACTCTTTACTTCCTATTTGAGTGAAATTTGAAGTGCACCAAATTAATGTAACCACAAGAAAAGTTTATTTTCATAATTTATGTGTATGGACATAGCTCACTATCTCATGCCTCTAAGTTGAAGTTTTTGAAATTCACAACAATTAATGCTGTACACTTCAGAGTGCGTGGCATATTCGATGTAGTTTTTCTTTTCTTTGGAATTGAAAAAGATGATTCTATCATTCCTAATGTTGCATGAAAATGATTACTACTTTGCAAGATCGTCATTTGTTTCCTTCTCAGGAGAGTTATTCAAACTTGATTTTAATGCCAGTAATAAAAGAAATATTGTGTAAATACTGAGAATTTTTTTTTACCTCCACAACAGACCATCCCCTTTTTTTTTCTTTTTAAAATTTTGAATATAAGTAGATTCTTCCTAGTTATGTACAAAAAGATCATGTGTTTATTGGTTTAACTGAATAATCAAATATCATTATATGGTGAGATAAAAGTTTAAAACAAAAAAAAGAAAATTCAAAATTTAAATGGATATCCTTCTTTTGGGCTAGGTTAAGCATATATTAAAAAAAAAAAAGTAGTCCCAAAAAAGCGTTATTAACAATATTAAAAAATAAAATGGGCCAATATCATTTTCTTTACATCTTTTATCAGGGTACGATTTTTTGTGGGTTATGAAAATAAAAGAGATTGAAATAATGCAAAAATGTGAAAACTGGTTGAAAAACTAAAAATAAAAAATTTCGGCAGCAGTATCTTTAAATTATAATTATTTAACATCTCCTACTCATAATATCGAGAGAAGAGTGAGACACTTTTCATGAATAGTTTATAGAGCTAGCTGCTCTACTTTTTTGTAGTTTATTCAATATTATGAAGAAACAAATTAAAAAATCAGTCTGATCATTTATATCTTAAACTGTAGGCATGTTATCTGCTCGGCCATATAAATGTCCTACTTTTTACTCGCACTGAACTTGAAGTTCAGACCGGACATAAGTTTCAGTCCAAAAATATAAAGTGTAAAAATAAGGCATTTTGAATGTTGGAAGTAAATTATTTTACAAGATGAAGTGGGTTTTTTTTTTCACAAAAAAAAAAAAAAAAACAGGTCCAAATTATTTTGTTCATTGAAAAAAAAATTGTTTTTTTACATAATAGCATTAGCATAAATTGAATGTCAAAGTATGACTGAGTATCAATCAAGCATTTGAAAAGTTCCAAGTGATTAATCAACATCCCATCCTTTGCAGAGTTTCAGATTATCTAAACTGAGCATAACTGTTAAACAGCTTGAAGTAAATCATTTTTCTTAGTTTCTCAACAATATAGATCTAGTTAAAACAAGAACAAAGAGTTTTTATTAAGTCTATTTTTAGCACACAAAAATTCAGGCCTGAAATTTGTTTAAAAGCAATTTATGCTTCTTATTCAATTATTGTTATGTTTTTAGTTAAAAGGCAAAAAGTGTGGTATCTAGAGGTCTGAATCTGCTAAACTTTACTAGTCTAGGTCATAGCCAGAATCCAAACTCACCGTTAATCTCACAGTCACACATTGTTTAGCATGGGTATTGTTCTCCTTCATTTTTGATCAAGAAGAATGTAGCGCAGGCTGGTGCTGGATCCAGCTAAGTTTTTCTAGTCTTGATCTAATCAAATCTCTTTCTAGGTCTGATTAATGATGCTCTACACAAATTTTTAACTAAGATCATAGTAAATTTGTATAATATCTGGATCTAGATCTAGTATCAAGCTCTGCTGAGTCATAATGTGCATCTTACGGGTTAAATAGATTCATTTTATTTAATGGCTTTCAGTAATGTTATCTAGAACTAGATTTAGATCTCCATTGACCAAATATTTAGACCATTGACCAAGAATGGATCAGCAGTGTACATCCTAGAGGTAGAACTGTATCATAACATATCTCAGGAATTGTGATCTAGATCTGTGCTTGGATCAATTGGATAGTAAGAATCTCCTTTGTCTGCTGATTCCATGTGGCCTTAAGAATATATAAGGGTGGATAAATAAAACAAAAAGACATAAGAAAGACCTAAGAACTCTCTTTGCTAAAGCAAGGATTGAAATCGTCTGCTGATTGCCGAGTTGTTTACATTCGCTGCTTCTGTGCCGGAAGCTACACGTGGTCGACAAAAATAAAGCTAAGAGGAGGTGACGTAGTTTCTATAAATAAAAATGTTTCAGGTGCCATTTAGCCGTGGCTGATGAAACATTCGGCATAGCTCTATTTTCAAACATGCACAAACAGAACTGAATAAGTAAACATCCAGCATACCTTCCAGTACAAATCTAGCATGCAAGCGAATGTCAGGAATGGCTCCAACTTTCATTTCTAGAGAAACTGAGTGTCATAGACGTAACTTTACCTGAGATGAAAAAATTGAGATCGGCATAATTATAGTGATCACTTTTACTTCATTTTGTATTAAGTATTGCTTAGGAATCTAACAGGAGTTTCAGTGTGGGTCTTGTTCTAGACTTATATTTATAATTTAGAAATCCAGAAAAGTGAGTTGCACTAGACTCGAGATCTAGATCTAAAAGACTTAATCCTGTGAAAATAGATGTGAAGTTCATTGAAAGGAATGGGAGGCAGGATGTGAAAGAAATTGGCAAAACCGTTAAGAACAAATTTAACTGGTCTTGGCTTCAGGAAATAGATACCAATGGTGACTTTTTCTCTGATTGTGTCATGGAAGAGCCTGGTGCATTTATTGCAAGAAAAGAATAGTTTATGGCAGTGCTGGCAAAAAGGCTCTAACGGTTCATGCAAAAAAAAGTTCTTTTTTTTTTTCATGAAATTTAGGAGTAGGAGTCAATGAAGTGATTGATTGGAATTGAATATGTGTGTGGAGTGGGGGTGCAAAAAGTTCATACAATATTTTCAGACTTAGGCGACATCTCTGTACAAATTTACATTTAAAAGTGTTGTTTTTTTTACTATATTGGAGTGAAAAATTGAAGAAAAAGAAATAAAATTTGACTTACTCCAACTTATAGATAAAAAACGTTATGGGAAACATGCCATTCTGTGCAGGAAAGTAGTACTAGTAGTGATTATATTGGTCAGTATTTAAAGAATAAGTGTCATTGTCGCCTTTTCCTTTGGTGCGGCAGTTGCGAATGTGAACTGCTTTTTTGCATGTTTTATAAAGTTTCTTATATAGCTTTAGCTATCAAGGGTAAGCCAATAAATTTTTAAAAACTCAGGGCCTTAAATTTTTTTTTCTGTGTGATATTGCCAGAGCAGTCGCTCATTTTCCTTTTGTATTGGAGGGTACTTTTTCATCACATCAGGTCGCATGGATCATGGGTAGTCACCTTAGCACCTATGGTCTCAGTGCAGGGATAAAAGAGCTGCTTAAAAGGTTGCATCCAGATACTTCTTTGCTTGAGATCTCTCCTTTGTCTTCATGACAATGTGTAATGAATTCCAATGTTTCAAGGTTCAATATATTTTAAAACTGTACTATGACTATGAGTGGCTCTAGAAGAAATATATATATATATATATATATATATATATATATATATATATATATATATATATATATATATATATATCTGATATTGTTGTAAAGTGTTTTTCTTTTATGCAGTGATATGGCTCTGTAAGAGACATATGACTGTTACTGTCGTAAAATTTGCGGTTTTTTATTGTAGTAGTCTTCCCAATCTTTCATACTTGTAAAGTTTGCTTCTCTTTGGTCCATTTGTATGGGTCTGGAGAAAATATGTTTGTTATTAAGTAAAGCTTTCATTTCTTCAATGTAGTCTTCCCCACCTGTTCATTTGAGAAGGCAATCTTGCTTTTTTATCATATTTATGCCTTAGACGTATCGTGGGGAATGCATTTATACGGAATGACGCAAGCAAGGATATTTTGGAGAGTTCTTTGTTCTGGTTTTAGTGAAAGAGGGCTTTATTGAATTTTCTAATTCTTATCGAAGTAAAAAAGTTCTGACAGTGTTAAAGCAACAAAACAAGCCTTGTAGAATTCGTGGCAGCTGCGATCTCAGACATATCTATATGACGCAGGCATGGAATACTGAGGAGTAGACAAACTTTCAGTTTAGTTGATATAACTTTATGCCAAGGTAGCTCCTAAAATAAGGTCTGATGCTTGGCATTGCTACTGAATGGGATTGGATCAATTAACCAACAGTTATCACGTTGAGGCTTGTAAAAGTCTTTTATTTGAATGGGCCATGATGACACAAGGCGTTACATCTTAGGAGAGTTGGAAAATGTTTGTTATCGCACAACAGTTTCTTTCCTTAATGGTGAATCAAGAATCTATTCCCTTTATAATATCCATGACCATTTTACTCTGAAAATAAACTAGAGAACAGAGAAAATCATCACCAGGAAATACAAAAATCCACTACAAAAACTGGGCTTTTTTTTTTTTTGTTGTTTCTTTTGAAATTCTCACAAATTATTTGGGACACACATGAACACCATGATATTGTTGCAAATGTCTCTTTATGATACAAGCAAAATGTAGGATTTTAAAAAAGAAGTCTTAAAGCTGTATTTTCTTTTTAAATTCTGTTATGTTGTGACTATGGTGAAAAAGGAATCTTTTTTTGAATGAGTCATTTATAGAAAAATATGTAGATTGATGCCATTCTGGGTAATTTTGTACAAACTTATTCGGATACTATTTCATGATATGGATTCATCATCTTTAGACTTTCCCTGAAACTTGTAAGAAACAATATTTGATCCAAACAGGAAAGTTTTTACTTTTGTAACATTATTTCCGTAAGAGGGGGTGGGGGGGGGGGTCATGGTTGCAGTTGCACTTTTTAAAAATCAAGGAGTTTCTATCATTTTGCAAATTTAAAAAATTATTCATATATTATTGCTGTTTTGCAAAAATAGGATACTACACTGATTTTGATCACGATTGTAATCACAGCTCTTTAAAGCCGCTGAAAGCGGCCCTTCATTTTTTCGCCAGGTAACCCCAGGTATCCGCCAGGAGTAGATAATATATCACCTGTCAGGCCGAGTGCAGCAAACTTAGGAGGCGATAAATTCTATCGTGCCAGCACAGCTCCAGCAAGCAAGCTTGTGCATCACCTTTGATTCTCAAGATTCACAATTTTCACCAAATATTTTATTGCACTATCTGTGTTATTACTTTTTCAAAATTTGTTGAGCTTAAATTCATTTTAAAGCTCAAGTCTTGCCAAATACAAAGTAATAACTTCCACCATACATGTATAAAATTCTTTATAATTATATAAAAATGTCCATGTCATGACTGAAGAAATTCTTGAGTTTATAATTATGACAATCCGCTTGTTTCAGAATGAATTTCCAAAATGGAACATTTTTCATACCAAACCCGTTCAATAATTAATTTTATAAAAGAATTAAAGCTGAATTCCCAGAGAAATTTTCGACTGTGAAGAGTGTTTATGTGATTTTATATGATTTTTTGATAACTGTATTCTGTGGAAAAAAAGATCGTTAATTATTTATACGATTTAGGAGACATGATTTTTTTTCATCGGGAATTTATGTTTCAGAAAGTCTACTAGATCTACGTTGTAAAAACTATGGGCTTTCCTAGAGTAGCAAAATTAATGGAGCCACATGATATCAAAATACTTATAAATTTGTGGCATATTAATTTATTATTGTTGATCATTTTTACTCTCGATCTAGATCTAGTATTAGACCTTATTCTAAACCGTAGCCTAAACTTATCAATTTATTAAACTAAGTCTTATTTTCTTTAAGTGATCACACATATTCGTCATTTGTTTCTCTGATATCTCACTATGAGTATTAAATTTCTCACGAGTGAATGGTGATACTTGACTTAGAATCAATAAATGAAGAGCCTCGATACCACTCAAGATATACTAATGGTAAACTTAGGAGACAAAGAATAAAAAAATTTAAACCGGCTAGCTCTGTGGAAACGTAAATAAAGATAGCTAAAGGACTATGAACTCTTTGCAATTGCAGCTTGGTATGTGTATTATTCAACATTATGAATCTCGACGAAATTTTGTCACAAAATATTGTTCCAAAAGCTTGATATGGCTTCATTAAAATCTGTCATCCCTGTGTAATGAAATGCGCATGCTATTAAATTCCTGGGCATCAAAACTGCTCTGCATTTCTTTCAATTTCAGATATAAAAGTGTGGGATATGTACCTTTGGGCTATTGATAAAACAAAGATAATAGTATTTCATAGTTAATAGTTTTATTAATCGCTTTATTCCTCCGTTAATTCCCCTCATTACTTCTTTAAGTCCACCTTTTCTCGTCATTAAGTCTTGAGGTAAAGGTATAAAGTTATACTCAATGATCCCCAGCAACAATGAGTCAACGGGTGCAAGAGTGGGAGCGGAAGCGCTTGGGAAATCCCCGACGTCAAAACCGAATGAATCAGCTCAGTTACGCAGTAGGAGGATCGTACCCACCTGAAGACAATGCCAGAATTGGTCCCAAGTCCCCATCCTTCCATATGAGTCACCAATGACGCCCGCAATTAAATTGTGCATCATATACTAATTTTAGAGTGGAGTCCAACACGTAGTAGGCCCTCCGTAAATTACATAAAAAGGGGTATCCCTCAAACTAACTTTACATTCGACCATCGAACGAACGACCGTCAGTGTGACCAACATCCAGAGGCAGTCGGTGCTGGGGGTATGTCCAATGTAATGTAGCACACTTAGTGATCTAGATCTGGTAGCGTCTTTGTATTTAGATAATTCATTGCATATATCAATAGGATGCTAATCCAAACTCTGGAGATCATTCGACATTTCTGCGAACTATTGGCTCTAATTTATTTGATTAAAAGTCTATAAGAATATTCCGTTATAGTTTGATTTGTTAGTAAAACAGTCGATGAAGTTCTGACTTTGAGTTTATGCATTTTATATTGTTTTGCTCATTCTCGTGGCTTGAGGTGCCCTGGAAACTGATATTAGATCGAGAAGTAGAAAGAGACCGAGTTTCATTCTTAAACCGGTAACGCGCTGTATTTTGTATATAGAATGCAGGCATTAGATGGATAGATAGATAAAGAGAGAGAGAGAGAGAGAGAGAGAGAGAGAGAGAGAGAGAGAGAGAGAGAGAGAGAGAGAGAGAGAGAGAGAAACAAGTAAGAGTCGGGAAAATAGTATATTCTCTAACCTACTTACCAATTTACGTCCGCCTGTTTATCAGTGTATAATTCCATACATTAGTGGAGGAATGAGTCCTGTTATGTTGTATTAATATTATCCATTATGTTCCTTGCAGTAATTTGTTTCACTGAGTCGTATGGCATTTCTAAACATCACGAAGATAGTACAACTATGTCGCAACTGATTTCATTATCATGTGAATATGTTAAGATACATTGCTTATGTCTGTGTTTAATGTTCATCTCAGGAGTCTTGCAGAGCCTTCCGGAGTCTTACTGAGCCTTCCTGAGCCTTCTTGTACCTTCTTAAGTATTTGCCTGTAATGAACGAATGAATAAAACTATAGACACTGCTTCCTGACTTCATTCTATGAGAGATGAGAAGATAGAGAGTGAAAGAACACGTTACCATCCAAAATAAGAACCCTAAGCTCTGTCGTTGAGCATTGAAAGCCACCGGGCCATCCTCGCCCCTCCCACAATAGCTTTCATTGGCGCCCAATCACTCGGGACCATTCACTCTCAGTCTATCGCATCCGACGCGGCAGGGATCCAGTGTCATCTGATATCGAGAGCGTCTCGGGGAACAACAACGAAGACTCTATCACTGCTGATGTATGAACTGGTTGGGAAGCAAAAGACATCAATCTTCTTTTTCACACCAGCTGGAGGACTCGTTGCAGACGGCATCTTGGTTGACTGCTCGCTGCGACTGCCTGTGACTTTTCTTTTTCTTTTCCCTTCTGTCAATTTTATTCATCCAATATTGTGACGGGATATTTGTACAGCCCGAGTAATTACTAACCTGGTAGTTGTAAACGAAAATTCTCTCCTGGTTTCTTCTTAAATGATTTTGTAATTTTTTATCTTGGGTTTAAGATTGTTGTACATGTACATGTATTATTTTTTTCTTTAAAAAAAAAAGTGTTTTTATCTGATTCTTTAGAAACATCTAATGATTTTTAGCACATACCCATCTCTTTTGATACGTTATTTGGTTTCTAGGCTACGCTCGCCAGTGTGCCGGAACTAACTTTCGGTCTGGCAAGCTAGTAAATTAATAGGCTCCCCCAGCCCGACACCCGCCGCCTCCGTTGCTTAGTTGTTTTTTTTTCTCGACACTAGCAAAACCGTCTAGCCTACATGGTCGCTATACGGCACAAAGTAGACATAGTTTTCTTTGTTTCCACAAAGTAGTATCGCAGGTGGTATTGATTACTGCCGTAAGTAACATTTTGCAAATTTTAGAGGAGGACCAAAAAACTTCCCCATTTCGTTAATTTTTCACCGATTTTAATGCGCATTCGAAACAAAGCTGTCTTTCTCATTACGGATTATTGTATGTGTTCATTTTTCTGTTACCGTATTGGCATTTTGAGATAGTGGACATACAACACTTGCAATGTTTAAAATAGTTTTTGATTACTACTGTAAGTGCACTTACGGTGGGAGTAAGTAAAAGTATCGTCATTAATTACAGCCGTAAGAGCACATACAGTTGTATTAAATCAGCCTGAGCTATACTTTCGACGACTTTTGTACTAAGTTGTTAAACACTTACGGTTGTATGCAATCAGTTTGGGTTTTAGTTTTCAGTTGACTGTTGGTTTTTGCTTTATTCTCATTGTCGCCTTATTTGTTCTGATGCTATACATTTTATTGGGATATAAAATTAATGCTCTTAAAAAGATCGTAAATAATACTGGATATATCTTTCTTGTATAACTGAAGTTTGCGGAGTGCACAGATATAATCAGTTCATCAATCAAATTAACAGATCTTGCAAACTTAATGACTTAAATTATTGCATGTGAAAATGAAGCATCTGAAATGCTTAAAAGCCAGCTAAATACCAACCATTTAAAGACACTCTCACGTGTAAAGAGGGAAACACTCCTAGAAGAAAAACTTCAACTGTAGCAAATAAATAACTTTTATAAAAATAACGAAATAGTACTTTGCATCAACATAACAAATTTCAGTATATGAAAAAAGGACTCTCTCTCTCTCTCTCTCTCTCTCTCTCTCTCTCTCTCTCTCTCTCTCTCTCTCTCTCTCTCTCTCTCTCTCTCTCTCTCTCTCTCTCTCTCTCTCTCTCTCTATCTATCTATCTATCTATCTATCTATCTATCTATCTATCTATCAATCTATCTATCTATCTATCTGTCTCTCTCTCTTACTCCCCCCACTCCCCTTGTTAACGCTCAGAACATTACAAATTAAGTAAAATGCAATTTTATAATCTTGATATTATAACAAAGAACACTGTACTGCTTCATCAACTATTTTTCCTCGAGCCATGAGAATATTAAACATTTACACTAGGAAAAAAAATGCACACACTTTCCATCGTTTGATAATAAAATTCACTTCATTTCACTGTCACACACACACACTGTCTTTTCAGATGCATGGCAAATGTAGATATGATACTTAATGCAGTGCTTTAAAGAACGCATGGTGCACATGAGGTACAAGATTTTTATTACACCGATCATCAAGATCCGCTTTTGCTCATCAAGTTGTATGTATTCATATACATACTGGCTTTAAATCAATTGCTCTAGCATAGGATACTACCAGGTTCTTTCTTCCTTTCCGCCAAAGTCTAATTTAAACCAGCTGTCTTCAGACTCACCATAGTCATGTGACATGTTGATCACATTAGGGCTTTCACTCCTTATTCGGATCTTTTGAGCTTAAGGTAATGAATTCTCTATCAGAGCTAATATTTGTATGACATTTAAATCTGCAAACTTCCCCGCACCCTAGTTTTATGGCTCTTGCTCTAACTGGTTTACCTTTCTTGGTTTTATACAACTCACTAAGATTCCATTTGTGTTTAACAACATTGAACCCCCAATAAGTTTTCAGTCTGCCTCTGTTGTCTCCAGTGACGTGGTTGTGTCACAAGGGGCAGAGGTCTGGACATGGGATGGTGATTCCACAATAGAGCCTGCAGCCTACAAAGGACTTGGTGTAATGAGAGAACTGTCCCCAATGTAACTGTCGCCGAAAGATATCGTGGTGCTATTTGCAGCATCTCTAGGTCCTAGCTGCAGAATTAGTATTGGCCTGGGGACTGTGGGGAGGGTGGTGAGGTGAATTGCTCAAAGCCGAAACGCTTTGTCTTCTTCACTTTTGGGGGAGCATGAATACGTCTCATCAGCATCGCCATCTGAGTCTGAAATGTGGCCGTATCTGTCCTCATCGGAAAACACAGCCACGAAAAGTTCTCTCAAAAACGTTTGGGCTTCCCTCTTTATGAGCCTCTGTCTTAGATCTTACACTACACTGTTGGTTGACCAAATCGGCGAAATGTTTACTAATTGCAAGTTGAATTTCAGAGGATGAGTCTGAATCGATGTTATCCAACTTTTGACACAGCAGCAGGGATTCTACGGGATCTCTGGGTGGGACTATAGATGTAAATTCTGGTATGCTTGTTATACTGAGTGGAGTGAGTTCATACTGATCAGCTTTTGCAAGAGAGCTTGTTAGATTTTTGAGGAAGATTGGAACCATATGTCAAGTGCGATATCAAAGTTGCTTTATTATCCCCACACTCAATCCCATCCATGTTTCTAGAATGTGAATCAAAAATAAAGACTGCACCTCTACAGGTATGGGGGAGTGGAAGATCCCAATGTCAGAATGGAGTATTTGTCAACTCTTTTCTAGGCTTCTTCAAAGAGCATAAAAGGCCTTCTATGTCTTTGAACAAAACAGACAAAAGTGGTAACATTGAAACATGACAATAAAAATTGATCTTAACGAGATAAGATTACGATCGTGACCGTAAAACATGGTGCTAGGTCTTCTATTTAAGCTACTGGCTTTCAAAATATAAAACATATATTATTTTCCCCATTCTATTGGCTTTTAAATTTTAAAATAGAACAACGACCACGAGAGAGTCTATCCTGGTATAAGGAAGTATCAGATTATGGTAGCACTAGTTCCGCATGCAAAAGACTGACCTGGTGATCTAGTTGAACCTCGTGATCTATAACACAGTGACACAATTCAGGAGATAAATGAAACATAAACAATAAATTTTAAGTTATTGCTGTTGTAAAAGAAATCGAGGCCGTAAGTGTTATTTATCGACTGTAACCAATGTTCTATCTGTGGTACATTGTTATTGTGTACAACCGTAAGTGCGCACTTACAGCAGTTTTCGCCTATTGTCTCCAGATGCTGAAAAGGAAACGCAGTTGTATACAGCCGTAAGTGCCCTTACAGTTGTAATCAAAAGACACTTTTTGAACAATGTACATTCGGTTAATTTTTAAACTTGAATTAGGGCGCCAATTTTAAAGCTAGAGGTTCAGAACCCAGATAGAAAAACGCGCCATGGCCTGGTGCATATGACTATGCAATAAAACGCATTTCGCAAAAAATGTCACTTACGGCAGTAATCAATACCACCCCGCGGTATTTCCTTATAATCTAAGGGGCGCTACCGACTAATACAAGACCTCCTTGTTGTAAGTGAAGAGTTTTAAACCTTTTGATTTTAAGTTTGTATTTGTATTATTGATTTTAATGGCGGAGGATCCTGTCCCTAAGGTTTCCGATATGGGCGATATCGGAGACCAGAACTATCTTCCTGGCGGCGGAGAAACAGATACGAGGGTGCATACTATTCTCCCTCGGCTTCCTCTATTTAGTGGCGAGACAAAAGACGCGGCATTCGACTTATGGAAGTATGAAGTCGAATGCCTGCATGCAGAAGGTAAGAGGGAGGCTGATGTTAGGCTAGCCATCCGGCGGAGCCTTAAGGGGCAAGCGTCTCGCACATTACTGACTTTGGGTGTGGGAGCATCGGTGGATGACATCCTCTTGAAGTTCCAGTCAGTTTTTGGCCCTACGGAGACTGCCCAGAACATTCTGAGCAGATTTTACAGCCTCCAGCAGGGCCAGACTGAAGACGCTGGCGCTTTTGCTGCTCGCCTCGAGGATGCTATCCTCCAGGCGGTGCAGCTAGGCCGCGTGCGGAAGGAGGACGTCGATGCCATGCTATGCGAGGCGTTTGAAGGAGGACTGCGTCGCGAGACGAAATCAGTTACCTCCTATCTTTTCACGCCCAGGAAGGAGTTTTCCAAACTCCTTGTGGAGGTGAAAAGGAAAGAGAGCGAGTTAGTTGACAAAGTTGGAACCGTGGCCTCGGTACAAGCTTCAGAGGTGGATGCACTGAAGACGCTAGTGTTAGAATTACGATCAGAGTTGCGTACCCTGAAGAATGAGAGATCGCAACAGTCTTTCGCCCACTCTACTTCCATGCCGCAGCAGCACCAGACAACCCGTTCGTTCCGTGACCAGGCTCCTAGGCCCCAGAGGTCTAGAACCGAGCCTGTGTGCTGGCGCTGCAATATGCCTGGCCATGTGAGATCTGGGTGCCGCATGCCGTTAAACGGCAACGCGTTTGTGGGTCGAGGCAGACCACAGGCGCAGTGAATTCCTGCCTCATGGGGGGTAACACAACCGTGGATGTTAACGGCAGGGTGGTGAAGGCATTGCTCGACACTGGAGCCACAGTGTCAGTTATCAGCCGAGCAACAGTGAATAAACTCGGATTGCCCATCCGCCCTGTCAGAGACTTCATCCATGTTGAGTGCGCGAATGGGCAAGCTCTGCCATACCTAGGCTACGTGACCATGTCAATCAACCTCCTTCACAACCCACCATCAACATGTTTAGCCTTAGTGGTTCCCGACCATGACGGCGCGGGAGCAGCCCCACTACTTTTGGGGACAAACATACTTCCTTCCCTCTTGAAAGCCTCTGGTAGCTTGCCAGAATCTTTGCAATTAGTGGCTAATTGCCTAAAGGCTAGAGATTCACAATTGGCAGCAAAAGGAGGCTCCCTTGCATTTATAAGAATTGTTGGCCAGGAAAAATTATGTTTAGAGGCCAACAAAACTATTGTTATTCCAGTGCAGCTAGACAGGGCAATGTCCTATCACAAAACACATGCCCTTATCGAGCCCTGCCTGGACTCTGTTCTTCCTGAGGGCGTGGACGTGTCGCCTAGCTTGTGTGTGTATAATAATGGGGACATAGATATTCATGAAATAGTGTTGAGCAATTGTTCCACCAATACTGTTCAAATTAAGAATGGAGCAGTTGTGGCTCAGCTCACTCCAGTAGTGGTCACAGACAGTATATGTCAAATGGAGAACATGAATGACCCTGTCCCTAGTTTAGACTTGAGCTCCACTGCATTGTCGAGCCATGATCAGGAACAATTGAATAACTTAGTGAAAGAATATGCTGATATTATGGCGCGCAGTGAGCTTGATTTAGGTCATTACAACGGAGTAGAGCACACCATAGAGCTTGAGGATCCAAAGCCGTTTAAGCAGCGCTACAGGCGTATTCCACCACACATGTTTGAGGAGGTGCGCGATCACCTTCGCCAGCTTGAGGCGTGTGGAGTGATTCGTCCTTCTAAATCTCAATACAGCTCCCCAGTTGTGTGCTGTCGTAAGAAGGATGGGAAGCTCCGTCTGTGTGTTGACTATAGGCTTCTAAACTCAAGAACGCGTAAGGACAATTATTGCCTTCCCCGTGTGGATGAAATATTGGACTCCCTCAGAGGTACCAAATATTTTAGCCGCCTCGACCTTAAGTCGGGCTACCATCAAATTTCGATAAGGGAAGACCATAAGCCTTACACAGCCTTTACCGTGGATCCTCTTGGATTTTGGGAGCACAATAGGCTCGCCTTTGGGCTTTGCAACAGCCCGGGTACATTCCAGAGAGTGATGGAAGATTGCTTTTCGGATTTAAATCTCCGTATTATGTACGTCTATATAGATGACATAATCATTTTCTCTGAAACCTCTGAAGAACATCTTAAACGACTTAGTCTGGTTTTTCAGCGTCTTAGAGACTGTGGTCTGAAATTGTCTCTTCAAAAGTGTGCCTTCGCTCAAAGTCAGGTCAGTTTTCTCGGACATTTAATATCAGCTGATGGCGTGAGGCCTGATCCCGAGAAAATTGTCAAAGTTAGAGATTGGCCTTCCCCTCAAAACCCTAAAGAGCTTCGCTCATTTCTAGGTTTTGCAGGTTATTACAGGAAATTTGTAGAGAAGTATTCGGAAATTGCTAAGCCACTCAACAGCCTACTGCCACCAACTCGAAAGAA
Source organism: Elysia crispata (assembly GCA_033675545.1). Taxonomy (NCBI): domain Eukaryota; kingdom Metazoa; phylum Mollusca; class Gastropoda; family Plakobranchidae; genus Elysia; species Elysia crispata. The sequence goes on from JAWDGP010003559.1 coordinate 216,375, forward strand.
GATGGATAAGGGGCCATTTAAAGTGACTAAATGGGAATGGGAAGATAAACATGAACAAAGTTCTCAGTGCTTGAAGAATCTCCTGTGTGCTGCACCATTATTGGCCTATGCCGATTTCACAAAACCGTTCGAGCTTCACATAGACGCCTCCACCATAGGTTTAGGAGCAGTACTCTATCAAGTAATAGATGGTGCAAAGAAAGTCATTGCCTACGCGAGCAGATCTCTGTCCAAGTCAGAGGAACGTTATCCGGCGCACAAGTTGGAATTTTTGTGTTTGAAATGGAGCGTTTGTGAAAAATTCAATGATTATCTTTGGGGAGCTCCAAAATTTCTGGTGCGCACTGATAACAACCCTCTGACTTATGTGCTGACTACAGCCAAGCTTGACGCCACGGGTCATCGCTGGTTGGCAGCCCTAGCCGCCTTTGACTTTGAGATAGAGTACACACCCGGTGTATCTAATCAGGATGCTGACGCTCTATCGCGCCTTCCATCTGGTCGAATCGACATCGCGTCGATGTAAGCCATGTGTTCGGTGGACTTTGCTCCCTTTGCTGCAACCATGGCCGTCTTTGCTGAAAAGACAGAAGAAGAAACTTCTCCCTTTCCCCACATTTCATTGACGGAGCTGAGACAAGCTCAAAATGTGGATGAAATTCTGGGTGTATGGTTGACTGCCATGAGAAAACGTGAGTGTCCTATTCTTAGAAGGACTCCAAATCCTGCTAGACACGGCATCATGATTGGCAGAAATTTTGTTTCTATCGTGGACTGCTGCACCGTAAGGTTGAAGGTGAAAAGCCTCAGCTTGTACTACCTACCAAATATATCCCTACAGTATGTAAGGCACTTCAGGATGATATGGGTCATCAAGGATACGAGAAGACCCTGGGTCTTATAAGGTCGCGATTCTTCTGGCCAGGAATGTCCAAAGATGTAGAAAGCTGGGTTCACCATTGGGGTCGCTGTTTAAGATTTAAAGGAAAACCAGACAGAGCTCCACTGGTAGGGATTCAAACATCAGAACCTTTAGAGCTAGTATGTACCGATTTTCTTAAAGTCGATTCGGCCCAAAATGGTACGCAGTATATCCTGGTCATCACGGATCATTTTACTAGATTCGCCATGGCAGTACCCACCCGTAACATGTCCGCAAAGACTACAGCCGAAGCCCTCTTGACCTTCGTCAGAAACTTCGGCATCCCAAAACGGTTACATGCTGATCAAGGCGCTAACTTTGAGTCCAAGGTGATTCGCGCGCTCTGTCACTTGTTAGGTGTAGAGAAGTCCAGGACTACACCATTTCATCCAATGGGAAATGGAAGCTGCGAGCGGATGAACCAAACGCTCATCAGTATGCTCGGCACCCTTCCTGAGCGTAGGAAAAAGGATTGGACATCCTACATTGGCATGTTGGTTCTGGCATATAACAGTACTAAGTGCGATTCTACAGGATTCTCGCCCTACTTTCTCATGTTTGGGAGAGAACCGAGGCTCCCTGTTGATAACATGTTTCCTCTTTGTTCAGAGCCTAGGGGTGATTATATCACAAATGTAAAGGAAGCCTTAGAATGGGCATGGGCTAAGGCCTCGGAGAATGGTTCTAAAGCAAAGGAAAGTCAGAAAAATTATTATGACAAACGTGTGAGAGGAGCAGCCCTGATTCTCGGCGACAAAGTCTTGGTTCGAAATTGTTCTTTTGAGGGTCCTCATAAGCTCCAGGATAAATGGAGTGAGGACATTTTTGTTGTCAAAGAGCAACCAGATTCAAGGACGCCAGTCTTTGTCGTCGAGCCGGTGAATGGAGGGAGAAAGCGAACTCTCCATAGGAATCTATTGCTTCCTGTGGAAAGTGTGAGGGAAGACTGTCCTGACGTAAGCCCTGCCAATGTGGCAACACGGAAGGCGCTTCCCTCAGTTAAGACAAACAGGATCCCAGGGTCCATCTCGGCAATGCCCCAGCAAGTGTTGCACGAGGACGAGGTCAAAGGCACCACATCCGAGTTAGAACAGGAAGATGATGGTGAAAGTGACCTCGATGAAAGCGAGTTCGTTCAGATCTTCTCTGAGCCCGAGGTTCAGAGGCCAGGTTCCCGTCCACGCGCTCTCTCACGTGATATAGCTGCTCAGTCCGACGAATCGGACGATACAGTTGGTGGTCTTATTCCACTAGATACACTTTTGCCGGTCACACCACGGCCTGGGTCACCTCCACCTATCCCGGTTCCCCGTAGGTCGGTAAGACTGAAACAACCCCCTGCATGGCACACTTCTGGGGAATTCTCGATGTCTTTAAATGACAAGTTGTATGAACTCAAGAGTCTACTTGCTTTTGACGGGGTAGATAAATCTATTATCACGACAGCCATAGTGTCGCTTCTTGTAGGTTCGCCATGAGTTTTTCTTTTATTATTTTCTCTTTTGTCCATTTTCCTAGCAATTTGTACAGGTCGGGGACGACCTTCCAAAAGTGGGGGGTGTATGTGGGACATGTACCTTTGGGCTATTGATAAAACAATGATAATAGTATTTCATAGTTAATAGTTTTATTAATCGCTTTATTCCTCCGTTAATTCCCCTCATTACTTTTTAAGTCCACCTTTTCTCGTCATTAAGTCTTGAGGTAAAGGTATAAAGTTGTACTCAATGATCCCCAGAAACAATGAGTCAACGGGTGCAAGAGTGGGAGCGGAAACGCTTGGGAAATCCCCGACGTCAAAACCGAATGAATCAGCTCAGTTACGCAGTAGGAGGATCGTACCCACCTGAAGACAATGCCAGAATTGGTCCCAAGTCCCCATCCTTCCATATGAGTCACCAATGACGCCCGCAATTAAATTGTGCATCATATACTAATTTTAGAGTGGAGTCCAACACGTAGTAGGCCCTCCGTAAATTACATAAAAAGGGGTATCCCTCAAACTAACTTTACATTCGACCATCGAACGAACGACCGTCAGTGTGACCAACATCCAGAGGCAGTCGGTGCTGGGGGTATGTCCAATGTAATGTAGCACACTTAGTGATCTAGGTCTGGTAGCGTCTTTGTATTTAGATAATTCATTGCATATATCAATAGGATGCTAATCCAAACTCTGGAGATCATTCGACATTTCTGCGAACTATTGGCTCTAATTTATTTGATTAAAAGTCTATAAGAATATTCCGTTATAGTTTGATTTGTTAGTAAAACAGTCGATGAAGTTCTGACTTTGAGTTTATGCATTTTATATTGTTTTGCTCATTCTCGTGGCTTGAGGTGCCCTGGAAACTGATATTAGATCGAGAAGTAGAAAGAGACCGAGTTTCATTCTTAAACCGGTAACGCGCTGTATTTTGTATATAGAATGCAGGCATTAGATGGATAGATAGATAAAGAGAGAGAGAGAGAGAGAGAGAGAGAGAGAGAGAGAGAGAGAGAGAGAGAGAGAGAGAGAGAGAGAGAGAGAGAGAGAGAGAGAGAGAGAGACAAGTAAGAGACGGAAAAATAGTACATTCACTAACCTACTTACCAATTTACGTCCGCCTGTTTATCAGTGTATAATTCCATACATTAGTGGAGGAATGAGTCCTGTTATGTTGTATTAATATTATCCATTATGTTCCTTGCAGTAATTTGTTTCACTGAGTCGTATGACATTTCTAAACATCACGAAGATAGTACAACTATGTCGCAACTGATTTCATTATCATGTGAATATGTTAAGATACATTGCTTATGTCTTTGTTTAATGTTCATCTCAGGAGCCTTGCAGAGCCTTGCAGAGCCTTCCGGAGTCTTACTGAGCCTTCCTGAGCCTTCTTGTACCTTCTTGAGTATTTGCCTGTAATGAACGAATGAATAAAACTATAGACACTGCTTCCTGACTTCATTCTATGAGAGATGAGAAGATAGAGAGTGAAAGAACACGTTACCATCCAAAATAAGAACCCTAAGCTCTGTCGTTGAGCATTGAAAGCCACCGGGCCATCCTCGCCCCTCCCACAATAGCTTTCAAAAGTTCCCCTTATTTTTTTTTCTATGCTGAATAAATATGGTAACTTTGCATTATTTTGTACAGGTATATCCTTTTCTTTAACATTAATGTAGCCAGTGGGATTATATAATTTTATAAATGCATGTTTAAATATTAAAAATGATGTATCTAAAACACCCAGTTCAAAATCGAGAATCCCCGTTCCACCCAGCAGTTGATCTCATGACTTGATCAAGGAGCAGCTGGCGGGTGAATTGCAAGCTCGCCCCCAACAATTGTGTAATAAAAGTTAAAAAACATTTGGAGAATTGTTGAAAATAATTTTTGCAAAAAAAATGGGAAAGGAAATCCAAGAGGAAGACAAACTTGAGCACAATTCAGTTTATATCATACTATTACGTGTAATAACTTTATTATAAAACAGATCCAGGATATTTAGAAAAACTTGAATAAGACGGTTATGTCATTGTTGTTCCCATTACCTTTCTTTCACTAATTATGTTCTCAGTACTTCATAAATTTTTATGATAAGGCTGTTGGTTAAATATTTAAAAACTCTTGCCCACTTAAGCCTAGTTAAAGGAGGCAGTTGATTTGCTTCATAAAAATGCTAATAAATCTGTAAGGACACACAATGTTAGGAACTTTTACGTTTTTTTCCGAACTACTTTTGATATTTCTATTTCACTTAAAATCAAAAGCTATTTGAAAACTGAACGTTATGATAGTCAGTGATAATTTTCTTTTACTTTTTTCCTCTAATCTCCTATTAACTGCCTACATAGTATTTAAAAATTCATCAGTTTGCTGATGAAGGTGGATATTTCATATCAAACACAATGGTGGGAAATATTGACGCAAATTTTTATTTTTTTTTTTAAATATTTAAGCAAGATAAAATTTTTTAAACATATGTCCCTCTCTGATACATCCACCCATCTTCGGAAATTGCAAAAAGCAGTGCTTACTAAAATTTAACTGTCGTTAGGTCATGGAAACAGTTCAGGTTACATGTATATACATGTACATGTAAAGCTTCAGATCAACCTAAAAACTCATTGCATTGGATACACAATGCAAATCTCATATACATGAGATGCAAAACAAAATTCTATATAACACAACGCAAATCACATTTTCTCCTAGCTCCCTCCATCCTTTCACCTCCCACCTCTTTTGCTGTATTTTACAATGCATGTCTTTTATTCTCCAGGTTTTTAACCCTTATATGAACCTGTCATTTTCATAATAATTCTCGCCTTTTTCTCTGTTCAATATTTTTTTCCCAAGATGTGGACTGAAAACAGTGATAGGATTATATTAATTTCCCTGAATATGATCACTCATTATAGCTTTAATAAAATAGAGGCATACAACAACCAACCATCATTCAAGCTTTCATCATAGTTGGGTATGATAATGAGCAACAGGTAAGTGAATGCCATTCATTCTATCCTAATCCGTGATCTTCCACCCAACTCTCCCATTTCAAATAGATCTATACGTAGTGAAAGCTGTTATGACAATTTGGTGTTTTACAGTTTCTCCACAAACTGTTGACATCTAGTAGTAAAGAGATACAGTGGAACTCGGGAATAACAACTCTTGATATTTTCATAAAGTATCGTCATAGCAAGGTTTGTCATTATTCGTGCAAAAGAATTTATTATGATGAATGAGAGATAGGTGGTTTGTGAAAATCTTTGCTATACATGGATTTTGCGTGCCACCGCAGTTGGCTCGTCCACACGTTGTGTGATATCAGAGCTCTCTGGTGATACTGAGAGTGATACAGTGATAGTATCTAGACTATGCTTTAACGGAAGGGAACTGTATGAGGAATGGCACGAAAGCCTGCAAAGCGGGATTGTTTGTAGGCCTACTGTAGCAATCTGGCACCCTGGAAATCGTGGCTTTGCGGCCGCAAGTGCCGTTTTTTTGCCGAGAAACGCAAGAAATTGCAATTTTTGCGATTTTCTGCAATTTCTTGCAACTTTATAGACCCCCTACGCACACACACCGAAAAAAAAACAACTAAATAAATAAAAAATCGAGACAACTGAAAATAGTATTTTGCGTGGCGAAGAGCCATAATTGGTGAATTCAACGATTACTCCCTACACCAAACAAGACAAGACAGCCACTTCAACTTGGTTGTGCTTTGGAGACAAAAGTACGTTTTGGTGCAAGGTAAGTCATACTAGCGTCAAACATGATGGTGCAATGAGCAGTACATATTTACGGCACTTGAGTTAGCGACACAAAGTCGTTCCACAGGTTAAAGTTAAACGTTCTTCCTTAATTTGTGGTCGTATCCTTTTCATAGGCCTAGAAAATTTCAGTGAAGTAACCTAGTGGAAGGGGAAGGGAAATCACCTTATCCTATTCCAAGTGTGTAACCTACACATTTGTATACAGACATTCATCATGGACAAATTCTTACAGACGAAACCGAAGCATGGTGTAATGACGACGGCAACGGATTGTCACCGAGAGTTTGTCAAAGACACCTGTATGTCGGGTGATAAACGGCTTCTGTATTGGTGCAATATTGTTTTGGACCATCATCGAAAGTTCAGTGTTTCGTCACACTTCACAACTGACAAGCATAAGAAGAGGAAATTAGAGAAGTTGTGAGATTTCGCTCACCCCATCTAAGCTGCAGACAATGATAACCCTGGGTGTCAATGAGTCAGTGACCGATGACCTTCCTAACCTGGCTGCTCTTGCCAAGCCACTCATTTATTCAGCTGTGAATTTAGCTGATGCCGAACGCAGTTTCTGTATTTATAAACTAATTCTTTCCCTAGAAGACGAAGTCTTTATGAAGAGAATATGAGGCGTCTTTGTTTCCTTGCCTACAATCAGTTTCTTGGCCCAGATTTTTACAATTATGTAATGAAATCTGGTCAGGCCACTTGATGTTCCTATGTGTGCATTTTATGATAGTGCGTTCTTTACAATGTAACACAATGCATTGCAAGTGTGTATTTTGTTTTATTAAATGTCCTGAAACTGGACAAAAATGTTGATGAGAGGTTGCAATTTTTTTTTCAATTTTTTTAGGGTAATAACATTGCATTTTTCCTCGGGGCCAGGGCTATGCAGACAAGAGAAAAATTCTCGAGATTTTTTTCGTATTTAAAAATTTTGTGCTTTCCTTTCCTTTGACCCTTAGATTTAGTTGCCGTTATTACAGAGGGAAAGCGGTATGGATACCCTTTATTGCAGAAATAAATTGAATGACTTTAATTTAGGAAAAAAGGGATTTTCAGATCTGTCGCTATTTGAGGTGTTGTTAAATATAGGTTCCACTGAATGCTTAAGTTAAAAGCATAACTGCTTGTGATTTCAATGGTAGTAAAAAAGAAAAAGTGATACTTTCTAAGCATCTTGAAAGGAATTTTTTTTTTTTTTTTGCTCCTCTCCACGGAAATCTTTAGTATTTTTTTTTTTTTTTTTTTTGAAACGTTTAGTCATCACATTCTAGATGGTAGACAATTCTATTGGCCAAATAGAGGACAGAGGCCTTCATTATTAGTACACATTTGCATAAAATTCGCTAGACAAAATGATGTTGTAAACACACTTCACTAAAAAGCATTAAAATAATAAGCTGTGATACAACAATCATAATAGTTAATACCTACAACGGAAATACAATACAGAATTATGGAATTTTTAATGTTTGAACTGTCATACAATCAAGGATAGGAAAGGAACTTACAACCAGTTTCGTCTTTCCTCTCTCTCTCTCTCTCTCTCTCTCTCTCTCTCTCTCTCTCTCTCTCTCTCTCTTTCTCTCTCTCTCTATCTCTCTCTCTCTTCCTCTCTCTGTCTCTTTCTCTAGTTCTCTCCCTTACTTACTCTCTCTCTCTCTCGTTGTATCTTTCTCTCTCTCTCTCACTCTCTGTCTCTCTCTTTCTCTCTCTCTTCCTCTCTCTGTCTCTTTCTCTAGTTCTCTCCTTTACTTACTCTCTCTCGTTGTATCTTTCTCTCTCTCTCTCTCTCAATGGCTCTCTCTTACTCACCCTCTCTGTCTCATCTTCTCTCTCTTTCTCCCTCTTTCACACTCTCCACGCTCTTTCTCTCTTTTTCTTTTCTTTTCTTTCGCCTGTCTCTCCTTATCATGTAATATACATATCAAATTTAAGAGATTGCAGTGTATAGATTACTATAACTTCAAGTCATGACAAGTAACATAATTTAGAAAGTAGAATGAGTCAAGAATGTGTAGCAAGCTTGAGCTGTATCGAGATAAAATGCACATTGTTTACAGACATAGTCATAGATATCGCATTATAACAAGCAAATATTTTCCGTTTCTTCAATAGCTTCAAATATGCTGAATTATGATGTTTTGTTTATTATCCTACAAGATGGAAACAGTTTGCGTTGTGATTTTTGTGTTTTCGTGAAGACTTTCCAAATAACATGTCTATATGATCCTAACAGTAGTAACAAATGCATTATCTGTCAGCTGCCTTGTCTTCTGTTGGGCAACTGGGAAAGTGTTTAACAATAACATGATTGCTCTGTAGATGTCTATCTCCTCTTTTAGTAATCGTTCAAGAGTGTCCTGTAGTGAGGAGCGGACTGGGAGAAGTGCTGTGCACTTTGTGAACAGATGTTCTTCTCTCAGTGTGTTGGTTTTGCAAAATGGACATTTTGTAAGTGTTGGTCTAATATGCGTCATGTTTTGCAGCAACCGAAATGTTGTTTCTTTTTCTTTGTGGGTAGAGTATTTGTTATAAGTGGGTTTTTTTTAAAGCACTGTGTGCAGTCTGTTTGTTCTTTTTGTGAAGTGGTGTAATTTTGTCCTTAGCTCAGTAATATGCTGCTCTAGTATCTTTACCTATAAGGTCTCGGTGGTTGGCCAGAGTTTTGTTACATGAGTCGCGGAAAGGTGTGAGCGAGCGGCCAAAGAAGTGCGGTTTATTGTTTTGTGGTCTGATTAAGGCGGGCAGCTTCAGACCAAAGTAGTAGTGCGCCAGGGGATGCTTGCCTCTATTTTTTATTATTTCTAGCTGATAAGTATCCCTCTTTGAGCGCGGTAATTCTTGATTATATGTGTTGAAGTCCGATACCACCGTTTTGTTTCGTTTGTGCGACTGTTGTTCTTTTAACGTTTTTCAGAGTAACGGTAAATACAAAAGTTGTACTTTCTTTATTTATCTCTTTGAGGTAGTAGCCGGGAATGTTTAAGATGGTGCAGGGATAGATGAGTTTGGATAGCACCATGGTGTTGACGATTATGCCCTGCAGAAGATTGTGGTTTGGAGCTGTTTGTACACTACACCTCGGACTCCACGAAATAGTTCGCTCATTTTTAACAGTTCGTTGAATGCAAGGTTCGTTGGAGTCATGACATTAGGCATCACAAGGGAACTAACCAACCAAAATGAAATTACCACATATTTATCTCCCTTGTTTTTAATCAACTAACAACGTGTCTATAAAGCCACCCTTTACCCTTTCCACCATTGCTCAAATTACTGCCGCTTTGGCTCTTTGATTCTGTACCATGATCTCCCCACGCATTTGCTGCCGCTCCCAGTGCACTTTATCCTTTCTTTTTGTTATCTTCTCCCTGTATATCAATACTTTGCTTTCCCCTTCTCTTAGTATATATTATGGCATAATGGGTGCTCAACACCTATACATTTCAAGCATTTCTTAACAGCTGACAGGGGACCTTTTGATTGAATTTCAACTATATTATAGTTTCTAAGCAGAAAAGCATTCTATAATGGATTTGCCAATACTTGTAGTTCGTTGAACCGAGGACGGGTTTGAGATTAGTTCTTTTGATGCAAGGTGTTAACTTTAACTAAAAAAGAGAGTCAAAGAAAGAAAAAAAAAAATCCGGAAATTTTACCCTGTTCGTTGAATACAAGGTGATCTTTGAATCCGAGTTCGTTGGATTCGAGGTGTGCTGAAGTAAGCTAAGAGAGATCGAGTTTTTTCCCAAGTTTTCTTCGGTGTCTCCTCTGCTCGATTTGTGAAGGTGATGCTGTAAATTTTAATTTTATTTTTCCCTTCGATTCCGAAAGGGTAATCGGCTTTGTTTTTCCATTTCCCTAGTCCCATTGCTGCTGTTTTCCGTAGGTTTCATTTGGATCCACTACCCCAACCGAAAAGACTGGTTCGTGCTTTATATTAGTGGATTGTGGCCAGTGTGGTCGGGTCAGTGATGCTGGTGTGTATCAGTCTTCTCACATGTCTACAGTTCTTGAAGAAGGAAATTTAAATATTCCCAAACAGGCGTTCAAAATCAATGGATCGGATATTGAGGTCCCATACATGGTCATCGGAGACGAAGCATTCCCATTGAAAACGTACTTAATGAAACCCTTCTCTGCGAGAACTCTTAACGAGAAAAGGAGGATTTACAATTACAAACACTCGAGGGCTCGTCTATCAGTTGAATGCACATTTGGAATATTGGCAAGAAAGTTTGAAATCTTTCAAAGACCGATGCGAGTTGAACCAGATAAGGCCATTATCATTACCAATGCAGCTATCGGCCTCCACAATTTCATTCGGCGTCGAGACGGTAATATGACAGATAGGACTTCAAGCATTTGTCTATGAGATCAGAGATAATATAGGAAGAGATGGATTGTTACCACTTGCTAGAACTGGACGTAGAGCAACAGAAGATGCAATGAAAGTTCGTGATGCATCATCTGAATTCTTCAGTGACCCAAACGGATCTGCAGAATGTCAAAACAGCCTTGTGTTCAGAAATGTTTTACATTGGGAAAATAATGTAAATAAACTCACCTGCAGGTAGACATTTACTGTCAATATATTCCCAGACTTGTTGTCTTTGTTGTGATAACCTGGGTTTTGGGGGTCCCAAAGAAGGGGCCGGTCTCTCACAAATTCTATAATTCTCTTTTTGTAGTCGTCCATCTTAACATCACACAGCACAAAAATCGAGCAATGCTACAAACCGAGGCACACAGTTTTTCGTTAGGGCTGTGACGTGTTGCCTATGGAGGGTGCTACTATAAATTGTTGTGTTCACTTTGATTTGTGTCGTGTGAGGCGTGTCGTGTGCAGTATGCTGCCGTGTGCCTTCTATGGAGGGTCAGCCTAAGAGAAGCATGTCTTTATAAAAAGTAATAAAAATGATCAATTACTTGACAAAGATACTAGGTTGCTTTCCTTACTGCCGAGACTTTGTGCATGGACCGTAGGTAACTGAATACCTTTTTTTTTCGAGTTCATTTCATTCATAATTTGTTTGTTTACTTATTTTTACTTTTATTTAAAAAAAAAAAGAATGAGCAATAAATTTCATTTTCGAGCCCCATCTGCACAGCTAAATGTGTGGCCTTTTCTTTAGAAGTGGAACACTGATTAGTGCGTGTTTTTCTGTTCAAGCCAAAATTGAAAGGCATTTTCAACATCTTGCTTGATATTTCCTTTTTACTATGTTAGGTTCTCAATCTAACGTATTTGTCTTAGTCTTTCTTTACTTTGGTCACAGCAAGTCTTGATAATTATGCAGTTTCCACAAAATTCTGGGTACCCCTTGATTTAAATTCATTAAAAACTCAAGTTTTGTTTCCAATGTCAAGGTCTTATGCGTAGACATATTTATTGTTTCAGATCTTTCACATGCAGATTAAACTGAGGTGGAATCTTGCACAAAAAAAAAAAAAAAAAAAGAATTGATTTAGATTTTGAGAAGACTGATCGAACAACGATACTGATGAAATCGCAATGTACAGACTGGACTACGTCGAAAGTTCTTCATATAAGCAGGAGAACATTTTATATTACAGTGTAAATCTAGTCGCAGTATTGTGTTGCGCGGCACACGACAATCTTTTTTCTAATATCTCATGTTGCCTGCGCCCTCCCCTCCCCGTGGGATCTACCTGTACCTTCCATCGCCTATCGCCCATCCCGTGCGTACAGGACGCAAAATTCAGGCCCTGCCCTCCTCCCCCCCTTTTCACTGTATGTGTGCAGTGCACATGAACACATAAAGTTCTGTACTTGCAGAGCTTGCTAAGAGACATAACTCATTACCGTGTGATAATTGAGAGCCACTCCTCCACTAACTAAGTGTGGCTATCTCTTCCTTTTTTCTGGTAATCAGAATAATCACCACCGATTTCAACGCGTGCACATGCATTTAGGCTGTGTAGTGAGTGTTTAAAAGTAAACTGATTACACAGTAAAAAAATCTGTCAGACCGCTCCAACAGGTATTTAGCGGAAGCATGCATTATCTGGCATGTTTTTATTCGGAGATTACTGTAATACTAATACACAGAAACGATAATGAAAATAAAAATAATAACATTAATATATGTCATAATGATAAGGAAGCAAGTCGGTACCGTAAGCATTTGTCATAATGACTTACATGTATTTCACCAAAGTGGACTTGAGTCTTTTTAGTGCAAGGAAAGACTGATTTCATGAACGCAATTTGAAAAAGAAACAAAAAAAAAAAAAAAAACAAACAGAACACCTCCAGCCAAAAACAATTTAATTGCAAACCTCCAACAAAAAGATTGACTTGCTTTGCATAAATACGCAATACACCAGATGAAGAACTTAAGCATCTTAACTTTTGGGTTGATCGAAATGACTGAATTATTTTATTGATATAAGTTAAGGTAACTTCAGTCTTGATAAAGGAGGCCAGGCGATTATTTGTCAATAGAAATTTCAATTTCATCTAATGTAAGGGACATGCAAGTTAAGCACATTCATTACATCAAAACAGTTTTTGGCAATTTTCAACAACTATACTTTACCACTTCGGTTTAATTCATGTTTTTAATATGCTTACCATCTTACAGAGACCAGTTTGCAGGTTATATTAAATTGATATGATTTTGATGTTTTCAGTTTTATTGAAAATAGTCGTAAATATGTATATTATGAGCCCTGGTAAAGCAACTTCACTTCAAAGTGAGGTTAACGCACAATATGTGGATGAAATAATTACAATTTGATGCAGAGATTATTCTTAAAATGTAATGTAGCAACATAAAACATTACTTCATTGATTCAATCATGTATGAAAGTAACACTAGAATTGAAATGAAAATATATTTATTGATTATGCGCTTGAATAACAGACTAACAGTACACTTTAAAATAGTCTGACACATATTGTGTATAGAAGATGTAGAAGATAATATATGTATATATATATATGTATGTATGTATATATATATATATATATATATATATATATATATATTAAATGAGAGGTATGTAGCCGAGAGAAAAAGAATAAATCCTAAATAGAAAAATAGATATATATTCTCCTATACACATCATATATGTTTTGTTACTTTACAGCCAGTGTTTCAAAAACCAGATGGAACTAAAGCTGCTACTTAACCCTCTGATATTTATCTTTTAATTGCTAGATAACTTTGGAAAAAAATTTTACTTAAACTAGAGGTAAAAAGACATTTGCTTGATATACAGGAAACATTTGAATCTTGATATTGTGAACAGTTTGCTCTGTATTTACATCGCATGATATAACATTAGAGTTATCATGGAGGAATAAAAAAATTACATGTACATGTGAATGGGATCGATCTAAACAGAATTTAAATAATCATCATGATCTTATTGTTTTCATTACACAAAGTAAATTTTTAGTTATTTCAAATGTATGACAAAAAGCAAAGACCATGTACAAAATGAATTTAATATTGATGGGAAGAACCATATTTTTCTCTTTAATCAATATTTTCTAGTGTTGTCTGGCTAATCATGTTTTAATTGAGGCTCAACGCCATTTTTATTTCTTTGAACTACATTTTCATTTATTACTTTTAAACTTTTTGGGGAACCATTTGTTGCTAAGAGTAAGAGGAAAAAAAAGAGCTCTAGCATGGACAAAACTAAAAAAAATGTACCACTACAAATGGAATACATCACAGTACCGGTACATAACATACACCATATGGGTGGAATTGATAGCTATAAGTGTCATTACAAAAAAAAATAATATAAAATTACAGAGACATGACATTATTAATATAATAGGATGTTTATGTTCATGTATTAATTTTTCCAGCAACATCTTCAAGTCCATATGAAAGGATTGAAATGGAATGTTTTGAGGTAAAAATAATTACAAAGTTGGTAAAATTCTTGTTTCATGAAAATAGAATCCCACCCACCCATCCACTAGCAAAAAAAAAAAAAGAAATTACACTTTGGAAATAGTTTGACCTGATGAGAATCGTATGAACCTTAGTGCTGATAAAAACAAAATCTAACATTAAATCTTTGCCCTCCTCTTTCAAATGTAAGGATTACTTCTGGATGTCATATGTTGGCAGTAGAGTTTGAACTCTGATGCAAAAAAAAACCCCCAAAATAACAGCAATAGACATATACACAGCAAAATGTATTTGAGCTCTATGATGAAAATTTAAGGCTCAATGACGACTTATTTCAATTTCAATTTTCATTTTCCCACTAAGTATATTTTAGACATATTTTTAAATTGGATATCCAGGTACTTCCCTCCACTTTCTAAATTACCCTTTAAAATCCTTTACCAGGAGTTCGATTCAGGCAAATAAATTCAAATAGAAATTATGTACATACTAACTACATAACCAAAAAAATTAGAATCTTCATGGAAAATTATAGATCAAAGCCTCCTCTGACTCTATCACTTAAGTCATGATTAATCATTATAAAAAAAAAAACATCTTTAACTTTAAGGCAGAAATTTGGAAAAGATTATAAATTGTTGCCCCTTATGTCAACACCATGTTCATGCTTTTAGAAAATAATGTACAAGAACAATGGATTTTCAACATGCCTAAATCAGAGTCAGCAGTATATTGTGTTAAGATAGCAATTATCATAATTCATATTACAGTGAATTGTTTACTACTCCTAACAAAGTTTATTAGAAAAAAAGAAAAAAGATTCCTTAAGAAATAAACTAAGTCGATTTCATTCGATGGCATTTGAGAAAAAAAAATTTTTAATAGAACCTGCTACCCAATGCCAAAAATAATATTAATAAATTATGAAAACAAAAAAAAATAATAAACTGCTAGAAATGAAACATAAAGGTCCTACAGGTTAGACTGATCATGAATTTTCAGTAATTACATTAAGAAAAAACTTTAAAAAATTTTACAATGGTAAAATAGAGACAAAGTAATACATAGAATTAGGCAAACAAAGCAATACATAAAATTATCAAACACAAAACAAAGGGAAATGACGACCTGGTGAAAAACGTGCAGATTATTAACGCACGTGGATAAATTGTGTATAGACAATTATATGTATATGACATGTTACAGGTGAGCAACTATTTTATGAGTATATCATAACTTGCATAATAAACTGCTGAGCTAGTCTATAAACTTGTTTGCAATAATGGCAAGCACAGTTATTGATTTCGATGTAATGCAACTTTCGCGAAAGTTTGTTTTAATTACAACTTTACTTTTCTAAGAAACAACACTGTGATTCTCTTTGCCATTTTGCTGGTTCAGGCCACGAAAAAAATCCCTTCTCATAAAACAAGAATAAAAATATTTTTTTCTTTTATTTCAACAAGATCCTTTACAGATGTCTGGAGTTGTTAGTTGAGAGATGGTAAGTCTATGCTAATGCATGCATTTAGAATTAGACTGAACATAAGGGATAATTTTTATCTACTTCTTGTAATTGACTCTTTCAAAAATGGATTTCTGATAGTTCTTCTTCTCACAATCCAAATTAAACAACTCAAAATTTTTTAAACAGACATCTGGTTATCACATGATGTTGTCTCAAACTCAAAGCCTATTTCTATTTATTTTCTCCATACATGACACCAAAGACAGTTTCTTTTAAGTCATCATTTATAGTAGCATATTAAGGTAAGAAGGAATTAAAACGTATATTACCTGAAACAACATGTATGTACAAACAAACATCTCATAATAACAAAGAATATCAGTCAAATTATGTTTTCAGTGGTCTCCTGTTTCCAATGTTACAATTGTGGCCATCTCATTAATCTTGTACCGTAAACTTTGAATTCAACGAGCTCAGAACCAACGAGACCTCAGGTTCAACGAGGGATTGACAAAGTCCCTTTTTGCCTCAAAAAATTACCTTGGATCGAACAAGTGTCAAATTTACCAACCTCGTATAAGCCAGATGAAGCAAGGCTGAATTGGGCTTCAATAGAAAAATAAAACCACTTTAAAATTAAACTTACACACTACATGTTTTTCTGGGCCACAATAAATTTAGATAGAAATGGACGTCAACAGTTGAATGTGAAGATGTCTGTCTACATGTGTATACATCCCGCAGAATCGGGGAGATGGGAAGGGCCAGTGCAATAAGGAGATGGAGAAAACAAAAGGCTATCTGGGCAATCCAGACCTAGTGCTAATGCTGAGTCAGTCAGTGCAAGGCGTAGTGGCAGGAAAAAAAGGAGAGAGAGAGGGCGTGCAGTGCAGGGTTGAGCAGTAGTAACGGGAAGTGAAAGGTGGATTACGGTCTAGGCCTAGGAAGGCCTGGGGAGAGAAAAGGGGGGTGCTTATGCAAGATTTAATACATGTATATTAGTTTTACACAAATAGCTACCTAGCCACACCCTTTAGTACACACATGATTTTGATGGTGCTAAAACTGAGTACGCGAAAACATCTTTAGTTCATGTCTCTCTGACTTCGGCTGCGTCAATTTCAGTCATTTTCACCTCAGTGCAAATTATTTTCTTCCTCATGTACACGACTTCAGCTGCTCATTCACTATGAATAAAATGCACCTCTAATCCAACGAACTCTGATTCAAAGAACACCTTGCATTCATGTGGGGCATTTTTTTTTTACTGATTCAGCTAATTTTTTTTCCCTGTGCTCAGATAAAGTGATTGAATGACCTGATGCAACTCATCTATAGCTGTGTCCCGAGAATAAAACTGCTTTCTGAGTTTTACTGGCTCAATTGAGGCATCACAAAGGTTTTCTCATCAGAGTATACATAAAGGCCTAGATATTCTTTTTCTAGCTAACATATTGAGTACTAAGCTGCTTATCTTTATTTTTTCTTAAGACCCTTGATTAGGTCTAAAAACTTCTCACTACGATCCAATGGCTGTGTACACAGGAAAACAACAATCTAACATTTAGATCTAGATTTATAATAATTTGCTTTGGGATCAAAATCACCAATAATAATTATAGTCTCACGTCATAACAAGCTTGGTTTCGATTATATGATCTAGATCTATGTGAAACATATCTCTATGTATCGAAACTACAGTTTTAGACTGGAATTGGAGGCTTAAATTAGATAATAGAATTCTTGATGAATATTTCTAAATACATAATGATGTGCAGAACTAGATAAGGATATTGGAGATGAAAATCGGCTGACACTCCTGTACTAATCAAGATCTAGAATCTAAATTAGATCTAGATTTAGCCCTGCTTAGGATTTCCCATTAATCTTAATAATCGATAAGATTTTGCTTTTAAGTTATGTATCTAAACCAAAAAATAAAATTGTCTCGTTTTATTAACTGTAATCAGATGAAGAGATAAGAGTGATCCTTTGTTGGAAATATTGGAGAGGTCTGGATGTGACGATGGAGAGGACCAAGTTTTCCGGCGAATGTACATCAAAAGTAAACAACTCGACGGCACCAATATCTTGGATGGTTCAGCAACAATACAAATTTCCATATTGGAAATCAATTAATAATAAAACAGTCGAGTACAGTTATTTCGAAGTCATTGGGATAAAAAAAGGACTTCAAATTATCCGAAATTCGCATCAGCAGGATACACAGAGAAAGAGAGTAAAAAAAATGTGGACGTCAGATCAGGAATGTTTTACTGGTGTGTGCGGGGGTAGAGGGGTGACTAAGAAGGTCCATTAAATTTCCTATTTACTTCCCTTGATTTGAGAAACCATAAAAAGCGGCCCCTTGTAGGATGACATTATTATTAAAAAATAAAGCCCACAAGTGGACTGACAGTGAAACAATGCCAGGTCGAGATAGATCTAATCTAAAGGATGGCAGGTAGGCATATAAACTATCAAAATGACATCATATAAAGTTTTGTGCAAGCAGGCTACATCGCACACGCTGGCTACGAACAAAGTTCAATCACTGCATGTGGCACCAACACTCTCCTCTTCTTCCAGTCTATGAAGCATTCCCTTGGGCCTAATCCCTTTTCCCACTTTCCTTCTCTTAACTTATTGCAGACTCTTGCCTGTAAATTAGGTGGGCTGAACAAACACACATACATCAGAATCGCTTGCCACACGGAGCATAGCAGAATTTTCTCTGTTTTAACAAGCCAGGAAGATTGCTTTCAGAATTTAAAAAAAACTGCCAAGATGGCTTCAAATTAACTGGATCCTTAATAACTTTATTTTAAAGCTTAAAGAGAGAAATATTCGGTCAAATTAAACGACTTCGAAATATCCGAGAATTCGAACTGTCCGGATTCGAATTATTTGGACTGGACTGTATAAAAAAATACCCAATATATTGCCCAGATTTATACATTTGCACAGGTTTAGTTACCTTTTATCCAATGAGATCTCGCATTCAACAAGGAAATACTGCGAGACCTGAGTAGCTCGTTATGGTCCAAGATTGTATCCCTCATTTTCTATTTACAAACTTTGGCAAGGCTCAATATAATGTGGTTTTGCAGCTTCATAAAGGAAATGAATAAGAATGAACCCTGCCTATCTCATTTATCATAAACTACATTCAAATTTTATTTCTAGTATTAAAACATGTCTTGGCTCAGCAGCTCTTGTCCTTATATCTATATAGACTGGCATACCTCATGTTTGAAACACTTTCCACCTACCTCTCAACATTTCTCTCCCCTCCCCGAAAAAAAAAATAATTCAGTTACTGATAGTAATCATTTTGCCTAAAGTCAAAAATTTCCAAAACGAAAGCTCCGAGAGACACAAGGAAAGCCAGTATCTCAAAGTAGAATGAGAAATGAAACTCGAAAGGGTCATCATCGTGGTCCTCATCAATGTAAGAGATAGGGAAACGGTCACGGCGGGGATGTCCTGCAGCCCACACAATTATCATCAGAAGTGGAATAAGTGCTGGACAAACAAAAATTAGCCAAAATTAAAAGCAGCATAAGGCCTCTTATTAATGGCATATATATAATGAAAAAATCTCTCTCTAGTTTTATAATTTTTTTTTTCTTTCTTCAAAAACATAACAGATCATGCTGCCATGTTATTGCTGTAAAGCTAGGTTAAAAAATCACAATGAACAAAATGTGTGTGCAAATATCTGACAGTTACAATTAGAGTAATCAAATTGTGGTAAGGAAAAAGCATACCAGTTGTGAATGTAAGAACAAAGTTGAACTTGAGAAGTCCTCTGAACATCTTCCCCTTGGGATGCATTGTGTAGAAGAAGTTAATGAGCAGCGCAGGTAGAAAGATAACGATGGATACAAGCCCCATGGCCTGACAGAAAGTATACCAGCCTGGTTCATAACAAAAATACATTTTATTTTTCAAATTTCATTCTGAAACTGGCCACTTTGCATGTAAAATGTTACTTTTAAAAATCGTCCTTCAAAAATTCAAACATTGGAAATTAATATTGAGCAAGGCAAAAACAGTTTTTCCTTCTTAGGGCTCATGTTGAAAGCAAATAGTTGCAGGAATATGGGTGTTAAAATTTGACACTTTGCAAGATAATATTTTGGAGGTGAGGCTAAGTAAGACTTTGTTAGGCATATTGACAGAAATTTTACAATGGGGCACAGAGCCTTATGATAAGTTTCTATTCACAAAATATATATATAAAAAAAAAAGAAGAAGACAATACAATAGGTATTAGCCTTAGAGATAATTAGCATGAACGACTACATCAATGTACCTGGCACCCCAGGCTTGTCACTGCTGTAATCATATGCAGCACAGATCCATTTGTTATCCATCTCCAGCCTGTAGCACGTCATCCACGTCCCCTCATGCCATGACATCTTGTCTCGTCTCCAGCCAGCTGACCAGTAAGGTGCACCAACTGCAATTGTCTGTGAACCATTTGAAAGAGACTTTCAATTTTTTGTCCTATCAAATGTTAAAAATACACTTAGTATTCATCTGAACAAGAAATTTTTTAAATTAGCTTATGATGCTATTATTGATAAGCTTAAATATCATATAATTTGAGGGAAATGCCAAATTTCAAATTAAAAAAAAATGCACTTAAATTTCTCTAACAAAAAGGATATTTTTTTTGCCCAGTTGCATCCTTATTTAAATTTTCATTTGATGAAAAAGAAATACATGTACAAAGTCCAAAGTTTAAATGATCTTTTAGAGTCATTACACCTAAATTAATATAAGCACGTTTATTTCTAAAAAAAATTCAAGATAATTTAAAGAGAAAATTGTATACTGTCAATGCAAAGGTTTAGCACACCAGTCACTCATCTTGATAAAGGTACTGAGACTTGGGTTCTTTTTGTGTAGCACTTTAATTGTTTATAAAATTTATTTTCTTTGATTTTACTTTTAATATATTTGCCTGGCACTGTAGAAAAACATTGGGTGTTTTACACAGCACATCCATATAATTTGACATTTCCCGCATAATGCTGTATCATTTCATGTTTTCATAGACAAGTTCATGAAAAAAAAAATGATTTTGTTAGGGAAAATGCACATATTGCAAACTGATCAAGTGTGTGGCACTTTCATTGCTCATTTGGTGGTGCTCCCACAAGGAAAATCGCTCTTTGATCGCCATTCTTATTTTAGGCTACTTAGGCCTTGGTTACATGTTCAAATGTATTGAAATTGATCTATCATTAAGCAAAATCAGTACAAAGAGGTTTTGTTCTGTTGTGACGATCTCGATATTTACACATGATCTTATCTCGATTGAGTGTTCAATAAAAGTAAAAAAAGTGAAGGAAAAAAATAAATGCTGCATTACAGTGGCTATAATAGGCTGGTGAGTCCATTATGTATGTGCGCGTACGGAAGGATAGGGGAAAAATAAGGTTAGACGCTAGCGTGTTCCTTTATGTAGATCATCTAAGTAGCATAACAGTAAGAAATTAAAAGCCAAAAATTTCCCAGCAAATAACTTGTTTGGTTCACGCCATACTTAATTCAATAAAATTTATCATTATCCCCGCCCTCCCTGTCTTTTTTCTATAGTAGCTATCTTTACCTTTCTCTATTTTTGTACTGCCTTTCTTCTCTCTTAACTGTTTTTTTCCCCTCCCTTTGAATTCACTCTTTGGTAATGGTCAGATTGAAAGGGTCAGGAAAAGGATAGGGGAGAGAGAGAGAGAGAGAGAGAGAGAGAGAGAGAGAGAGAGAGAGAGAGAGAGAGAGAGAGAGAGAGAGAGAGAGAGAGAGAGAGAGAGAGAGAGAGAGAGAGAAAGAGACAGACAGAGACAGAAAAAGGGAGAGAGAAATAAAAGAGAAAAATAGAGAAGAATGCCAAGAGAACGAGAGAAGGGCTGAAAGAGAGAGAAAGGTAGAGGAGAACGGGTGAGGGGTTGAAAGAGAGAGATAGGGTGCAGAGATGCAATTAGGGGATAAAAAATACTCAACTCAAACTTTGAGTCAAAGAGGAGCAGAGATGCTTAGCGATGGATGCAGAGGGAGAGATGCAGAGAGAAGGGTAAAGGAAATAAAAAGATGCAGAAGAAGAATTACAGAGATAAAGAGGAATACTGAATAGAGATGGAAAGAGGAAGGGAGATCATTCTTCTTCTCCCCCCCCCCCCTCTATATCTTTATTCTTCTCACATTGCATACTTTATTTTCTTTTTCCCTGTTCTATCTTTAAGTACATATCATAAATAGCTTTCCTTTTTACAATGCCCAGATGTACGATCATACATGACATGATAATACAAAGTAAAGATGTGTGTGAATGTTAGGTCATGTATGAGGATTTTTATAATCCTAAATGGAATGCCATTTCACAAAGAGTTATGTCCCTATGTAAGACATCGTGATGTTTTAAATTGTGTTTTTAATAAATAAAAGATTACATGAACAATATAATAGCTTTTTTGCAACGTTCATAATTTTTGCATGATGTCCAATTTCATTTGCATATTTTCCAAATGTTCTTTATAATTTACATTTTCTTTTTTTGCATAACTTCATGAGGCTGGATTTGCTGTTTTACTTTGCCCATTGAACTAAGCTCAAATTGTAGGAAACTGCACATACTAGTTTTCATTATTATGAATTCATTGACAGGAAAAATGTTTAAACAGAGCTCACAAACCTGCAGGACAAAACTGAAGACCATTAACGCTGAGGATATTTTGAGGAACAGTGTGCCATTCTGGCAGGAAAAAGAGACTTTGCTGTCATCATTAAAGTCATGATGGTTTTGCAGCATTGGCTTGTTTACACTCCTTGACCTTGCTTCTGATGGCCGCACTGTATATCCATGTGGCTGTTTTTCATCGAGACTTATCTCTCCAGCAGAAGCCATCTTGTGATGTATCTAAAGCTTAAAAGTTTATAGATATTCCCACACTTCATATAAGAAGCAAGATGAAAAAGGCAATAAAGCAAATTCTTTGGCAGTAGAAATGTTTAACGCCAAAATGCCTACAGGTAATATTCCAACTGTGCTTCCCAATTGCCTTTATAGGATGTACACTTAGGTGAGATTAAGCCCTAACTTTAAAATAATATTTGATTGAATAAAAAATTTTCTTAATCATGACCTAAAGCAAAACAAAACAAAAAATATTTTAATTAATATAACATTTGTGCATACATGTACTTAAAAATAAAAAATGAATAAATCAATAAATTATAATATATTATTTTCTCATATTGTAGAATTAAGAAAAAGCAACGATTCCTTAAAAACTCAAAAAGGGATTTTTAGAAACAAAGACTTATCAGAGTCATGGGCAAGAATTTTGGTCCACATTATATACAGTAATTTATAAGGCAGCGCAGCATGGATTCCTCAAATTCTTTGGGGAATTTTGATAGCTATGGAAATGCATGATTGAACATTCAACATCTTTGCACTGACTGACTGAGCGAGAATTGGGGTGAGCTATGTTCAGCTTAAATTTAGAAAATAAGCTTATCCAATTCTGTCCATTCTGTTGCTATGAACTGCACTGATTCTATATAGCTAGGACATAGGGCCTAGTTTATTTTGTTTTTGTTTTTTTTTAGCTATGTATAGATCACTATCTATATTGTTACAGATGGTTTTTTTTTTCACAATAGTGTGGTTGCGCCATTTTGAATTTTTAAATTTTGTTTTAACCCCCTTTCTTGGAATTGGTTAGGGGCTCGATCAAGGATAATTATAGTCCTTTTCTTGTTGTTTTAAGATTTACTCAAAGACTGACAGGATAATTTTCATAGGCTTTAATGGAATAAATACTTGTAGGTTAGGCTAAATCTAGGTTTAGTATATTTTTCTTAGTTCTAAACTAGATTTTTTTTTAATTGATCGCACTTGTGTTTTAATGTTCTTTCATCCTTGGGATTGATGGTGACTTGATTGAAAATGCTTCTTTTCATTAAAATAATGTTTCTTTTCTATTTTTTTCTAATACAATACTACTCCCAATTCTATTTTTTTCTTCTTTATTTGCTTCTGCATTCTTTGGATGACCTAACCTAAATATTTATAAACTTTGTTCTTCAAATTGTAAGTTAATATTCTATTAGTATTAGTCATTCACAGTTGGGTAAGTACTACTGGTGGATAATTGTATTCAAAACGTTGAACATAAACTGTACAAGAAACTGAACATAAACAAGGCAAATTCTATGTTCCATATGATAGGAGTCCAAGAAAAAACAGTGATGCAGTGTTTGGCAAAGAAGGGGACCTGTGTATGCTCACAGGATTGAAAGGGATACCCTTGAACCTAACCGTGCCAATCCTTACACCAAACCATATCATTATGAACCAAACATGCATTTCAAACAGCCTCCTAGAAACCTCTTATACTCTGGAGATTCTGACTGGTATGATTTCCGGCTGAAATATGAGAATTTCTGAAGGAGGCACATATTTGAAGCTGAAGATGCTATATAACCTGCGTCGGGCATTAGTCAGCAAAGCTGCTGCATACTTATCATCTGTTATGAGCTATTTAGCACATAATACTTCTAGTAATGTCATTTCAAAGATAGACGAGAGATTTGGTTTTAACTCACTCAGCACTGACTCCTATCTAAAAAAAATGCTCCATCCCACTATCCTTATTTAGGTAAATTTTAAAAGATCATGTTTCGAAAAGTTATTCACGTCAATACTCAAAATTTTCTGTGTTTGTAGCTATTTATCTTAGTAATAAAGGAATGATTAGTTCTTTTTTTTTTTATAAATTTTCTGGTGACACGCCCATTGCGAAAAAGAAAAAAAATTTCCCACTCTGTAACAATACTGATACACCTAAATATGAATTAGAAAAAAAAAGGAAAGAAAATGTTGGAACTTGTAAAATACAAGTTAGGAAACAAAGAGGAGAGGTTGGAGAATACACTCATTCATGTTTTACACATTCAAGGCCAGATTTAGATCTTTTCTAGAAGCCTAGATCTAGATCTTGATCTTGTCCAGATCTAGATCTAGATCTAGAATAATCTTTTACAATAGCTAAACAAAGGCTAGGTTAGATCTAGAAACGCATTCAAACAAATGTGTAAAAGAGAGTGGTTTCCCTTTGCTATAAACTTGATTTGGACAACTAAAAGTTGGTTTGGGAAGTAAAATTGGCGTCCAAAGTAAAAACCGAGTTCTCGGTTTTTGTATGCAACTGCAAAGGGCAGCCCAGTATACTCAGCATTTGTGCTGAGTGAGTTAAACATGTCGTTGAAACTGCATACACCAAATTCCAGCATGCCAGTCAGCAGACAAGTGAAAAGACTGAAAAATGGGTGGAAAGCGTGGGTTGGTTATGTACATTTTCCAGGTATCACAAAGTATAGGTATGAGTCTGAGAGATACAGCAGCCATGATCAGGAAATTCTGTACTGGGTCTTTCGACAAAGAGGTAGGCCTTCCTGTGGCTTGCAACTGCAAGTATCCTGAAAAGCTAGAAAAATCAATGCAGTTTATCTTGTGATCAGTTTAATCACAAAACTGTCCATAATGTACTGAATCATCACCCTTGCGATTCTACTGTCCGGTCAGTACACCCTCCTACTGGATTGGGTATGTCACCTACTAGAGTTAATTATGAACATTGCAATTACTCCTCAGATAGATGGATAGGACAAGATGCCAGTTTCAGTCTACTTTGTGTGACTGCAGAGACAGGTATTGCCTGGATGCGCAAAATGACAATGAAGAACAGTCATTATCAAGTAAAACCCTTAGAACCGCAGAGACACTTCTCACCTGAGGCAGGAAGGGGACGTGCTGGGTCAGCTGTAGACAGGAAGTATCCTATAAGAAAAGGTTTGATGAAAATGTTAGGTGGGCTAGCGAAACAGCTTGGAGCCATGGAAACAAGGCAACCAGCAGGACTGATACAATGGATGAGAAGATGACACCTCTTTCATCCAGAATGAGCCACCTTGAAGCAGCTCACCATTCTATATGCCCAGAGAGTGCTGCAACCTAAATGTCATGCCTTCACAGACATGGCTGTAGCAGGCCAGACCATCTCTCATCTCACTGTCCAGAGGGTAAGGCTAAAGTAAATGCATTTAGACAAGAGTTAAGATGAACTGAATCTTTTTTATGCAGCTAGGTGTATCTGATGGCGAGGGGAAAATGTCTTCCAGAGATCCTGTCAGTAAGGGTCCCATTAAAATTATAAAATACCAACAACTTGGATCCACATCTCACCAAACACACAATAAATGTTTTGGATCCTTCTCTCATCATACACCCAAACAATAATCATGATATGGAAACTGCTGTGATAGGTATATCAGAGTTCTTGTGTGGAGAGTTTAAAGGCCTTACCACAGGGATCCCAAGACTTGCCTTGCCTATATAAAGTGTGTGTACATGTATCTGGATCCTGACACAGTTCCTTGAGACTCTTCAGATCAAGGTGGCCTGACGTATGGCTGGGGCAGTGCTGAGAGACAGTCTTGTAGTTGACATTGACAACATCAATCATAATTCTAGATGTAAGTGGGGAATGTCTGACATATACAGTATAATCAGCTTATATCGACATGCCATCGGAAGAAAATATAATGTCGATAAATAAAATTATAGGAGTAAAGAGAGAGAGAGAAAAAAAAGGGACCTCACTCCGCCACCATGCTTAAATCATGTGAACAGTGCCGTGTCCACATTAGCGCTAGATCACTCCCGTCTTTTTCTTTCAGGCTGCAAGTCACATGAAGACAGAGACTTGATCTTGTTTCTGTTCTTCACTATCATTGATAGCGTGTTGTGGGGTATGGCATACTTGGCCGCTATATCCTTCTTTGATAAAACTTTCTTGTCCACATCCGCGAAAAGTTTTATCTTTGTCTCGATGCTTAGGTTTTTTCTTTTCATGGCCATGATGACGAAATGATGATCAGTTATTACTAGATAAATTTTGTATCATGCTAGATGCTCATGTATCAATGTGCAGCGTGAGAATGAACGCAAAGGCTACACACTACATAGTTACACTAATCAAACCACCCGCTTTCCTTTCTTCAAGTCTAAGCAAGCAAGGAAGAGAGGGGACCTGTGAGGTGTTAGGCCCGGTCGTTGAGTTGTTTTACGTCTCCTAAGTAAACACTCTAGCAAAGCAAGATCTCTTCTAAGCCTGCTGTAACACAGTCATGATGCTAAGTTGCATGATGTCTATGCCTCGCGAACAGTGCTTTGCGTCCGTGCCGGTTCTGAGCGATGGTGAGAGGCAGAGACTGGGAGTCACTTGTGAGACCAGTGAATGAGAGAGAGAGAGAGAGAGAGAGAGAGAGAGAGAGAGAGAGAGAGAGAGAGAGAGAGAGAGAGAGAGAGAGAGAGAGAGAGAGAGAGAGAGAGAGAGAGTTTTGTGTGGGGGTAGTACTGTTAGAGACTGGGAGAGGACGCTGAAAAGGGGCTTTTGTGGGTGCACTGTCTACAGTGTGTATGTCTCTCACTATGCGTGAGAGGGGTATATCTAGATCACTCTACAACATGGCTTAGCAAAGCATGTATCAAGCGCGAGTTTTTTTCCCTTTTTGATGCCTGGCAGAAAGAGTTTCTCAGTCTCTGAAGCCTGGTTTTGGCTAGTTTTTCATGCGCGGCATGTCGATAAAGCGGAGAAATCATAAAATTATGTAGATATAATAGAATTTATTTACTAACGATAAAAAAGGACAACATTCGGAATTGGCAATCGCGTTGATATCTGAAAATGTTGATATAAGTGGATTCCACTGTAGTAGGAAAATCAACGAGAGCACCATTTTTTGCTATGCTGCAGCAGATAATCAGGCAATTGAATTACTGGTCTTCATCTTTAAACAAGCGCCATTCTCCTAGCGTCATAATCTATTGTCAGCAAATTCCTGGTGTTCTTTGAGGTGTGCATAAAAGGCATCCATTATTGCATGATGATCCCTAGTAGGAACATGGTTACATTTAATGCACCTGCACCTGTGAACCAGACAGCTCATCCAGTTTTTCTGTCTCTGGAGTACGAGCAGGTTCTGGGATACCCAGCTTTCTCAAGGCAGCCTGTTAGCACGGGCTCATGCTATCATATTAAGGAAAACAGTTGTAGGCCAGCTGAATTTGATCATAGATTCAAATTCTTCTATGAAAGAGGAGCGAGGATGGATCAGGCTTTATTGCCTTGCCTGTGAGTACAGTTGAAGGGATCAGAGTGTACTCAATTATAGATCCCCTAGCTATGATACCACTTTGACATCCTCCAGCCGAGTCTGGGACTGTTGTTGACATAGGGACGATTTATGTCTAGATATATTCTAAATTCTCTAACTCAACCCCACCTATATAGCCTGTTTACTTTCACTTTCTGGGTGGTCTACTTTCTTTCTTTATAACTACCTGGAATCTCTTGCAAACCTGTTTTACGTTTACAGGACACTTTACACTTTGTTTTGGTTACTTCAGTTTTGCTTTCGGATTAGATTTAAATCTACAAACACCCCTCAAAACAGACCGTTTTTGTCTAAGATTTTTGGTGATTTAAAGGTCTAGGCTAGATCTTAACTTTGAATTAGTATGGATGATCATTTCAATCATCTCAGGGATGCTACAGAAACCGTTTATTTTGGTTATCTGCATGGTTATCCTTACAATCACTTAATCTGAAGGAGTTGACGATTCGAGCCCGACACGGACACACTGACAGTGACGTCCTGGTGTGCTGATCCAACTCAAAGTAGACTAGACTCAAGGCAGCCCACAATAAGGCATCACAATAATATCCTAAATGTTGGTCTAGAAGCCTATTAGCCTATTGAGTATTATAAATTCATTTAATTCCGTTCATTATTTTGTTATTATGAATAAATTAGGACCTAAAAAGATTAGTTTTAAGTTTAAAATATAAAAAAAATTCTTTAAAAAGTCAGAATGGCCTCAGTGCACCGCTAGAATCCGAAATCGCTCCATCGTAAACAGAATCTGATTTAGATTTAGATAGAAGCTAGCTAGGCTTAAAAATCTGGGTTCTAAATAGATTCTAGTAAATCTAATCTTGATTTATATATCTGAAACCAAGAGAAATATTAAAAATAATTCATAGCCTTCAAAATATATATACAAAAGTAATAATAATAATATACGGTAAGTCCAAATTATTTACCAACATCTAGATCCTAGTTTACATCAAGATTACTTCAAATTTTACTAGTTGCATGATTATTTGTAATACATGTAATATTGTAAATCAGTCACAGTGAGTAAATCACGGACCAAATTCGAACACCAATAGCTGTTATCTAGATTTAGTTTTACATCACTAGCTATACTTATTAGAGCTCTTTTAATATTACAATGTAAGAGAACAAGTGTAGTTATCAACGATGTGTTTAACTAATTTGTTTATAGCCTATCTTTCAAAATGTTTTTTTCACCGTTATCGACAATATGTTGTAAAGATGATATTCTCCATTAACTCCTAAGCGTTTCCTGGTTTTATTGGCGATTACGAAACTAATTTTATAACGTAAATGTGTTGCGACTACGATACCAATGTTTTTTTTCAGTACAAGTCAAATACACAAAATCTCATCTGTTGTTGCCACTTCCATAAATTCATGTATTGATTCGGTAAAATCACAGTAAAGCAAGCTTGAAATATACATAATTTTTTTCCTAAACTAGCGATCTGTGAACTTACCTGTGTTGTTGAAATATCGGTAGGGAGAAATTATAGTTTTTCTGGGATTGCCCGCGTACTGGTCTTCAGGTGAGGCCAGAAAAATGGGGCACTAAAATACTTTCTCCAGTAGGGAAAGAAGTCTACTTCCTCTCAATAAGATTCCGCTCTTGAGCTTCTGAAGAATATAAAAATATTTAATTATTCTAGGATAACATTATGCATGAATTTACGGAAGTTATTTTGGTCTTCTAGCTTTTAACTTTTATGCAATACCGATACGTTTTGTTTTGAGATAGATAAAACAATATCATAACCTCTAGACGCTGAGAGGGATAAAATTACGTCTCTTTATCTTTTGAGGGCAGTTGAGTTCCTAAGGAAATAAAATTCTTTAAGTTTCCCGAAGAATTTAATACGGAGAGTAAAAAGTATCGATAGAAGACAAAACGGAGAAGAGAAGAGTGAGAGAGAGAGAGAGAGAGAGAGAGAGAGAGAGAGAGAGAGAGAGAGAGAGAGAGAGAGAGAGAGAGAGAGAGAGAGAGACACGATATGAAAAAGTTCTTCCTAACGTGGCCTACTTCTAATGTCTATTCATTATGCCTAGGTTACACGTTGAAAAAGTGAGTGCTGTTGCACAGTAGCTACCATTTAATGACGCGCCTGTTTGTGTGTTCGCATATGTGTGTGGGGGTGGGGGGGGGGGTGTGTGTGTGTAGCGATATCACTTTAAAACTCTTACAATCTTATCATGTTCCATATCCTCCATACTGAGACTGTAGTTTTTATTTTATTATTTTCCATGTTTTGTAAATTAGTTCGTTCTGTTATGATGTTGACAAAAAGAGAAAGCGAAAGTAAAAGAAATCTCTCATGCTTGTTTTGATTTTGGACTAGAAGGTTGAAAATAAAAAAAGCTCTTACAACTCAACAACAAACTCCAAGATTGATTTATTGTAAGGACGCTTTATTGGTGACCCCGACGTTAAGTAAATACGTCACAGGCAATAGATTTTTCAGAATACGAATCTAGATCTAAAATACAGCTTACTAGAGCGAGTAAACCGACTAAACCACAGCCACCAAACCAGGCTTAACACGACAGTCTACACTCCCTAGACAGCACCATACCAGATCTAGATCTAGACCTAGATCTAGATTCATCAACCTAATATCATAATTTTGACATTTCTAAACCTTTAACCATGGACCTTGATGCTATCAAACAACTAGCAGACGCGATCAGAGAGCAGACTCTTCACGCAACGCAGGCCACAACTACAACAGTTTCGTCAGTGTCGGCAGTCGCCTTCAAGGCACCACAGTTTTGGCAGACAAACGCCAAGGCGTGGTTTATTCGCTTAGAAGCATCCTTCAACACACGCACGCCACCGATTACACAAGACTTAACTAAGTTCCATCATGTAATACAGCTCTTAGATTCCTCTACTGCACGCCGTGCCCAAGCAGTGTTGGAAAACCCACCTCAAGTAGGGAAGTATGACAGACTAAAATCAGCTCTCCTCAACGCCTATGAAGCGACACAGCTTCAAAAAGATCAAGAACTGCTCAACCTCAATGGTTTAGGTGACCGCAAGCCATCAGAACTTCTCCAACACATGCGGAGCCTTAACCATGACCCTGTAACACTTTTCCGTGCCCTTTTCCTAAACCAATTGCCCCCTGAGGTCCGCCGTATTCTGGCTCAGACTCCAGATGCTGACCTCGACACCCTCGCAAAGACAGCCGATGGAATAATGGACGTAGAATTTTCGGCTGCTGCTACGCGTTCCATCCAAAATACGTACCCAATCGAGGCAACACTAGAGGAACAGGCTAACTCCTGTCACGGAGACGTGAACGCCCTCCAAAGGAATCCACGTTTTCGACAGAAGCATAGGTCTACGACCCCTACCTCTACTTCTGTTTTATGCAAATACCATTCCCGATTTGCTTCCAATGCTAGATCCTGCGAACATTTCGTCGACGGCCGACCTTGTGCAATGTCTCCACGTCCAACCAGCCAGGGAAACGACAGAGCCAGTGCAAAATAAAGGGCGCTACTGGCTTGATCAATGCCCCTGCAATCTGTGCGGTCAACTCCAGTTCTATCTCGGTCACTGATATTATTTCAGGTCGTTCTTTCTTAGTAGACACTGGAGCGGAAGAATCTGTTTTTCCAGCCACAAATTTGGATAGAAAAAAATCTCGCGGCCCCAATCTCATAGCAGCTAATGGGTCGGCTATTGCAACTTATGGGAAACGACCGATTTCTCTGAAACTCAGCAAAACCACGCTCTTCAAACAGAAATTCTGGATAACAGACGTCACTCAGCCAATATTGGGTGCAGATTTTTTCACCTGCCACCGTCTCGCAATCGACCTCAACAACAAGAGATTGGTTTCGCTGGATGGTGGCACCATCGTCAACGCTAGACCTACACATTCACCACGTCCGGGTATACACAAAGTACATTCAAAATATGAGGCCATTCTAGAAGATTTTCCAGAACTTTTGATACCCACTTTTCGTGATAACAAGCATGGCGTTGTACACCATATACCAACTTCCGGTCCCCCTGTTCATGCTCGCGCCCGCCGCCTTGATAATGACAAATTGTCTGCAGCGAAAGCTGAATCTGAGGAACTAGAACGACTTGGTATTATCCGCCGATCATCATCTCCTTGGTCGTCACCTTTACACATTGTAAGAAAGAGCAATGGAGGATGGCGCCCGTGTGGAGACTACAGGTGGTTGAATGACGTGACCAAAGATGACAGGTATCCGCTGCCACACATTCAGGACCTAAATAGTAATCTACGTGGAAAAACTATCTTTTCAAAGATTGATCTTATTCGTGGGTATCATCAGATACCTGTGGCTGAGGAGGATATCCCTAAGACAGCTATCATCACTTCTTTTGGCCTCTACGAATACCTAAAAATGCCTTTTGGGTTAAAAAAAACGCTGCTCAAGCCTTCCAGCGGCTCATGGATGGTATTCTACTCGACCTCAACTGCTGTTTCGTTTATCTAGACGATATTTTGATAGCTAGCTCATCTCCCAAGGAACACGAGGCAGATCTACGTTCTGTATTCCACTTACTGGCAACCAATGGTCTTGTCATCAACACTCAAAAATGCATATTCTGGCAAGCTACAGTGACATTCCTCGGTCATAAGATTACCCCAAACGGCATCGCACCACTACCTGAAAAGGTCAAGGCCATCACTGAATTCCCAAAACCTAACGGCAAGAAAGCCTTACAACGTTTTTTGGGAATGCTGAATTTCTACCACAGATTCCTCCCTGGAATTGCCAAATTTCTAGCACCGTTGACGGAAGCAACAAAAAGTAGAGGTAAAGTAATTACTTTGACAGATGAATGCCAGACCGCGTTCGAGGCAGCCAAATCTTCACTAGCTTCAGCCACACTTCTTAACCATCCAGATCTGAAGTCTGAAACGCGATTATCTACTGACGCCTCAGATTCAGCAATCGGCGCAGAATTATCACAAAAACACCATGGAACGTGGAGACCGATTGCATTCTTTTCTAGGAAGCTGACATCGACACAAAGCCGCTACTCTACATTTGACCGAGAACTGTTGGCTATTTACAGCGCCATCCAACATTTTCGCTTCTTCTTAGAAGGTAGACCATTCTCTGTTCTCACTGATCACAAACCTTTAACTTATGCTCTTACAAGTAAGACAGCCAGATCGCCACGACAAGAGCGACAACTAATGTACATTGCAGAATTCACAACGGACATTAGATATATCAGTGGAACAGACAATGTTGTACCTGATGTACTTTCACGTGCCCCCTGCGCCGAACAACCTATGGTGGCATCAGCATCGCCCATTCCCCCCATAGACCTCGCTCGAATGGCCGAAGAGCAACTTAGAGATCCTAAAGTGGCAGAATTGCGTAAACAACCAGGTGCTCTGAAACTAAAAGAAGTCAACCTAGATGGCTGCATTTTACTATGCGACGTTTCCACCTCTCGTCCACGTCCCATCGTCCCACCGCTCTGGACAAAGACAATTTTCGAAGCCATCCATAATCTTTCCCATCCTGGCCACAAACCCACCACACGAGCTATCTCAGCCCGCTATGTCTGGCCTGGACTTAAACGTGAAGTTAAAAATATGGTACGCGCATGTCATTCCTGTCAAGCAAGAAAAATTGGCAGACACACCAAAACTCCCCTCAACTCATTCGACCCTCCAGATCGTCGATTTGGGGATATATTCATGTAGACCTTGTAGGACCTTTTTCCCCCTCAGAAGGCTGCACATATCTGTTCACCATCATCGACAGGTTCACCAGATGGCCCGAAGCAGTGCCAATCCAAAACGCTGAGGCAACAACATGTGCCAGAGCCTTACTTAGGACCTGGATAGCACGTTTTGGTGTACCAGATTCTATCACATCGGATCAAGGTCCACAATTCACAAGTGGTTTATGGCGTGAATTGCATAACGTCCTTGGCTGTAGTAACAAACATACCACGGCTTACCACCCGCAGAGCAACGGCATGGTCGAGCGTTTTCACCGCAGCCTTAAAGCTGCGCTCAAAGCCCGGCTCCTTGGACCTGGCTGGATGGATGAACTGCCTATTGTTCTCCTGGGTATTCGTTCCACGTGGAAAGAAGACCTTGACGCTGCATCCGCTCTCCTAGATCCTAACATATGGCACCAATTTGAGAATCCCCGGTGATTTCTTCCCATCAAATTCGGCCGAAAGAATTTCACCAGGCAGCACTTTTGTTCGTGATCTACAAGAAAACTTTCGCAAGTTATCGCCGCTTTCTCCGGTTCATCATAGTACAACGAAAAAATACCTATCACGAGATCTTATGTCCGCGGAACAGGTTTACGTGCGCCATGATGCACATCGTGGTCCATTGGTCCGACCCTATGACGGACCTTTCAAGGTTTTATGTCACTCAGATAAACATTTTGACATTTTACGAAATAATAAGTCCACACGAGTGTCAATAGATAGACTCAAACCTGCCTATTCTGCTGACCCTAAGTTTCCTCCCCCGGCCGTGCATCCTCACGACCAGGCCCCACGAGTAGATGACAATTCTAGAAGTGAAACAGTCTCAGACAGTCAGTCAAATACAAGATCAGGCAGAATCATAAAGAGACCCATTAGATACAGAACTATTCTAAGCGCTAGATCGTTTTAATTTTTATTTTCACATTCCACCTTCATGTATTTTTCTTTCCTTTTGCTTTAAAAGAATATTCCATGTTGTAACCTCAATTTATGTTCTTTAATACGTAAGTTAGTATTTTCAAATATGCAACATTCTGGGGGGGAGCCCTGTAGCGATATCACTTTAAAACTCTTACAATCTTATCATGTTCCATATCCTCCATACTGAGACTGTAGTTTTTATTTTATTATTTTCCATGTTTTGTAAATTAGTTCGTTCTGTTATGATGTTGACAAAAAAAGCGAAAGGAAAAGAAATCTCTCATACTTTTTGATTTTGGACGAGAAGGTTGAAAATAAAAAAGCTCTTACAACTCAACAACAAACTCCAAGATTGATTTATTGTAAGGACGCTTTAGGGGCAAAAAATATAAGGTCAGACCTTTTGCACTCTCCTTTAGGCCTACGTAGATTACACTTTGCAAAAGTGGTGTAGCATAACACTAGGAAATTCAATTCAAGTTAAAAATTTCCCTACGAATAACTTGTTTCGGTCACATCATTCTCAATTCATTATATTTCATCGCTGTTTATGTTTTGTTTTGTTTTTGGTTTTCTTTTTTTTTGTTGTTTTTTTTTTGGGTTTTTTTTTTTGTTTGTTTTTTTGTTTTTTTTTTTTCGTTGTTGTATAGTTTACATCTTTGCCTTTCTCTCTTTTTATTCTGCCTTTCTTCGTTCTTAACTTTTTTTTTCCACAGCCTCCGTCACTCCTTCTTCGCAAAAAAGTTGCATTGTCACTTTTTGGTGATGGTCAGAGGGAAAGGGACGGAAAGGGGGTAGGAGAGAGAGGCAGATAGAGAGAGTAAAAGAGAGAGAGGGAGATAGATAGATAGATGGAGAGAGAGAGAGAGAGAGAGAGAGAGAGAGAGAGAGGGGGGGGGGGGAGACAGACAGAGACAGAGAGACAGACCAACAGACAGAGACAAAGAAAAGAGAGATAGAGAAATGGAGAGGAATGCTGAGAGAATGGGAGAGGGGTTGAAAGAGAGTGAGAAGGGGTACCGATGTAATTATGGGATAAGAAAGACCTAAAAAGGAGTAGAGAAGCTGAGTGATGGATACAGAGAGCGATGCAGAGAGAAGGGGAAAATAAGAAAAGGTGCAGAAGGAGAGAGTTACAGTTAGGAAGAAATTGACGAATAGAGATGTAAAGAATAATCCAGGAAGAAAGAAATAGAGAGGGAGAGAAGAAGGGAGATTATTCTTGTGGCCCCCCCCCCCTTTTTCTATCTCTTTATTTTCTCACATTGTATCGTTTGTTTTCTTTTTATCTGTTCTATACTTGATTACTTATCATAAAGAACCCTTCATTTTACAAGGCCAGGTGAGCGTTCCTACATGACATGATAATACATACGGTGCAAAGTAAACACGAAAGATTAAAGCAAACACAATCTCTACTAGCGATACAATTTTTTTTTTAAAGTTTCAATGCTTTAACCCTCTTAGCCCGATAACAAGCATGGTTATCCGTTCAAATGAACAGATGGGGAATACAACTACATTGAAAAAATACAAACTTCAGAAACAATCAAACAAAAGACTAATTATATCCTCAACAGCCATGCCACAGCACAGAAGAAAAGCAAACTTTACAACAACGAACAGGTGGTGCATACTATTACAATAAAGAAAAGCAAATTTTACCACCATAACTGACATATATCTCCTCCAGAGCCATACAACTACATTAAAGAAAAGCAAACTTTACATAAAAAATAGATATAACCCTCCTTATAAGCCACTTATACTTTATTATAGTGCAGCTGAAAGCTCTTGTGGAAGGGGCGGGGATGGCCCGGTGGCTTTCAATGCTCAACGACAGAGCTTAGGGTTCTTACGGATGTTTAAGTCTTCTTTCACTCTTTCTCAGTTCTCATGGAATGAAGACAGGAGGCAGTGTCTATAGATTTATTCATTCATTAAAGTCAAAAGACAGGAAGAATCGGTATCGAAGGATCAGTATACAGTAATAATGCTCATGAAGGCTCAGTATACAGTAATAATGCTCAGGAAGGCTCATTATTCAGTAATAATGCTCAGGAAGGCTCAGTATACAGTAATAATGCCCAGGAAGGCTCATTGTACAGTAATAAGGCTCAGGAAGGCTCAGTATACAGTAATAATGCCCAGGAAGGCTCAGTATACAGTAATAAGGCTCAGGAAGGTTCAGTATACAGTAATAATGCTCAGGAAGGCTCAGTATACAGTGATAAGGCTCAGGAAGGCTCAGTATACAGTAATAAGGCTCAGGAAGGCTCAGTATACAGTGATAAGGCTCAGGAAGGCTCCTGAAATGAACGTTAAACACAGATATAAGCAATGTATCTTAACATATTCAAATGAAAATGAAATCAATTGCAACAAAGTTGTACACATACATCTTCATGATGTTTAGAGATGCAATACGATTCAGTGGAACAAATTACTACAAGAAACATAATGGATAATATTAATACACAGTAACAGGAATCATTCCTCCATTATTATATGGAATTATACATTGATAAACAGACGGACGTAAAATGGTAAGCAGGCTAGTGAACATGCTATT
Organism: Elysia crispata; assembly: GCA_033675545.1. Classification (NCBI taxonomy): domain Eukaryota; kingdom Metazoa; phylum Mollusca; class Gastropoda; family Plakobranchidae; genus Elysia; species Elysia crispata. The sequence goes on from JAWDGP010003559.1 coordinate 253,425, forward strand.
TTTCCGTCTCTTACTTGTTTCTCTCTCTCTCTCTCTCTCTTTCTCTCTCTCTCTCTCTCTCTCTCTCTCTCTCTCTATCTATCTATCTATCTATCTATCTATCTATCTATCTATCTATCGATCCATCTATCTATCTAATGCCTGAATTCTATACACAAAATACAGCCCTTTACCAGTTTAAGAATGAAACTCGGTCTCATTCCACCTCTCAATCTAATATCAGTTTCCAGGGCACCTCAAGCCACGAGGACGAGTAAAACAATATAAAGTGCATAACCTCAAAGTCAGAACTTCATCGACTGTTTTACTATACTAACAAATCAAACTATAACGGAATATTCTTATAGACTTTTAATCAAATAAATTAAAGCCAATAGTTCGCCTAAATGTCGGATAATCTCCTCCAGAGTTTGGTTTAGCATCTTATTGATATCTGCAACGAATTATCTAAATAAAAAGATGCTACTAGATCTATATCACCAAGTATGCTACATCATATTTGGACATACCCCCAGCGCCGTCTGCCTCTGGATATTGGTTAAACTGACGGTCATTTGTTAGATGGTCGAATGTGAAGTTAGTTTGAGAGATACCTCTTTTTATGAAATTTACGGAGGGCCAACTACGTATTGGACTCCACTCTAAAATTAGTATATGATGCACAATTTAACTGTGGGCGTCATCGGTGACTCATATGGAAGGATAGGGACTTGGGACTAATTTTGGCATTGTCTTCAGGTGGGTATGATCTTCCTACTGACGTATTTAATGCGTAACTAAGCTGATTCGTTGGGTTTTGATGTCAGGGATTTCCCAAGCGTTTCCGATCCAACTCTTGCACACGCTGACTCATGACTGCTGGGGATCATTGAGCACAGCTTTAAACCTTCACCTCAAGACTTAATGACGAAAACCGATGGACTTAAAGAAGTAATGAGGGGAAATAAAGGAGGAATAAAGCGATTACTAAAACTATTAACGATGAACTACTATTATTATTGTTTTATCAATAAACTAAAAGTGCTTATCCCATATACACCCCCCACTTTTGGAAGGTCGTCCCTGATCTGTACATACTGCCATGAAAATGGACCCCAAAAAAAACAAAAAAAAAAACTCATGGCGAACCTACAAGAGTGACACTATGGCTGTCGTGACAATAGATTTATCTACTCCGTCAAAATCAAGTAGACTGTTGAGCTCAGACAACTTGTCATTGAAAGACATCGAAAATTCCCCAGAAGTGTACCATGCACGGAGTTGTTTCAGTTTTACCGGCCTGCGGGGAACCGGGACAGGTGGTGGTGACCCAGGCCGTGGTGAGGCCGGCAAAAGTGTATCTAGTGGAACAAGATCAACACCCTGACTTTGAGCAAAGGCACACTTTTGAAGAGACAATTTCAGACCACAGTCTCCAAGACGTTGAAAAACCAGGCTAAGTCGTTTGAGATGTTCTTCAGAGGTTTCAGAGAAAATTATTTTGTCATCTATATTGATGTACATAATACGATGATTTAAATCCGAAAAGCAATCTTCCATCACTCTCTCAAATGCACCCGGGCTGTTGCAAAGCTCCAGAGCGAGCCTATTATGCTCACAAGATCCAAGAGGACACACTGTAAAGCCTTTGTAAGGCACATGGTCTTCCCTTATCGAAATTTGACTTAAGGTCGAGGTGGCTAAAATATTTGGCACCTCTGAGGGAGTCCAATATTTCATCCACACGGGGAAGGCAATAATTGTCCTTACACGTTCTTGAGTTTAGGAGCCCATAGTCAACACCCAGGAGCAGCTTTCCATCCTTCTTACGACAGCACACAACTGGAGAGCTGTATTGAGATGTAGAAGGACGGATCACTCCATACGCCTTAAGCTGACGAAGGTGATCGCGCACCTCCTAAAACATGTGTGGTGGAATACGCCTGTAGTGCTGCTTAAACGGCTTGGGATCCTCAAGCTCTATGGTGTGCTCTACTCCTATGTAATGACCTAAATCAAGCTCACTGCGCGCCTTAACATCAGCATATTCTTCACAAAGTTTTTCAGATGTTCCTGATCATGGCTCGAAAATGCAGTGAAGCTCAGCTCTAAATTAGGGGTCATTCATGTTCTACATTTGACATATACTGTTCGTGACCACTACTGGAGTGAGTTGAGCCACAGCTGCTCCATTCTGAATTTGAACAGTATTGTTGGAACAATTGCTCAACCCTATTTCATGAATATCTATGCCTCCATTATTATACACACAAAAGCTAGGCGACACCTCCACGCCCTCATGAAGAACAGAGTCCAGGCAGGACTCGACAAGGGCATGTGTTGTGTGATAGGGCAAAGTCTAGCTGCACTAGAATAACAATGTTTGTTGACCTCTAAACAAAATTTTTCCTGGCCAACAATTCTTATAAAGGCAATTGGGAATCTCTGCTGTCAATTGGGAATCTCTAGCCTTTAGGCAATTAGTTACTAATTGCAAAGATTCCGGCAAGCTACCTGAGGCTTTCAGGAGGGAAGGAAGTATGTTTGTCCCCAAAACTAGTGGGGCTGCTCCCAGACTGTGATGGTCGGGAACCTCTAAGGCTAAACATGTTGACGGTGGGTTGTGAGGGAGGTTGATTGACATGGTCACGTAGCCTAGGTATGGCAGAGCATGCCCATTCGCGCAATAAACATGGATGAAGTCTCTGACAGGGCGGATGGGCAATCCGAGTTTATCCACCGTTGCTCGGCTGATAACTGACGCTGTGGCTTCAGTGTCGAGCAATGCCCTCACCACCCTGCCGTTAACTGTCACATCCACGGTCGTCTTACCCCCCCATGAGGCAGGAATTTACTGCGCATGTGGTCTGCCTTGACCCACAAATGCGTTTCTGTTTAACGGCACGCGACACCCAGATCCCAATGGCCAGGCATTGCAGCGCCAGCACACAGGCTCAGTTCTAGACCTCTGGGGCCTAGGAGCCTGGTCACGGAACGAGCGGGTAGACTGGTGCTGCTGCGGCATGGAAGTAGAGTGTGCGAAAGACTGTTGCGACCTTTCGTTCATCAGGGTAAGCAACTCTGAGCGTAATTCTAACACTAGCAGCTTCAGTGCATCCACCTCTGAAGCATTTAATGAGGCCACAGTTCCACCTTTGTCAACCAACTCCCTCTCTTTCCTTTTCACCTACATAAGGAGTTTAGAAAACTTCTTTCTGGGCGTGAAAAGATAGGAGATAACTGAATTCTTCTCGCGACGCAAACCACCCTCAAACGCCTCGCACAGCATGGTATCGACGTCCTCCCTCCACACGCGGCCTAGCTGCACCGCCTGGAGGATAATATCCTTGAGGCGAGCAGCAAAAGCGCCAGCGTCTTCAGTAAGGCCCTGCTGGAGGCTGAAAAAAACTGCTCAGAATGTTCTGGGCAGTCTCCGTAGGGCCAAAAACTGACTGGAACTTCAAGAGGATGTCATCCACTAATGTTCCAACACCCAAAGTCATTAATGTGCGAGACGCTTGTCCCTTAAGGCTCCGTCGCATGGCTAGCCTAACATCAGCCTCCCTCTTTCCTTCTGCACGCAGGTAATTGACTTCATACTTCCATAAGTCGAAAGCCGCAACTTTTGTCTCGCCACTAAATAGAGGGAGCCGAGGAAGAATAGTATGCAACCTCGTATCTATTTCTCCCTCGCCAGGAAGACAGTTCTGGTCTCCGATATCACCCATATCGGAAACTTTAGGGACATAATCCTCCGCCATTAAAATCAATAATACAAATACAAACTTAAAATCAAAAGGTTTATATTACAACAAGGAAGTCTGGTATTAGTCGGTAGCGTCCCTTAAATCACAATAAGTGCTACTTTGCGGAACCAACAGAAAATAATAATAAAAATATCTACTTTATGCCGTAGCGACAAGTAGACCATACGGTTTTGCTAATGTCGAAAAAAACTAACCAACGGAGGCGGCGGGTGTCGGAGTGGAGGAGCCTATTAATTTACTAGCTTGCCAGACTGAAAGTTAGCACACTGGCGAGCGTAGCCAAGAAACCAAATAATGTATCGAAAGAGCTGGTTATGTGTTGAAAAATCATTAGATGTTTCAATAGAATAAGTCTAAACACTTAGTTATAAGGAAAAATAATACATGTACATTTAAAACAATCTTAAACCCAAGATAAAACATCACAAAATCATTTAGGAATAAACGAAGAGAGGAGTTTCTTTTACAACAACCAGGTCAGTAAACACTCGGGCTGTACAGATATACCGTAAAAATATTGGATGAATAAGATTGACAGAAGGGGAAAAAAGAAAAAGAAAAGTCACAGGCGGTTGCAGCGAGCAGTCAACCAAGATGCTGTCTGCGACGAGTCCTCACGTTAGTGTGAAAAAGAAGATTGATGTCTTTGGCCTCCCAACCAGTTCATACATCAGCAGTCAGAGAGTCTTCTTTGTTGTTCCCCGAGACGCTCTCGATATCAGATGGCACTGGCACTGCCGCGTCGGATGCGATAAGCTGAGAGTGAATGGTCCCTCATTGGGCGCCAATGAAAGCTCTTGTGGAAGGGGCGGGGATGGCCCGGTGGCTTTCAATGCTTAACGGCAGAGCTTAGGGTTCTTATAACGGTTAAGTCTTCTTTCCCTTTTTATACCGTCGCACTTCTCATGAAATGAAGACAGGAGGCAGTGTCTATAGCTTTATTTATTCATTTAAGTCAAATGCTCAGGAAGAATCGGTATAGTAAGGCCCAAGAAGGCTCCGTATATAATAATAATGCTTAGGAAAGCTCAGTATACAGTAATAATGCTCAGGAAGGCTCAATATACAGTAATAAGGTTCAGAAAGGCTCAGTATACAGTAATAAGGCTCAGGAAGGCTCCTGAAATGAACATTAAACACAGATATAAGTAATGTATCTTAACATATTTACAGAAAAATGAAATCAATTGCGACAGAGTTGTACACATATATCTTCGTGATGGTTAGAGATGCAATACGATTCAGTGGAACAAATTACTACAAGGAACATAATGGATAATATTAATACAGAATAACAGGAATCATTCCTTCATTATTATATGGAATTATACACTGATAAACAGTCGGACGTAAATTGGTAGCAGGCTAGTGAACATGCTATTTTTCCGTCTCTTACTTGTTTCTCTCTCTCTCTCTCTCTCTCTCTCTCTCTCTCTCTCTCTCTCTCTCTCTCTCTCTCTCTCTCTCTCTCTCTCTCTCTCTCTCTCTCTCTCTCTCTCTCTCTCTCTCTCTATCTATCTATCTATCTATTACAACTTATCTTCAAACTACGTATCTATCTCTCTATCTCTCTATTTATCTGTCTATCTATCAGTCTATCCATCTTTTTATCTATCTATCTATCTGTCTATCTATCTATTCCAACTTATCTTCAAACTACGTATCTATCTCTCTATCTATCTATCTATCTATCTATCTATCTAATGCCTGTATTCTATACACAAAATACAGCGCTTTACCGGTTTAAGAATGAAACTCGATCCCATTACACCTTTCAAAGTAATATCAGTTTCCAGGGCACCTCAAGCCACGAGAACGAGTAAAACAATATAAAATGCATAACCTCAAAGTCAGAACTTCATCGACTGTTTTTCTAACAAATCAAACTATAACGGAATATTCTTATAGACTTTTAATCAAATAAATTAAAGCCAATAGTTCGTGTAAATGTCGGATGATCTCCTCCAGAGTTTGGTTTAGCATCTTATTGATATCTGCAATGAATTATCTAAATAAAAAGATGCTACCAAATCTAGATCATTAAGTATGCTTCATTACATATTTGGACATACCCCCAGCTCCGACTGCCTCTGGGTGTTGGTCAAACTGACGGTCGTTCGTTAGATGGTCGAATGTAAAGTTATTTTGAGAGATACCCCTTTTTATGTAACTTACGGATTGCCTACTACGTATTGGACTCCACTCTAAAATTAGTATATAATGCACAATTTTATTGTGAGCGTCATCAGTGACTCATATGGAAGGATGGGGACTTGGGACCAATTCTGGCATTGTCTTCAGGTGGGTATGATCTTCCTACTGGCGTATCTAATGCGTAACTATGCTGATTCAATGGGTTTTGATGTCAGGGATTTCCCAAGCGTTTTCGATCCAACTCTTGCACACGCTGACTCATGACTGCTGGGGATCATTGAGTACAGCTTTCTACCTTCACCTCAAGACTTAATGACGAGAACCGGTGGACTTAAAGAAGTAATGAGGGGAAATAAAGGAGGAATAAAGCGATTACTAAAACTATTACTTATGAAATACTATTGTAGTGTATTGGTTTAAATACAACAAAATACAAGGTAGATGGACTAAGAAGTTTCGTTCAAGACCACGCTTTATTTTTATTCTTTGTTTACATCGCCTTTGCTCAATATTACGAAACTACCTGGCCAGGTTTTTGTATCATGCCTGTTAAGCCTATTGTGGCCATACTAACTATATAGTTGCAAGAAATAGAATTAATACGTATATCACATCCTTCCCTCTTCTTTAAAAATGGACAATAATAATAATAATAATAATAACCATTTATAAAGCGCCGTAAATCACCTTAAATAAAATGCTCTAGGCGCGTACAGATTTTTCACAATAAAAACAGTAGATATATAATTTGACATCAATAAGACCCTAAAACATGAAAGAGGTCACACAAAGGCTTGTTTAAAAAGGAAAGTCTTTAAATGTCGTTTAAAATTGTCGTGTGTAAAAGATAGTTTTAAATATGCCGGGAGGGCATTCCATTTAATGGAAGAGTAAATTGAAAAAGCCCTATCACCTAGCGTTGAATGAGATCGTGGTACAGCTAGTTTATTATTACCACTTGATCTTAAAACTCTATTAGGCCTATGACATTCTAAAATTTCTTGAATATAAAAAGGAGATATATTTTGAAAAAATTTATGAACAATGAAATGGACATTTTTAGAAAATTATTCTGTATTTATTCTAATGCTAAATCAAATAGTGTTTGACGCAGTTCGTGTCGAAATAAAGAAGGTAACAATACTTAATGGCTTATTGTGGTGGTGTTCGAAGATGTCTTCTTTGAACTTGAAGCTTGGCGATTAATTAGGACATTAATTTATTATGTAAGGAAAAATGAACTAGCACACTGAGGACGGGGTAGACTGCCCCGGAGCCTCGTCGGAGGAGGGGATTATTCTGCCCCTGAGTCCTCCAACTCCCTATTTATAAGTTAAGTTTCACTGGTGGCTTCGTTATCCGACCAAAGCGTCTCGGCTGAGTGCCTAGATTAGAGGGACTGGCACTCGTCGAAGCCACGGTAGGAGCTGGTGGTGGAACAGTAGCAGGATTCGGCTCTGCAGATTGGCTGCGAGATGACAGCTGTTCTTAAAAATTCTGACCAAATCACTGCTACTTTCCTGCTCAGATCAGCACGTTTTCCATGACGCTTTTGTCTTTACGCTGAAGGAGGTAAAATTTCATTTATTTTTTAATTGTTTAGTTCTTCGCTTCATTTAAGTAAAAAATATCATGTTTTTTTCTATATATTTTATATGTAAAAAGTAACAGTAATTTGTTTCAAATATTGGAAAAAGTGAGTCTTTTATTTGTAATTTGATTCATCATTACAAATTTGGCAATTAAAATTGATTAAATTAAGTACCATAAATACAATAATGAACATTCGAATGCATTTTATTAGCTTTTATACAAAACTTTTCTTTAATTTTTTTTTGTACCGCATGGGACACTGATCTCGGCAGATTAAAATTCAGTTAACTTCATCATTGTGCATTGAGTGGTTTCGGAGGAGATAGAGGAGAAAGAAATCAAAGTTGACTTTTATAATATATATTCACTAAAAAGAAACATTAATTTTCAGAGCTGCAAGCAGTATATTTGTTAAGGTTGGGTGGCAATAGGCCAAGGAACAGTATCTACCACAGATCAAGGAACGGACAGATACACAGACGGGATGTCCTGGGTATTTTCGTAATTTTCTGGTGCCGCCATAACTGTTTTGGTCAAAGAAGTGGAAACTGTATTTATCCTATGTTGTAAACAATAGTGTTCTGTTGGAATATTATCTAAAATAGTTTCCTAAAAACTGATTATCATTTATTTTTATAATAAGTGTACATTTTTAAAAGTTTGCAGTGATTTTGTTAATGCGTTATTGTCTACAAGGTTAAAATAAATCAGAAATGAGATCATTGTGGGTGTGTGTGTATGTTGATGCTTGCTGGTTTTATTTTGTTCAGATTTTTCTTGTTTGTAAACTTTTTTGAGATGCCGAACAGATTTTCTTTCCATATATCTTACAGTTGAAGCTTTATATTTCTTTTTCATGCCTTATAAGTTGAAAATAGGTTTGGAGTCAAATTATATAAACCCAATTCAAAAGGTAAAATATTACGTGCTTTAAATGTTTAAAAAATACGTAAGGGTTTGTCTGCCCTTAATGTCTTTAAAATTTCAATATAATCAAAATTAGATAATTGATCTGTCACTGACTAGATGTAGATCTACAATATCGTGCCACTAAATACATCGGATAGGCTAGACATTGATTAGACTGGTTTCGCTAAATATTTATTGCTTCACAAATTCAGAATATACTTTGTAAATCTAACTTTGTAGACCTAACTCTAGTAATTTCAAGTTTTACGAATCAATAGTCACTGCTTCGGGCGTTTTAATCAGACCCACTAGATCTAGATCTGGACATCTAGCTATGTCTAGACCTAGATTTATATGGGAAGAATTGCCACCTGGTGCATCTTTTTTATTTTGAAGTACTGTATTTAAATTTGCAGGGTAAGTTTATAGATGTCTCATATTATTTAAGCGTTGTTGTTGTTTTTTTTTTAATTATGATAATGAAAGGTGACAGTTTGAGTAATCTCGTAAGGCCTCAGACTATAGCGGAAAGGCGTCGGTTTCAGGTCTTGATTTAGATAAAAAGATACAGTTTCTCAATTTGTGTGAATTGAGAAAACTGTCGACTTAAATCACGGTAGAAAATTAGTCACACAAGTTGCAAATTTTTATATATAGGCCATTAACAATGCTGGTGCGGTGTCCCTTTCATGTTTGTTGTTATGGAAAGGAAGTTTGTTGTGACCAAAACTAATATTATGTTGGACGGCCTTAGAGACCGCGAAACGAAAAGACAGAAAAATTGAAGTTTTTGCTCAGTCGGGACGGGACATCTGCGTTTCTCATTAACCTGTGGCATCTACCGCAAGCACGCACGCAGGCGGGCTGGAGAGGCGGTCGCCGTTTCAGGCCTACACTAATTGAAGAAAGGGAACAAGGAGGGTCATTGGGTGTATTTTTTACTTTGCGCTGTGGTTTTTTTTTTAGTTGGTTTATATTTCTTTTTTGTTTATGTTTTTCATTTTTATGTGTGTTTATTCAATACCTTGTATCTGGAACAATGAGGTCGTAACAGGGTGCGTCCAGTGTCTAGCATTAGATCTACGATATAGAACGCAGTACAGAATGATCTACATTAGTGACTTACATCCTGTATCGGTGTGTTGCAGATATACACTAATACAGAGCGTTTTGAATTAACGTTCAAGCACTAATTAAGTAATTTCAACTGTCAAGACTAAATGGCTGCCTCCATTGCTTGATTGCTGTTTCCGCCGAATCGGCTAATAGCCTACCACAGTGGTGCGGTCCCGGTTGGATGTAAACAAATCACGCTACAAATGGCCGGATTGTTACTGCTTATAGCCGCAACAAGTTCAATATTTTGTAAGAAAATTCCTCTACTGAAGAAGTTGCCTTTTGATTTTTGCAAGATAATAGTTTGATTAGACTAATGCCTCCATTTTAATTTGCAGTGAAAATCTGGCCAGTTTATTTTATTCACCATGGCCACACTGTCAACATATTACCCCGAATCGGACCCTCTGAGAAGGTAAGTAAGGATAATTTTGTGGTAAATGAAACTAAAATCCATCATTTATATACCTTTCTAAATGTTGATAGTAAGTTTAGTATGGTTTTATAAACATAGGCCTAGATCTTGATCTAGGTGTGTTACAGCTGTATCACAATGGGCTATGCAAGTCAAAACAAGCCTGTGTCATTGGTATCAGTGGTAAGTGACTAGATGTCTCTGTGAATCACACAATACATGTAGTTCAGTGTTCTTTACCTTTGGTATGTGTTGTTTTTTTTTTTTTTGTTTTTTTGTTTTTTTGTTTTTTTTTTTTTGGGGGGGGGGGCGCCCTAGTTTGTTGGTTTTTTTTAACTAATTTATAACCAAAATTAGCCACACAAATTTAGATGTTTATAAATGTGAGTGCTTATATTAGGCCTAGAAAGTAGCAGTGATTTGATTGGCCAATTTATGTTGTCGCCATTTTTTTTCGGAGCGGCGGATGCGAATGCAAACATTGCTTCTGTTTTTTTTTTTTTTTTTTCTTTTTTTTTAGCGCATTTCGCACTTCTCGGTCCATAACGTTACTGTTTTTATATCTAAGATATCAAACAGATCCACTAATTGTCAGCAAAGAACCATAGGAACATTCAAGTTATGCCATTTTATTAACTTGCCATTCTTAATTTGTCTTGTATGAGTTATACAGATTGTGACTAGACTAGAATAATCATAAGCGTTAGCACTCCTGGGTAATCCAACATTTTTTTTTTTAATCTGGACTTTAATTTTTTTTTTCCTCTGTAATATTGTCTGAGCAGTTGCATGTTTCTACTTTGTAAGCTTATTTGAGAGCACTCTTTCATAACATCAGGTCAAAGATTACATTATGGTCACGGTGTAGAGAAAAACTGAAAAGAGACTGCTTAAAAAATTGCACCCAAATCTAGTTACAGTAGAGTCCGGTTATTTCAAGTTATTGGGATAAAAAAGGACTTCGAATTATCAGGAAACCTTGAGAAAGAGAGTAAAAAAAATGTGGTGACAGGTCATTGATGTTGTACTAGGGTATGTAGGGATTCACACCTGGTCCGGGGCCTAACCGCTTTCCCTCTCCTTCTAGTCTTATTGCAGACTCTTGCCTGTCGTCACGGTGCTACGATTATGTTGAATACATGTATAGTTGGTGAACTTGTCTTGTTTGAAGAGAGGAACTTTTGTTTTGACTTCACAGAGCGGCCACTAGTGGCCGGTGGTGAGTGTTGGGAGTAAAAGATCGTTCCTCTAAAATGCGCCTGACACACTTACGTCTTGATGGCATTGCGTGTTATGCGTGATGCTGAAACTTCGGGATCAAACGCACTGTATTTCTGTCCAGAGTTGATAGGTTTTTGGATAAAAAGCTAGTGGTGCCCAGCTTAAGCTGAGCGCCAATTACAGAGGACGCATCAACAGTGAGATTAGTTGGTAAATTTGGTTGAGGGTGACGTAAGAGAAGGTTACCTGAGAAGGTTTTGTTTTTGTCAAAAGTTTTGTGACAATCCTAAGACCGTTCTCTATTATATCCCTTGCCTCTACCCTAGGCATATACTGGCGCGAGAGTGCTGTCTGTTCTAGGCAAACCAGCGGTGGTAGTTGTTGATCGTTTCCAGAAAACTCTGTGGGTTTGTGCGATGTTTAGGTGCACCCCTATTTTAAGGAAGAGGAGTTATTCATGCAGTTTTGACATGATTCTGAGTTAATAAACAAGGATTACACTCTTGCTTTTTTTTTTTCTATAAAATCAACCCATTTAAAAATAAAGAAACATAAAATGAATGGAGAGCAAGCAGAATGTCATGATTAAGGTACACAAACATGAAAAGCACGGCTAAGAGTAGCCCGTCTGTAAAGAACACTTCCGATAGATTTAGATAGTCGGAGAAACTTCCACATTCCAAAAGGTGTGATCATCCCTGTTTTGGCTAAAATGATGGGACAATGTGACTATATTATCCTGTGACCAAATCAATCTTGAAGAAGACTGCGCAGCCTGCAAGATAACTTTTCAAATCTTGAGAATGTCGGTTGATGATTAAAACATCTGCCATCACCATGTGGACGTCATTGACAATCAGGTCTCAGAAGACCGTGAAGAGGAAAAGACGGAAAGTGCAAGTTTCTATCTTTAACAGAGAAAGTTTTTACTTGGAATAGACTTCAGCCTCAGGATTGAATTGGAGGGCCAAGGAGTAAGAAGCTTAGGGAGCTGTGGAAGCAGACTAGAAGGCCTATTGTGATGAGAAAATCCCTTTAGAATGTGGGAGATTTCTCTCTAAGAAAATCATAGAAATATTATTTAGTGACAACAGGCGCTAGTCCCGAACATAGTCGGCTAGTTCGTTTTTCTGTGAAAAAGTCTCCACCAAGAATGGTTTGTGTGACATAATAAGACTCGTGGCTGGAGAGTCTCTTGGTACTTATCGCCAGTGAAACAATCCGTTGGTCCATGTGTTGTTTAAATTTCCATTACGCGCGTTCGCAAGTGGCGAGAGTTTACAGCTAAGAGGACTCAGGATCCCTCTTCGGCGTCTATAGCCACAGCTTACTGAGCTGCACAAACAAGGAGCTTCATATCCATCGTTATGCATTACCAGGTCGGCTCTTTCATGCTTGCTGAGAGTATCAGACGATATAACGTTTGGTAGATTGCCCATTGTCAAGTGGCTTATGAAAGGTTTCTACGAGCTTAAACCTTCTATGCCTCAAACAGCAAAGGACATGCACGTGGAGTGTTGATGACGTTTTGAATAGTTTGGAAATCTGGTGGCCTTTAGAATCGCTTACTCTTAAGGAGTTGAGGCTAAAATTTGTAATGCTTTTACAAGTTTTAGCTGGATTATCTGGTCAAAGCTGTCAAACTTTACAAACGTTAGACATAAATCATATGAATTTGTCAGACAATAAATGTATAATTTTTGTGCCTAGCCTGCTTAAACATTCTCACAAAGGAGTACATCAAGCACCCATTGGATTGATTGCGTTTCCTGTCAATCATTCTCTTTGTATAGTCTATCTCCTTCAAATGTATATAAAACGGACGTGTGAACTTAGAAGAGAAGAAAATTACTTATCAACTACCATTATCAGAGCAGCTGGTTGGGCAAGTGATAGCATCTATGCGAAATTTTATAAAAAGACACCGACATTTTATAAACCAAAAATGACTAAATTTTTGACGACCACATTATGTAGTGTACAGTATGCAAACATGCCCATGATATATCATAATATTTTTTATATTCCTCATTTGTGCTTGTGGCTCTAAATTCCCAAGTTACACCGTAGAGCCTGACGGCTCGTGAGATAAAAGTAGTGAAACAAGCGAGGCTCACCTTGGTAAGGTGATGATTGTTTCCGGTTTTATGTAAAGCAGTCGAAAGGAACGGAGATGTAAATTGCCCTCCCTTGCCCCCCTTGTTGATCTAGCCATTAGCTATGCATAGTTTATCTTGTTATTTGTGTTTGGAAAGTACAATTCTTTCAAGTGGATAATGTATACAAGCACAAATGAGTTACACTCTAAAGTCTGGCTAGCGGCACCTCCCGCGGTTCTCAGTTTACACCTCCGTTCCTGACACAAATGAATAATGGACAGACACACAGACAGGCCCTTCGAGATGTCCCGGGTAGTTCCGTAATTTTCCGGAGCCGCCATAACTGTTTTGGTTAATGAAAGTAAAAACTTTAGGTTATCTCCAAGCAGAGCGTACAAAATTAGAATCGAATACTAACAGCATAATATCGGTGTATTTTTACGATTCCGGCAACTATCGATAAGGTATTTAACACAAAAAAGTCGATAAAATACAGGTTTAACTAAATCATGGTATATACCTAAATTTATTTCAACGTGTAGGGTATAATGTACTTGGAATCTAGATCTAGATTATAGGCCTAGGTTTATAGGCCTATGGGTGGCGGATCCATATTTAACCTATATCTAGATCTAGATTTAGCCGCATGTTTAATACTTAGGTTAATATTTATATGTAAATCAGTTTAGATTTAACAACCTAAAAGTTGTTTGAGCTATTTTTAATCTAAATCTAATGTTCACAAAATCACGTTTACTTAGATTTATTATTTATTTATAGTTGCTCATTTACTTAATTTTTTTACAGCTTTGGCGCCTCTGTCACCACGTTAAAACAGACAAATAAAAACAATAAAAATCTAGATGCGAAAATTTTAATCATATCGATATCTAACTACTCTCTTCCTGAGCTGCTGAAAATTATTATTAGTAATCGATACCACTCAAATGACAGTACTTGAATATTGTACGCTCTGCTTGGAGATAACCAAACTGTACTTATCCTGTATTATAAACAATAGTGGTCTAGTGGAACATTGTGTAGAAATGTGCCGTAAAATATTATTTTTAGCATAATTGTACATCTTTAAAAATTTAGCAAACATTTTTTTTAACGTATTACTTTTTGCAAGGTTAATCTACTTTAGAAATAGGATCTAATCTAGAAAGCACACACACACACACACACACATATATATATATATATAATATGAAATATATATAATTTTTTTCCCATGGATGCACGATGTGATGCAAGCTTTTTTCGGTTTTTCTTCTGTTCCGAAAATCATGCGAGGTACTGAACAGATTTTCTTCTCCCATTTCTTACAGTAAATGTTGTATAATTTTTCTGCTTATTCTTTAAAAGTTAGAGAAGGTTTGGAGTATAGGCTATATATATATATATATATACACACACACACATGATTCAATTGGCAGAATATTCTGTGCTTGACAAAACGTGAGGGCTTGTCTTACCTTTAATTAATCATACTCTACTACCAATGACTTTAAAATTTCAGTATATACTATATGTAATCTATATAAAAAAAATTAGGTGATTGATCTGGCAAAGACTTTATATAGATCTACGATATCGTGCCTCTAATGCATCGGACAGACTAGGCCTTGATTAAACTGGCTTTGTTAAATAATAACATGTATTGTATTCAGAATATACTTTGTAAATCTCTAAATCTAGATCTAGCACAAGTAGTCTTATGTAAACGGCACAATATAATAGTCACTGCTTCGGGCGTTTTAATCAAACTTATTCGAACTAGATCTAGATCTAGATCTAGCTTGATCTAAGTCTAGATATGTATGGTGCACCTTTATATTTTGGAGTCATGTATTGATATACATTTACAGAGTGAGATTATGGATGTCTCATATTATTTTAGTGATTTATTTTTAAATTATGACAATGAAAGATGGCAGTTTGAATAATCTCTTACGGCCTCAGTCCATAGCGGTGATGCGCCGATTGCAGGACGAAATTTAGTTAAAACTGTCTTAGTTTTGCCATCGATATGTATTGAAAAACTTGAAAAATTTGTTGGCTTAAATCTCAGTAGAAAAATAACCACGCAAGTTACAAATTTTTATATGGGCCAGGAAAAATGCTGGTACGGTGCCCTTTTTATGCTTGTTGCCATGAAAAGGAAATTTGTTGTGATCAAAACTAATATGTCGGGCGATCCTAGCTGTAGTATTCTGCTATGAACAAAGTAATATTTGGCAAAATGTATTATTATGCCAAGCCAGCACATACCTGGCAAGGTAAAAGTTTGTTGTACTCTCTCGAAAAGCATGGCTGAATAAAGAATGACTGCTAAATTTAGACATTTGTGTGTGTGCCTGAGAAAAGGGCCCATATGTCGGTGGGGGCGATTTCGAGATATCAGCCAATAAAGGTGAATAGGGTGTTGGAGGTCAAAAATGTAGTTTCATCATAATATGAAAGTTTAACCATTTCTAAACCATATTCCAAAAGATTAGTGCCCAATTTCACATTTAAAGATCTAAATTTCATGGTTTTGTAAGGTCTATGCTCGAATAAAATCCTAAAATTTGTGCTAAAAATAACAAAATAACACCACCTCTTTATTCGCCGATGATGGCCATTAGATGAATACTAACCCTATCATGTTTGGTATCAAATTTTTCGTAGTTATTTCCCCTACACTTTGAGACTTAGTGCGCATGAATTGGGATGTTTACATTCCAAGGGGACTACTTACGCATCATAGACTGCTAGCAGACATCAAAATTACCAGATACCCCTCATTTGAACCCCAGTCTAAACTATCAAAATTGGCTCAAAATTTTAATTCCTTCTTGATGTGGACGCTCCAAAACTTCTAGTTTCTAAATTTTATCTTTATATTGGTTGAAGCAGTTTTTAAATTAAAATAAAAGCCAAAATTCATAGCTAGGTAGCTGAAAATTTTCATTTCCGGGTTGGTTGTCAAGATGTAGCGTCCTAGTGACGACACTCCAAGTGAGGAGCAGATTGCTCGTCTTCTCAACACCGCCACTCAACTTGGCCTCAACAATGTTGTTGAAGATCATGCCCTTTGTGAAGTCATCAAATTATACTTTTTGGATAACCCAGAGGACGATGATGCTCAAGAAGCAGAGCTAGGTCTAGATCTAGACTTATCATCGAGTCTGAGGATGAGGAGACCTCACCTATACCCACACAGACAGATTTACAACCAGTTCCTTCTGATGAGTCTACAGGTAGGCAAAATTAGTTACATTTAGCTCATTGAAATGAATGATAAACAAGTAACTATTCTTTATGTCTAAATTTTCAATGAGTAAGGCTAGGGTTTGGATCTAAGTCTAGATGAAGGTCTGGATCTAGATCTAGGTTCTTGTTTCAAAACCTTTACACCTTTATACCTACATAATACATGATAAACTTTTATTGTGCATTATTCTAATTCTTTTTTGTTCTTTTTTCTCTCTTTCTTTTCCACTCCAGATGACCCCTCTGAAGATCATAACATTATTGAGGACCTCTCGGTACTGCTACCAGCCCTGAACGACCCCCAATTCCAACCAGCCTTAGAGGCACCACAAGTTTCACCATGTAACTGCAAGCGGAACAATGGTCAGCCCTGTCACACATTCTTTGATGACGTGGAAGTTTCAAGGTGCCGCTTGCAGTACATTGGCAAAACGAGACAAGAGTTGGACCTGGTCTTGTTGGCGAAGATTGAGTTGTGTGCATATGAGTGCGGAAACAGTGAGACAGAAAAAAAGCAAAGAGTGAGAGAAAGCGCTTGATTTACAGACATAAAGGTTTTGAGATTTGTCGTAATTTTTTTTTTGCATCTGCACAGCATTGGAGAAAAAAAACTAAAAATTTATTCAAGCAATATAAAGAAAATGGAGTTGAAAGTAGGATTCAAAAATCAACAAAAAAACAACCATCACATGCTCTTTCTTTTGAAGATGTCAAATTTGCCTTCGATTTTATTCAAAATTTTGCTGAAGCTAATGCGATTATCCTGCCAGGCCGCACACCGTATGCTTGGAAGTATAATTGCAAACTTTTGCCTACTGAATGTTCTCGTCATTTTGTGTATGGGAAGTATGCAGAGACTGTGGATGAATGTGGACAAAAGAAGATATCTCTGAGGAGTTTTTTAAGAATTTGGAATGATCTGCTTCCTTTCATCAAAAATCAGAAATTAGCCACTGATCTTTGTTGGTACTGTCAACAAAGATCTTGCAGCAAAGTGTGAACCAGCCTGATTCTCTAAAATGTTTAGTTGCTCCAATTCCTAAAGAAAAACAGCCAAGTGAGACAGGTTTAGACAGAGAGGAAACTTTTGAGCCAGTTGCAAAGTCAGCAAAGACAACAGATATTGGGAGTACATCTAGTGGGATTGCAAAGAAAGGGAAGGGGAAAGGGAAAGGAAGAGGCAAGTAAAAATTAATTATGAAAACTTATCAGTTGTGTTTGTCCTCATCTTGGAAGAGTAACCCTTTGGCTCTAAAAAAAAATTCATATTTAATTTTGCTTAACAGATAAATTTAATTTCTTTTTTTTTTTTTACTGATGCAACATGTTGTTTATGCAAGTGTGTTTTGTTAGTGTGTGGCCTGTACAAATACTATTCTAGAATTTTTTCTTCAATTTAATAGCCCAGTCATCTTTTGAGCTATTTATCAGGCGCTGCCTTTACAAAATATTTTTTTATGATTGTATGAGACTTTAGTTTTTATAACATAAAATCACTTGAACTTACAAAAAAAGTGTAAACCAATTTTACACAAGGATATATACCATTTGCATTGGATGCCTATTATTTTTAAAAAAATTTCATCTTCCTACAACTTACCTATTTTTGGAGTGACCTTAACTTTGCAAACAGATCACACCTAAATACATCAACTAATCTTTAATTCTTTTCGGATTTTCTCTTGAAACTTCAATTTCATGATTTTATACTATGTGATATTGCTTTTCTTTCTTCAAAGAGTCAGTTTCTTTGTTGCAAAAGAGTTTTAAAGTGCCAAGATTATTCTTTCCACAATAATGACAATTTACCATTTTCCGCAATTACTTCCTCTCTATAGCTTTCAGAAAAAAAGCTTTTTTTCTCTCTCACTATTAAAAATGCTACTTTATTTAACTTAATATTACTGTGATTCATGCCTCTATATGATTAATTAATGGTATTTACCTTTGGAAAGGTTTCAATTCCCATTTTCATGTTAATTTTTGTAAAATAAAAGTGTTGAAACTTTAAAGCCGTTTTTCTCAAAACTATGTTTTCGTACTTTTTCATACAAAAAATTCCATATCTCAGGAACTAATAAAGATATCTGAAAAATTTAAAAAGCAAAATGTTCAGCATGATCCAGGCAATCTAATATGCAATTATTTCATAATCCATATCTGCCGACATATGGGCCCTTTTCCCAGGCACACACACATTTGTTCAATGTTCAATGATGTCCCAATGTTATAAATCTATTTATTAGGGTAAGAATAAAAACACTAGATAGATAAATAGATAGCTCCTACAATTGGCGACGAGGAAAATAGATGATAGATTAGATCTAAGCAAGACAGACCAGTTTCATGGCTAGTCGGTTAGATCTCACAGGCCTGCCGAAAACGTTTGACGTTCCCGGTGATCCCAGTAGGATTGGTGAACGCTGGAAGAAATATATCAGAGGCTTTCAGTTGTACATAGATGGGAGAGCAATAACTCAGTCCTTCCAGAAGTACAGCCTTCTCCTGAGCTGTGCCGGAGAAGATGTGCAGGACATTTTTGAAACATTGGGTGTGGCAGTAAACCAAGAAACAGAAGACCCTTTCGCTGTGGCTTTGGGTGCCCTCAACTCATATTTTCTGCCAAAGTCAAATGTGACTTATGAAAGACATTTATTTAGGCAAATAACTCAAGCTAGTAATGAAACTGTTGACCAATATTGCACTCAATTCCGAAGTAAATCCAAGACCTGTAATTTTCAAGACGTAGATGGCGCAATCAAAGATCAACTGGTGGAAGGTGTAAGATCCACAACCCTGCGTCGCAAGTTCCTTGAGAAAGGAGATTCAGCAAACCTTGCTGATCTCTTGCACCTGGCGAGAGTCCACGAACAGACTCAGCAGCAGGCTCTTAATATGGGTGGACCCTCTACCGAGTCTGTTCATAAACTCGATGCTCATTCAAGACCCCCCGCTGGTGCTGGACCTACCAGCACTACTAGACCCAAGGTACATCAACAGGCAGCTACGGGTTCAACATCCTCCTGCTACAGGTGTAGGAAACAAGGACACTTGTCAACCAGTCCCAACTGTCCTACGAGGGGGAAAACATGTAGCAACTGCCATAAGACCAATCACTTCGCAGCAGTGTGTCGCGCAAAACAGAGACCGCAAATGAACACTAAGCAAAAACCTCAATTCAAAAGGAAGGGAAAGGTGTATGCAATTATGAATTAATGATGCTGATGTGGGGAAATTAAATTTGCATGTCAGTGAGCCTGAGAGTGATGATGAGTTTGTTTTTGGTGTGACAGACAATCATAAAGCTGAGAAAGTGAGTGTTATGATTGGTGGTGTAAATGTACCCATGATCATAGACAGTGGAGCAATAGTGAATGTCATTGGTAGAGATGTGTGGGAAGATATGAAACAAAATGGTGTCAAATGTACAATGATGAAAGCAGATAAGAAAATATATGCTTACGGGTCCACACACCATTAGATCTAATTGGCAAATTCGTTGCTGATGTGAACAATCAATCTCAATATGAATTTTATGTTACATCTACCTTTGGACCAGCTCCTATGAGCAAAAGTTTGGCACTTGATTTAGGTGTTTTGCATTTTGCAATCATTCACATATCCTTGAAACATCAAATAGAACATGAATATCCAAAGTGTTTTGAGGGAGTAGGGAAGTTGAACAATGTATCTCTCAAGTTGAAAATTGACCCAGAAATTGAACCAAAAACACAGAAAATGTATAGGATTCCATTTTCACTCAGGGAAAATGTAGAGTCTAAATTAGAAGAATTAGAGAGAATGGATGTCATTGAGAAGGTAGAAAGTCCCAGTCAGTGGGTGTCTCCAGTAATTGTAGTTCCAAAACCAGGGGGAAAAGATGTTAGATTAGTGGTAGATATGAGGGCAGTCATGAGGGAAAGGCACCCCATACCAACTGTAGATGAAGTCTTGCATGACATGAATGGAGCCAAAGTATTTAGCAAACTAGACTTAAAATATGGGTATCATCAAATTGAGCTAGACCCAGATTCTAGAGAAATCACAACTTTTGTCACTCATAAAGGGCTATTCAGGTACAAAAGATTAATTTTTGGAATCAATGCTGCCTCAGAAAAGTTTCAAAACATTATATCACAAGTTCTGCAAGGATGTGAAGGGGCCCAAAACATATCTGATGATAATTGTGGTTTATGGAGCAAACCAAGAAGAACATGATCAAAGACTGAGGAAAGTCATGCACAAACTCAGTGAAGCAAATCTCACTTTGAGTAAAGAAAAATGTGAATTTGGCATGGATGAAATAACTTTCATGGGGCATGTTCTGTCAGAACATGGCATTGGTCCTACAGAAGAGAGAGTCAAAGACCTTGCAAATGCTGAGAGACCAAGGTCTATCTCAGAAGTCAAGTCATTCCTGGGACTTGTAAACTTCAGTGGAAGATTTATCAAAGAGCTTGCAACAAAAGCTCATCCCTTGAGAGAACTTACTAAACAAAATGCAACATTTGAATGGACGGAAAAGGAAGAGAATAGTTTTCAAGAACTCAAAAACAGCTTGACTAGCTCATCATGTTTGGGATATTTTTCCCTCACAGCTGAAAAAACATTATTGATAACAGACGCATCCAATGTAGGACTAGGAGCTATGTTGGTTCAAGAAAACCAAGGAGTCTGCAAAGTCATCTGTTATGCATCAAGATCCTTGACTGATGTGGAAAGAAGATACAGCACAACAGAAAAGGAAGCGCTTGCAGCTGTTTGGGCTTGTGAAAAGTTTCACATGTATTTATACACTGTAAATTTTGAGCTGATTGTGGACCACAAAGCCTTAGAATTTATCTTCAGTCCCAAGTGCTGGCCAAGTGCCAGAGTCCAAAGATGGGCAATACGATTAATGCCATACAATTTCAAAGTCAGACCAATTCCAGGAAAAGAAAATGCTGCAGATGCACTTTCAAGACTGTTACCAAAACCATCAATGGATGAAGAAAAACAGAACACAAACAAAACAGAAGAGTATATCAAACTGATACTATAGTACATGAGGCAACTTCAAACGCTTTGTCAGCACAAGAAGTTGAAGAAGCATCAAAAGATGATCCTGAGCTTCAACAAGTGAGACAGCAACCCTCTATCAACAAATGGGACAAAAGCAGCAAGACGTTCTTTCCAATGAGAGATGAACTTTGCTCTATTGGCTACCTAGTTCTCAGAGGTACAAGAATTGTCATACCAAAGGCTCTGCGATCCAAATGCATAAAGTTAGCACACACAGGACATTTAGGAATTGTTGGTACAAAGCAAAGACTCTGATCCAAAGTTTGGTGGCCAGGCATTGACAAAGAGGTTGAACATTTTGAAAAATCCTGTCATGGTTGTCAATTGGTTGAGAGTGCATTGCCTCCAGAACCACTGCAAGTTACTGAACTTCCATCAGGACCATGGCAAGACATTGGAATTGACTTTTTGGGACCATTGGACTCAGGACACTATATTCTGGTTGTAATAGACTACTACAGCAGATATTATGATGCAGAGATAAAAAAAGAAAACAACATCACATAAAGTCATTGACACTCTTGATAGACTCTTTAGCATGCATGGACTGCCCAAAACACTGAAAAGTGACAACGCGGCTAACTTCACATCTCAAGAATTTGAAAGCTATTTGCAGAAGAATGGTATTGTTCACAAGCATACCACACCGCTTCACCCAGCTGCAAATGGAGAAGTAGAGCGACAAAATAGATCACTTCTCAAAAGAATAAAGATTGCCAAAGCAGAACAACAAGATTGGAAGACAGAAATTAGGAAATATCTCTTTGCCTATAGAACAACCCCTCACAGTACAACAGGAAAATCACCAGCTGAAATGTTCTTTGGGCGAAAACTTAGAACACAATTCCCAGAACTTGATGGAGAGGAGAGAGATCATGATAAAATAAAGAAGAGCAACTACAAAACCTATGCAGACCAAAAAAGTACAGTGATTTAGAAGTAGGTGACAAGATGTTAGTTAAACAACAATTACATAGCAAAACAGACACACCTTTCAATGCCACTCCATTCACTCTGGCTAGCAAGAGAGGTAATAGTTGCACAATTGAATCTAATGAAGGTGTGCAGTACAAACGTAACAGCACTCATGTAAAGAAATTTCTGTTGCCTAAAACTGGTGAAAGTGTGAGTGTGAGTGATGTTGGGGATAAAAATGGCAGAATGTCTAAAGCTGTGTCACAACTCATTCCTCCACCTGAAACTGTTAGTTCTCAATAGAGGCCAACATCAAGTGATTTAGCTCAATCACCATATGTTCATGCCGGTACATGTAGTGAGACTGCAGTTGAGTGTGATGATATCACTGAGAATGAGAGCAAAAAATTGAGTGAAAGACCAAATAGAGTGAGAAAGATGCCAAAGAAGTTTGATGATTTTATTATGAACTGAATACATGTATGTACTTCACTTTGAACAATTCTCTTAATACTATTATACATGTACAATGTATACGTATCATGCCCTATGGTTATATCAATTACACCAAGGGGAACTATCTTGAACTTTACCTTAACGTGAAATAAATTTTGAAATTTCCTTTGATTAGAATTTATCTGATCATTCAATACTCACAAGTTCTTCTAGGTTTCCTTATAATTTCTATCTTTCATGAACAACAGAAAGTTAACTTTAACAGATAAGAAAACTGTAAAAGTCTGTTGGAATTTTTGTTTAATTTCATTTTAACAATAAAAGATACTTGTCTATGTTTTAAAGTTAAATAAAAACTGAGCTCATCACTTTATACATGACAGGCAAGAGTAAGAACTGATCTTGCAAGCTAAATGGGTTTTTTTATAATGCATATTATATAATATTTTTTAAATGATCTTTTGTTTTGACACATCTGAACTTTCTTGAATTTTGTGCTTCAAGTTGAAGTTGGAATCTAAACGTTAAAAGCATTTTGCTGATTCTCTTTTAATTTTATATTTTTGTAAGTTTCAGTTTGAATGGATTTGTTAAAAGACAACTTTTAAAATAAAAGGGGTAGGGAATGTAGTATTCTGCTATGAAAAAAGTAATATTTGGCAAAATGTATTATTATGCCAAGCCAGCACATACCTGGAAAGGTAAACGTCTGTTGATACTCTCTCGAAAAG
Source organism: Elysia crispata (assembly GCA_033675545.1). Lineage (NCBI taxonomy): Eukaryota > Metazoa > Mollusca > Gastropoda > Plakobranchidae > Elysia > Elysia crispata. Next base: position 277,099 of record JAWDGP010003559.1, read on the forward strand.
CATGGCTGAATAAAGAATGACTGCTAAAGTTAGACATTTGTTCAATGTTCAATGATGTCCCAATGTTATAAATCTATTTATTAGGGTAAGAATAAAAACACTAGATAGATAAATAGATAGCTACTACATTAGCAACCACTGAAACGAAAGGACAAAAAAAATTGAAGTTTTTGCTATGTCTGGACGTCTGCGTGTCCTCATTAACCTGTGGTTCCTGGCGACTGTTTCCATAAAAAATAAAAATGTGGCATCATGCAAAAACGCGGCACATGGTGAAATTTTTGGATTTGAACTTATTGTTTTTTTCTTAATCCCCAGACTTTTCTGAACAAAATGCTTTTTAAATTTTTCAAATATCTTAATTAGAAGCTGAGATATGGCACATTGAAGTCACAGCTTTACGAAAACAAGAAACTGAGAAAAACGTCGTTAAAGTTTTATCATTTATTTTTCTCATAAAAGCATGTTTTCTGGTACCATAGGGAGATCATAATGCATAGTTATGACCCCATACACAACTTTTAGGTACCAGAGATACATATTCACACATAGAAATAAATATCATGTTGATTATATCATAAAAATAAAGGTCTTGAGAAGAAAAAAAGACGTAAAGTGAAATTAAAGAAAACCGAAAAAAATGACAAGTTGAGTGCTCAAAGTCAATAGATGTAGATTATTTGACATGACAGTTATGGTAGTTTAAATAAAAGATAAAGTCAGTTAAAATTATTTATGAGAAGGGGCAAAAATTCATAAATTTAAACTTATACAAGGTTAGTGTGAAGCAAAGCATTAGTCGGCAATAGCGGAATAGAGAAACTTAAGTGAAAAATGAACTTATGGATTTTTAGTAGGTTAAAGAACAAAGTTATGACTCATAAATAATTTTTAGACAAGAGATACATATAATTTACAAATAGAAAGTACACATGTATATCAAGTTGATTATTTCACATGAAATGAAGATTAGAATAAGAATAAAAGACTTCATGTGAAGTTAATGAAAAGCGACTAAAGAAAAGTTAAGTGTTCAAAGTCAATAGATGCTTACGTGTGTTAATGACAGAAATGTTAGTTTCAATAAAAGACAAAATCAATTTAAATTTATCTATTAGTACTATAACAGTTCTTATATTTAAATTGATAAAAATGCAAAATTAATAGCAAACCATTAGTAGGCAATAGCAGAAAAGAAAAAATTAAGACAATAATGGAATCATTTATGTTTCCACAGTATTCATGGTAAGGTGCAAAACAGTAATATTACAATTTTTACAGAGATGTTCACTTAGACTTATTTCTTTCCCTTCCCTTTTCCTTTTCCTTTACCTTTACCTTTTCTACCTGTTGGTGTTTCCCCTACCTGTCCTGTCGATGTTGTCGCTGTTAATGTAAATTGTCCTGTCACCTGTCTACTGCTATGCGATTTCTTCGCTACCTTGGGAGCTGGGGCTTGAGGCTCTTCATCTTCCTCTTCAAACTGTGTAGTACCTCTTGAAGGTTTTGGGACAGTAGGCAAAGGTGCCACTAGGTCTTGCTTTTCTGGAGAAGCAAACTCTCTGATCTCATTGTACAGGTACCATTCTCGCTGCGGACTGAGTCCTGCGGGCTGCACAAGAGGAGGAAACTGATCTGGAGGAGGTTGAACCAACAAAAGGTTTTGGATTACCTCCTCTGAATCAGAGGCTTCTTTGAGGATAACATTGCCCTGAGATTCTTTGCTGAAAATGAAATGGTGAATTTTTTTGATTCCCACCACTTTTTTAAAAAAAGAAGGCAAATAAGTCTTCCAGTCATATGTGGGAACAAAAACCTCACCTCTTTCATTTCCGCAAAACTGGGCAATGTTTCCTCTGGCCGAATCCTTAACAACATCCTCCATATCCCCTAAACTATCCACCCTGGTTCTTTTAAACTTTCTCCTGAGCAGCCCGAAACACCAATCACAACTAAATTTGGTGTGACCCGCAATCAGAAAAGAGAGCGTGATCTTTGTATGCCGCCCAGTGAGCACCCGCCATAGGAGGTACATCATCATGCAGCAATTTTTTTTTTTGGCCCACTGCAATTATCTGCATGAAGATGTACCTCCACTTCCCCAAGACCATAATTCTCAAAAAAATGATGGATGAGAGAACTAAACAGTTTGAACCCTTTCCTGCTTGTGCAGATTCATCAATTAAATAATTGACCTGTGAAGATAATGCCTCACAACAAACTCCAAAAATGCCACATTTTCTGGGTGTTTTGAAAAAAATTGGGCCAGGTTGTAAGGGATTACTAGGATAATGCATCTTGCTATCCCATGAATTGCAAGGGTGTTCTCCCAAGGCAGATGTTGGCAAAAGTGCCCTCTTTGTCTCTTCACAAACTGCTGTGTACACTGGTCTTTCTAATTTAAAAGTTTGAATATGTTTTATTGTAGCCTCTGACACAGCACTTCTGACTTCAGCATCCTCTGTTAGGGCTCTCTTTGCAGCACTGGCATTTTTTTGACAGACCCAACAGAGGTCAGTAGCTGGTTTCATGGTTGTAATATGCGGGCAAAAATCCAACCATGCTTGTCTAAAAGTGCTGAGTGAAACGCATCTGAATCCACTTTCTTTAATAGCAGCTTCATAGGCTCTGTACACACTGATTTTAGTGCAGTTTGTGGGGAGAAGAAAGACATCTGATCTCCAGCTTTGTGGGATGCGACCCGGCAATGGCATAGCATGAAGCTCTGCATAATTTGAAATAAAATCTTTCACTCTCTCATAATCTTCTTTGGCTAGAACATTGTGGGGCATTACCTTCTTTCGTTTATGGATGCGAGCCTCAATACCCTCACTCTTATATTGCTTCATCAAAGAAGTCAAGCGACGCTTCTCAAGGCAGTGAAGATATCGGAACAGTGTGATGCAAATTCTCCTACCATGAAAATAGAAATCTGTGCGTTGGGATGCACGAGGAGACTGTTCTTTTTTACGTGAACGCATGGTAGTTTCCGAGAGGTGCATCCCATCGCACAGTTTTGAAAGTACAATAAAATATAACTCTTCTTTACTTTTCTCTAACATACTAAGTCTAAAGTCTTTAAGTGTCTTGTCTAAAAAAAAGTGTAGCATGGCTGGCCGTCATGGTACTTGCAGCCGCAGTGGGGTACAGGTGGCAGTGGCTCTAGCTCATCAAAGTCATCTGATGGCTGAGATGACTCCTCTGGTTCCACATCAAGCTGCTCAGTTAGCTGGCTTACGTAGTTGCCTCTAACAACAACAGGAACAAAGTCATCATCTGATTGAGAAATAAAATGGGAGAAGACTTAATCTGGACATCAGTAGAGAATTTTTTTCACGTGCGGAAAGACAATTTAATAGAAAAACAAAATGAGTTCAATATACCAATTCAGTTAAGATATCAAAATTTAAATTTGCCATTAAAAATGTTAAGAATAGCAATGAATTCTTACCATCTGATCCATCTTCATCTGAGACTGGTTGGGTACCTCGGCTTGACTGGTCTGGGGCCAGGGCCGCTGTAGGAAATAAAAAGAAAATAATTTAATATATTTCCCTAATAATATGAAAATCAAATACAAAAAACAAAAGATAAATTTGTTAACAGGGTTTTTAATTACTATGATATTCCATAAAGAAACACAAAACTTGCTTCGACGTTATGATCTAAACTGCATGCACTCTGATCTTAAAAAGTAGCAAAGGATAGTGCCTTGAGAGAACTAGATCTGAGGTAGATCTAGGTAACTTAGGATATAAATAGGCTATAATCATAGATCTTGGTAGAATTGGAGAAGTTTTCGAGTCTAAATTTGTAGAAGAACCTGCCTATGTTGCTCTTTTTTTGGCACTTGTGACGTCTAAACCTAGACTTGGATCTAGACTCTAAATCTAGTTTGGGTTAGCTTGGTTACCAACACTTACCATAAATAGTTGATGGGTCGCCTAATTCCTCTTCATCCTCCTCATCTGGTTCGCCAAAAAACTCATTCAGATGTTGCTGAAATAATTCCTCATCAGCCATACTCAATGCATTGCAATTCCTGGCCTGATTAAGCAGATTTGCAATAGTTTTTGATGTTACTGTTCGATCAGCTGAGCCTTCGTCCGCCATCTTGAGACGATAAACACAGCCTTAGTGACCGACCCCAATGTTTTAAATTAATTATTAAAAATACTTTTTGTTCTTCAATCAACTTTTTAAGCTTGAAACTCAAAACTAGAATGATTTAATCAATTAAATTATGACGTTTGAGCGACATAAACAGTCATAAACAGCATTGGTTTAAAGGAAACAAACAGGTAGTCACAGATTCTTCTCTCTTCAATACATTAGATATGCGCACTACTTCTAGTGTTTACTATAAATACTAAATTCATGCGCACTGTTTATGAATGAAAAGCCGGAGTTCTCCCCTTGAGTTTGATAATTATGCAATAGTATAGTACTAGTGTGTAATGGAGGAGGACGAAAGGCTGTTGAAAAGGACAACGTAGTCCGGCCGAAAATCGCGATTTTTGACAAAAATGTGTCTGCACCTAGCATCAAAAAACGCTTTAAAAAAGATATATTGGCAATGAATTCCAATAAAAGCTTTTAGGGAATGAAAGTTGAATAGTTTAGGGATACTTTGGTACCCATAGCTCCAAACTCATAGGTTATGACCCGACCTCCTATTTTTCTCTATATCTCAAAACAACCTCCAGCGACATGTGCCGCGTTTTCGCTCGATGCCACTTTAAAATCATCACCTTAGCAAGGTAAGCGTCGCTTGTTTCACTAATTACGTGTGGGCAATTTTTTTGTTGTATTTATAAGGGGAGAAAATCCAATTTACTGTTTGTAACCAAAAGCGTGCTTGATTGATGTGTAGTGTTGGCTACTGCTGCGTCAAGCGGCAGGTTTTGCCATTTCGTGAAATTTAAATAGCAAATACGGATATTTACACCCTAGTTGACAATTGCTTATGGAACAAATTGAAGGTAAAGACTGATCAATTCTCTATGTGATATTTTGCTTGCCTGCACAAAGAGCTTGCAAAACTCGGTTGGCTGTCTCAACACTATTTAACCCTTGGCCAGCTAGAGTGATCCGAGCGTCATGGAGGTCTGAGAGAAACAGTGCCCTCCTCATTACCTAGTTATTTCGATAAGCCTCGGATTTATCAAAGACTTTAATTGGCGCCCTTTCAGTTAAGTGCACTTCTCTTTTTGTATGAACTTGTGTTATATTTTTTATTCTGTACTGGACCTCAACCCCGGCGAACCACACTTCTCGTGAGGAGGGAAAAAAAACTAAGATAGCTAAATGGACAAAGCTAGACAATTTGGCTGTATCGCGTTTGACTCTTTTGATTTTTAGAGCATCAAGTAATGTCTGTGTTGACTCACCATGAGGTTGAGACATGATGAGGAAAAAGGGAGATGTGAATTAAGATCAATTTCTAAGTACTTTCCACCACGATCTTGTTGTGGTAGTGTGCACCAATAGATCTGGATCGAGTGAGAGACTCTAATATAAACGTATAATTATCTAAGTTTAACGGGTTGTACGTGACCCCAACTTAGGATTCAAAATTAGGATATCAGAACTAAGTTCTACAATTAAGTGAATTTAGTGGAAACTGAAACAAGACTTAAAGCTGAAAAAATCTTAATATGAAAGCTGTCGTCTAGATTGCTTGGGCGAACATATTTGTTTCGAAGCAACTCCAAGGTTTAACTCTCAAGTAACATAGATTGTCATCAATGCTGCAGTAGCTTAAGTCATTTTCATACAAGTAATTATGACTCCGCAGTGCAACAACTATTCATCGATCTGAGCTCAAAGTCTTAAAGCATAGACCAGGCAAAATACCGTTCACTCTTGACTTGTAAATGAAAGAAAATAACTTATTTTAAATTCAAACTTGAATCTAGATCTAGGTCCATCAACTTTACATACAAAACTCAAGCCATGGAATTTACCAAAAAAGTCTAGAATTAGAAAGTTTAGACATAGGCTGGAATGATTGATGCATCGCAGTCAATGCCGAAGGTCGGTACATGTAGTAATAAATGAGATGTGTCGTATAATACGGGTCAAAACGAGTAGATCAAGATAATGAATTTGCATTTCCTTATGCTGCCTTATATCGAACATGTATTTATAAAAATCGTTAAATTAAAAATGAATAATGAGCATAATTATACAATATCTAGCTAAAAAAGTTGCTATGTACTACAGCATTCTAACAGCATAATGGTTCACAAAAGTGAAGATCCACGACTGTGCAATTTCTGGAACAGATTTTGGAAGAAAATTGAAGCTACTAAAATTGGCACTGGTAATTGATATGCCGCATTAGTTATTTCTTTTACCTATAAGTATAACAAATTAAGGGCAAGGATTTTAGAGACCTTACTTTTTATAATTATGATAACCCATCAGAATCACAAAATAGCCCGCTGTTTTGTGGGTTAGATTGTATAGATCGGCTGCAGGAGTGACATCACCAAGATGAAAAAGATGAAATCACCAAGACTCGATAACAATATCTGTGTCTGCCAATCTACGAAAACAAAAATAACTATACCCCCAAATTTGAATTTGTCGTCCTTTGTCTCGGACTTCTGTGGTACTTTTGAAATAAATATAAAATTTCACTCTTTTGTTTGGATATTGGTGGTTTCATAGAAAAAATGTGGTTTTTTTTAGAGAACTCCGAATTGACGTGTGATCACGTTAAGTTACTGGAACATCGAGTAACTTTATGTGTAGATTCCATATACTTTATATGTTAGTTATATTAGTTTTATTTTATTTTTTTAATCACACTCGCACAACTAGCGTAACAGTACTTACACAAAAAAAAAAACTGTTCTAAATTTAAAAGAACTTCAACAAAAATAAATTGCGATAGAATGTTCAATGGAAGATAGATTCTTATGTCTTTTAAATAGTGCAAGACAGTTCGTGTGTCAACTTATATATATATATAAAAAAAAATCGAAGTTGGTCTGGTCACTATAACATACACACATCCCTCAAACAAAAACACACTTGTCCCTCACAACTTGCCAGAGTGTGGAGTGGCGCAAAAATGGATATATATATATATATATATATATATATATATATATATATATATATATATATATATATATATATATATACTATCGTTTGGTGGGCCTCCGTCAAGGGGGGTAAGCATCAAACCAGAAGAGGAGTGATACCTTTGGCACCGGCATAATGTCCCAGGAAAATAAGTTTACAAACACGCTCGGCTTTGTTTATGAAAAACCCATTTGAAGAAAGGAGCTGAAAAATCTCAGGTGTTGAGAGTGTTCTTGGGGCGAGTACTGACGACTAGGTTGCCATCAAGATACTTGAATGTCAAAGACATGTCATGAGGTACCCCATCCAATAGACTTTGGAACGGCTCCAAACTATTTTCTAAAGAAACGTCATATGCTTAAACTGCCAGAGATCGCAGCATATTGGTTGTGCACGATTGAGCCAGGGAATTCTGACGGTAAACTCTCATAAGGCAAATGATTGTACTGCGTACAAGATGAATGTTAAAATCTTGTTTATGTGGGAGCGATTAGTGGTCTTCGTCAGAGATCCATTTACACGCATAAAGTCATAACATGGACACCATGTGCAATCAGCTTAAGGGAAATTACATGCCATGAAAACTACTAGGATTTGGGAGGGCGGAAAATGATAAGTTGTCCAGAATTTGGGTGGCTTGATTGACACTATGTGAATTGCTGAAATGAAGCGTACGGCCATTTTCATTTAAAGCATTATCCTTACCACTGCTGAGCACTACCTAAAACTCTAGCTCTTATTGATCTTCCTTATAATTAACCCAGCGATTTGCCTTCTCTAGATCGTCCTAGATGTTTGTGCGTCCAATGGCAAGTGTTGGGCTTCCGGATTCAATGGTTGTCTTTGGTGCGATTTGGACTTTCCTACCAGTTTTATCAGCATGGAAATACAGACCACATAGACACTTCTCCCACTAGAGTAGAGACAATTTAGAAAACAAACACACAAGATGCACCACTAACAGAAACAAAGACAGAGGAAGTAAATTTCGAAAGAGCCTCATACATAGAACATATATAACACAGAAACATAATTTATCAGCGCAATAGTCATAAACATGACTTCTCACAACCAACAAGAACTCGCCGTACCCCCATAGATTTATCAACACCTATCAAACCACAACAGATAGCTCAATATCACCAATGATAAACATGTTTTATTACTCGCCATTGTTGCTTGTTTGAACATACTCGATAAAGTAACATACGCTGAAAAAAATGTGAGGAAGTGTGAGGAAGAGGGGGGGGGGGGAGGTCTCATGGAAAAGTGATATCACACCTTTTAGCCTATTACAGTGTATTAGAAATAGATTGCAAACTAAGATTTTTTTAAACAATTCAAACTAACTTTCATTTATCTTCTTTAATACATTCCAGATCTATATTTCCTTCCAGATTATCACAAATTTGGGAGCCAACAGAGACCATAGTTCCCCAAATTTGGGAACTTTGGCCCAGAAAGAGCCAAATTGGCATCCCTGCCTGTCAGACAAAGGGGAAGTCATTCTGCACCCAATTTTTGTTTATGAGAAATTAGTAGGCTTATCAACAAATTATAAGGCCTAAATAGATCTATAAAAATTTAGATTTCACAATGGATGGGGTCAATAAACTCTATCATGATTTTTTCAAGGCCTTCACTGAGGTACATAGTACAAGTGGAACAGAGGTACAAAGAAGGGCGAATGAAAAGTGGGCGCAGCTGAAGGCCCAGGCCAAGGTGGGAGACATGGGGCCATACAATGAGGAGATGACCAAACTTAAACATAAAAAAAGACACCATCAAAGCCAAGTCATCTATTACATCGTTTTTTGCACGACAATCAAGCACAAAGAAAGCTAGATCTAGTGATCCTGATCCTAGGCCTACACCGACGCCGACACAACCAGCACAAGAAGACCCTTCTCCTGGCCCTATGAGCAAGAAGAGAAACCTAAGCCTAATGAAAAACCATGTAAATCTCGTCGGACGCCAGCCCAAGACAGCCTTACTGCAGAGATTAATGAACTGCGGGCATGTATTTTAAATCTTCAAGCTACACTAATTATAACGAAGGAATTTTATCTATATAATGAAACACAATTATAAAATTTATATCCCCATAGATAAAAGCATCACTTTCTTTAATAATGTTAGCCTATGTATAACTTCTTATGCATTACTTTCTCAGATCTGGTCAGCCTGCATCATCGCAGATTTTCCTGTCAATGCTGAGTATGTTACGCCTCCGCCCACCAAAGGAGAAGAGAATGAGGAGCTTGGTATTGACTGCCACTGGGCAGCGCAGCATGTGAGGCATGGACAGTACTGCCTTATGATTGCCAAGTATGTTTAAATTACATTCTGACTAAGACAAATGTGCATTTTTTCTGTTTATGTATTGAAAGTCTTTTAAGTCTGAACTTTACTGAAGCCTCTCATTTTTTTAAATATTAGAATTAATTTTATCAACTCCAGACATACAAACAAAATTGTACATGTATTAATTTATATATGCCAACAGTTGGATGACCTTTGGACAGAATATCTCCCACAAAACCCAGACATTGCAAACACACTCTATACTAACCTACAACAACTCCAGTGACTGCTGGATCGGATAAATAAATATGTAATATTAATATAATTTGTAATAATATGAAATTTTGTTGCTTTTTCTTAGATGCGGCAACACAAACTGCTGCCATCCCTGGCTGACAAACTGGCCTGAGGTGATACCAGGCAGATTCCTGCCTCCTCCCAAGCAGGTTGTGAGGGAAGCATCTGGGCCAAGCATCCTACTGCCATCAGCAGAGCCAAATAGAAGTGCCAGGTAGATGATCTTGACAGAAAACCTTGCCCTGACCACCTTGAAGGTTCCAGGTGAAATTATAATAAAAATAATAATAATAATAATAATAATAATAATAATAATAAAGACACTTATTATACGCTTTTCACAAAACAGTCTCAAAGCGCTACAACACTCTGTCTACAGCAGCATAAGACAAACACTCACTCAAACAGTCGTACTAACACCAAAGATCTTGGTACACTCTTGGGATTGTGAGATAGCTTTGGGAGGATGACCATAGGCTTCTTGTTGGTACATAGACTTAAACTAGATCTTGGACATTATAGTTGTATTTCTTACATTTTTTGATTTACATATGATTATTTTTTCAAGTGCTTGATATTCTCATTCTAGGTGCTTTTTGGTGATCATACATCTTTTTTTCTTATAAACTAGAAAGTATTTTAAAATAATTTTTATTCATCAGGTTATAATATGACTATGAGGACACTGCCATGCCATTTAATGCCTTTTGCCCATCGCTAGTAAAGAAGGGGACACTGGCGAAGAAATGCTGCAGTACCTGCGGGCAGTACTTTCCCAGTATTGCAGCAAAGAACTGCCACCAAGCTGCACATTCTGCTGCTGAGGTTGTGCCTGCTCAAGAAGATCAAGATGTAGATGAAGAATCCTTGGGCATAGATGCTTCTGAAGAGGAAGACGCTCCTGCTCCTATCTACAGGAACATATTTGAAATAATGTGCGGGCCATTTGTATTAGATGAATAATTTTTTTTTTCAATACTTGTATTTTGTCAGCTTTTGCCTTTTGTCTCTAATTAAATTGTCTCAGTATTTCTATGCAAAATATGTCTTTGTAACTTTAATTTATCAATGCATTTTACTATTTCGAAGTAGTCTAACATTTAAAATATATGTGTCTTACGTGTCGAATGTGTGATATCACAGGGGGGGGGGGGGGGGTGAATCTGGCAAAAATGTGAGGAAGTGTGAGAAGGGGGAGGGGGGGGGGTGCTGAAAATCTCCCCAAAAAGTGTGATATCATATTTGAACAGCCCCGAAGGATTTATGTTTGGACCAAGCTCACAGACACAATTTTTTGGTTGAGAATATGATTTTTGCGTGAATGTTTAGAAAAATATTTTGTCTTATTGACTGTAAAACTTACCGATTGTCTGCTAGCGTTCACTTAATCATTAACTAATCATCAAGTAATTTTTCAAACTTATGAAATGATTGATACATGTATGAAAGCTTCTATCAAAGTCATTTATATAATTTTTTTTATGAAAACTTTTTTTGCAATTGTTTTAATGAGTGAATGGCCAATGGCGTACCGCCATCCGACCGGCTGAATTGACTGAATGTGGCCAAGTTGCCTGAGGTTAGTAATGTGCATACTTTCATAAAGAACAATAGCACGGTCAGCAATGAGTGTCAATGGTGCTCCACTTTAAATTGTTCCGATTCAAGGAAAAAAGGCCTGACTTGAGTTTCTTCAGATTTTACAAAGACGAAAAAGTTGAAATCATTTACTTATATAAATTAAAGGGTTTTTAATCTTCTACTTTTTTGTTTTTTATTTTACAATGGTTAATCCAAAGGTCCATCCCTTGTTGCCGTATGCGATAAGCATTGTACGAGATTTAATACATATACTCCCTCGCACTCTCCCTCCTTCTCTCACCCCATCCCAATTCAATTATTGTAGATGGGTAAACACAAATTGGACCAGACCGATTACTCTAATGTGGGCGAAACCAATACTTCTTGGATGGACCAAATCGATTACCTAAAAGTGGGTAAAAGCGATGGGCAATCAGAGGGGAAATGTGCATCACTTAGTACTACTGAAGTTTGCAAGAAAATTATTATCAGACAGACGGTTAACGGTCATGATAACAAGGCATTTTCAATTACAAATGATATTTAATAAGCAGGAGCGATGTCTCTGCTTAAGGGATATACAAGGAAAGATACAAGCAATTTAGAAAAATCAGTGTAGCAGTAAGGAACCTTCAAATTACTTTAGGATGGGTGAAATCAATTAATCCTGTCTTGGCCAAACCTATTACTTCTGGTTTACTTTCAGGTAAGCGAGACTAATTAATTAGGATGATGTAAACCGATTCCTAAAGAATGGGCCTTATCAATTACTAAGGTGTTGGCAATAAATAATACTCGGGGGTGGGTGAAACCAAATACTATTTTGTAAACGAGACTGGTGAATCAAAACTAATTAATGTGGGAAAGTTAAATGCCATGAGCGATACCGATTATTTACAGGCAAAAAAACACGTACTCCAGAATGAGCAAAAGCGATTAATGCGGAAATGTGAGACATTGATGTCATTGAGTTAGGTGATACCCAAAACTTAGTTGTGGGTTAGAGTGATTGCTTGCCTTTGGGCCAGCTCGATTACTTAGGGATGGCACAAACTGATAATTGTGTGGTGTTCCATACCGCTTTCTGTGGGATGTCGGTTGAGCTAAATCGATTTTTTTCAGGTGGGTGAAACATCACACTTTTGTGATAGGGCAAAGCTGATCATTTTGGAGCAGACGATCAAAGTGGAAATGTGGAACATTATATATCATTCAAGTTAAAAAATATGTATATATATTATTAGAAAGGCGGTTAACAGTGACGATACATAATTTTTACGGTTACAAATGAGAAGTGACGATGTTTCTGCTTAAACGATTAACAAAGAAATATACAAGCGTTTTGCAAAAAGTAATACAGGCTTGACCAATAGTTATTAGTTCTGGTTGGGTCAAGTCAATTTCACTGGTATAGATGAAACCAGAGAGTATATTGTACATGTTACTGAGAGCGCCCACTTGTCGCCGCTTGCCTCTTTAACTATATGTAGCCTAGCATACCGGTGGAGTGGCGAGTTCTGAAGCGGTGAGCGCGGTGATCCCTGCTTTCATCTACTCGTCGATAGTTCAGTAATAGTGGAAAATAGAACAAATCTATTGACATCTTACTATGTAAAGTGGAAAAAGATTCATATACGGTAAACTTTTTGTGACTCACTCATAGTTAATAAAAACAAGACCTTGTTTATGCCTAAGATATATAGATTAAAACCCTTCAATTTATATAAGTAAATGATTTCAACTTGCTCGTCTTTGAGAAATCTGAAGATACTCAAGTCAGATTTTTTTACCTTCAATTGGAACAATTTTTAGTGGAACACTAACAGGGGCCATTGTTCTTTATGAAAGTACACACACGGCTAACTTCAGGCAATTTCACTGCTCTGGTAAGTCAGACAGCCGGAAACTCAGAATACAGTTGAAACCAGAGTTTACCCCCTCTGATGAAACCAATTTCTCTGAAGTAGGCCAAACCGATAACCTTAACATGGGCAATACCGATTACTTTTGAGTTGACCCAACCAGTTACTCTGGTGTGGGAGAAACCGATTCCTTCACAATGGGGCAATTCGATTACCTTACCGTAAGGTGGGCCAAATCAATTACTTTAGGGATGGCAAACGGAATAATTAGGAGTGGGCGATCAGAGTAGAATTGTGCCGCACTTACACAAATGTACTATCATTCGTTTGCAAGAAACTTTTGTTTAGAAACGCCGTTAACTGTCACGATATTGAGGTTTCCACGATTACGATAAATTAAGCAGTGAGGATGTCTCTGCTTAAGGGATAAACCTGAAAAAATATATTAAAAAAAAAAAAAAACCAACCTAATATGGCCTTACTCGATTAATCAGAATAAAAGTATGATTTATCCCAACCTCTACTTGGGCCACACCGATTACTTTGGGTGGGCAACACAAATTAATAAAGGGTGGGCGAAATCGATTACTGCTGCCTGGGCAAGATCAATTACTTCTGGTTTAGCCATACCGATTACTTTGGGTAAGCGAGACTGATTACTTAATGTGATCTACTGCGATTACTTAGGGATGAACCAAACCAATTAGTGAGGGGTGGGTAAAAATATTCAGGGGTGGGTGAAACCAATTTTATTACCAGACTGATTACTGACTGTTTGGGGATGCTGGCTAATGTGGGAATGGGCGAAGCCGATAACTCAGAGTGAGTAGAATCACATAATTAACTTGTGTCAAACTGATTTCAGTGGAAATGTACATAATCCATTTCACTTAAGTAGGCAACACCAATTAGTTAGTGGTGGTTTAAAAGCAATTGCTTGGGGTGGTCCAGTTCGAATAATTTGAAGTGGGGCACACCGATATTTTTTTGGGTGGGCCAAACCGCATGCTTTAGTGTTGGCAAAACTGATTACTTTGGAGTGGATGATCAAAGTGGAAAAATGTGCAACATTTAATATTTTTTAAGATTGAAACCGAAAAAAAATATATTATTATATTGACGGTTAACAATGGAGATAATCAGATTTTTAAGACTAAGCAGTGGCGATGTCTATGATTCAACAAATAAAAAAACAAAAAAAAAAACGAGTGATTTGCTAAAGTTAATATAGGCATGACTGATTACTTAAACATGTAGTTTATAACAGCCACTGTTTGATTAAATTTAGATCTAGAGGAGGCAAACCACGGGTTAATTTTAAGTAAGAATTATAAGAGTTAGAATTTTAGATAGTGCTCAGCTCAGGATAAGGCTTTAAGCTCTTCTTATTACTGTATGTTTAAACAAAAAAAAAATATTGCAGTCCCTTACAATTTGTTTCACTTAATAAGTTTTATCATTATAATTGCTTTTACATGTGATATTAATGTTACTATCATCATTATTATTATTAACATTATTATTTCTATTATTATAATAAATCAGGAACAGGTGACAAAGAGTATAGGCAGGGAATTTTATGATATTGTCCAAGTCAGAGAATTAGAGGATAACATTGCGGTCTTTTCATAAATATGCTCAAGAAAGTAGTCCTCTCCCTCCATTAGCACACAAAAGACAATTTATCATTGCTGCTACTTTTTCATTTTGAGTAGAACAGATACAACAGGGTAGAAATTTGTGTCCCGTCATTTAACAATAGGGGGTTGGGGGAAGAAAGTTACAAAGATGGATCAGGGGCAGAAGAAGCTTACAATGACAATGACCCATTAACAGGAAATAAGGAAGGAGAGTATAGATTATGGGGAGTAGAGAAGGATGACATGACAGGAGCAGCTGCATTACCTTAGACTGACCCAGGCATTCTTGATTTCATGTGTGGTCCCAGAAAGCCTTCTTTGCTCTCTTTTCTCTGCTGAGGGCCTTCATTGCCATTTCCAAAGAGTGTAACTGAGATTTTCTTTTTTATTTCATGGCCATAAATAATCTTGAAATCCCTTTCTCCTACCCTTCAAAGGAAAATAAATCAAAGACCCTTGCTGGTTGGGATATAATAAAAATGTTCATTTGCAAATATCATGGATGGCCCTTACAGGACAAATACAGCAGAAAGGCAAAAGTCCAGGCACACAGGCAAAAAATTCAAATACAAATCATTGCACCAACATTGTAAATTCATAATATATTCAGGAGTAGTTATGAAAACTGGAATATGACTTACAACTCTCCACAAAATGCTCTTGTTTATGCACAAAGGCTTTTAGAAATCTTTTTTTATCAAATCAATTGAAATAATATGGTTGCACTACATAAGTGGAAAAATTGAAGAGCTTCGTGACAAAATGCAACATAAGCCATTTTTCTCTCTTAATCTTGGTATTTTAGCAATCTTTATTTGCCTGTAGTGCCGATATTTTAAACATTTGTATTAAAACTAAACCTGTCCATGACAGAAACTGCTAATTTTACCAGTTTCCACTTTTGAACTCAAAACTTTCAAAAGTGGATATGTTTCATTTTGCCACAAAACTCTTCAAATAATCTCATAAAAACAATGCATCAAGAGAAGCAAGGCTAAACTTAGGAACAAAAGCAAGCCAGTCAATCATTCATTTCAAGATAAGCACCAATCAATGAGTGAATAAATATTTTGTTCTAGAAAAGAGTTAAGAATTTCGTGGCAAGCAGTTGTTGGGTTTTCAATCGTGTTTGCCATTATTTAGGCACCAGAAATCATGAATATTTTGTTTTTTAATGAGGCCTGTCAGAAAGACTACAAAAGCCTCTACAGCTCAAACGTAATGCTACAACATATGAAATAAAAAATTCAGACATGATGAAATAGTTCTCTAAAAATCATAAATTTCTGATCCTTAAAACAATGAAAAGTAGGTCCACGGAAATAAGAAAGCTGGATCATAAAAAGATCTAAATCATCACATGTTATAACATTTTAGGGGCCACTGCACTTCCAAAATGTTTACATATTTAAAAAGTTCTCTCAATAATTACATACATTTTGATTCTGTAGGAAGAACATGGATCTTTGCTTGTGTGGCAAATAGTGAAAAAAAATTGTTTTTCCTCTAGTGAAAGCTGAAGATAAAACCTATCACATTCTGTAGTAAAAATCAAACAAAGCAATTTTGAAAGTAGTGCAACTGCCAGCATGAAGAGACTGCAATTAAAATGTTTAAATATATATCTTAAGCTCATGGAAGGTAGAACATATTCCAATGTCAAAATATGACAGCAATAGAAGCAAAGGATATTCAATTAACCTTAATCAGAGTTCTAGCTTATTTCTGGCTCTGATCACTTGATGGAGCCAGTATAAATTTTGGAGAATTAGATATTTTGGTCTTCATAAATAATTATTAGCACAATAAAACATTAAATACCATAGTTCATCCACTTTCTTTTTCATAGCTGTGGAAATTTCTAAGATTAAGAATGTTGTGATGTTTTAATGGCTTCCTTGGATGTAAACTCACTGCCATCTTATTTCAAATGCCTCTGTAAAGATAACTGTTAAGTTTGAAATGTAGAGTACCTGCAAGTAAAGAATAAACATAAATGAGTAAAGAGCAAAATTGAAGTGATGTGCACTTCACTCAATTCAACATCTCATGATTTAAAAGTTCCTAAATAGATAGCTAAATTGATATTAAAAGCATGGTTTTATAAGTGTAAAATGTCTTAATTATTATGCAAAACAAGGATTCCAATCAGAATTCGCCAAGACTAAAAGAACAACATGGAAAAAAGTATATATCTGCCATCTTTTTACCCCGTCTCCCGCACTCATAGCAGTTGTTCATTTCTCATAAGTTGGCTTTCTTGTTACTGACATATGAATCCTGGTGTCTCGATTGAGGAATTATCATGTTGACACCTTTATAACTAGACATTTAAGTCCCAGTTCTTAATGCAGATTTATCAAGTGTGAGCTGCGTAAAAAACAGTAATGAACATTTTAATCAGCTTAAGCCATAAAATACTAAATGCTATTAAATTTTTGCAGAGAATTGAAATGCATCATAATGATGTGGTGCCATTAATATATATATATATATATATATATTATTTTTTTTATGAAAATCAACCCAGATTAATGTAATCCAAGCCTTTTAAAATAAACATATGCAAGTCTAAATCGTAATTTCAACTGGAATGTTACCAAAAAAAAAATTGAAAAATCTAGATGGGAATTAAAAAGAGTGTGTCTATAGCTCAATGCCCTTTGACATAAGGTTATGTAGTTATGCCCACAAAATAGAACAATGTATTTTTTCTACTATATATAATGAACCAACATGGACGGTTTATGCTTGTTCAGTTGGGATTAAAGGCCAAAGTGAATTACCTTCAAAGCTAGATGACTGATCTCATGAAACATCATGTATCAGCAAACATTCGTCTACACTCAAGTCCAAGGTAAATGAGTGTCAAATCGTTTCACACCTAACCAGATTAAAGGTCTTCTTTTTTTTTGAATGATAATAAAGAGCATTCATTGCTAGCTAAGGCTAATCCACTTCTATTCGCATTTATTGAAGCATTCTGCATAATTAAATCTTTCAAGTTTTAAATCAAGAATCAGCAAAAATGGTCTCTAATCTGACAAAGCAGAAAATTTATGGCGAGACTACAGAGTGCAAATAAAGTTATGTTATATTGCTTGTGGACTGAAGTCCTCTGTGCTGCTTAGCTACTTTGATCAGGCGGTTTTAAAGAAATATAGACCATTGTAAAACATTTTGACAGACATCTTTGTCACTCCGTGTGCCAAACACAAAAAATGATTTAGTTTTATATTTTTCACCTAAGCTTTCTAAGGAATCTTATCTATATTTGAGATAAATAATTCCCCTCTCACGCCATGGCCTGAAAAAGATAAGATTCAGGATTGCTGCCTTTTCTTAAACTTAGAAATATGTTGCTTTTTATAAATCAGATACAGTTATCACAATTACAATTTCTGACTTCTTGATTTTCTTGACAATCAGCAATTCTTTTATCTGAGGAAATAAAAATTCTGATAACTTACATTACTGTTGTAAGCAAACGTCCTTAAATATGTTTGTTTCTCCAGAAAACAATAAACTGAAAAATAAAAGGTGCTTAAAAATTTAACACTTTCACGAAAATATACTATCCCTTTTATGTTTTTGTTCCTACTCTATGTGAATTATACAAATACTAATAACATAGCAAAGTCACCTTAACTTTCAAACTTACAGTGTTTATAAAAGAGAAGACCACTGGTTTGCCATTCAGAGTTACTTTGATTGGGGTTCTACAAAGACCAAAAATTGTCACATTTCCCAGCGTCATTGGCTCCATAAGGTAGCCAGTATGTTTCAAAGAGGAGATTAATCCACCCTAAGAAAGAAAAAGAAGTTCAATCTATGAAAAAGTTCTTCTGTCAATCAATTGACCTTTTTTTTCTTCATTGAATCACACTTTTCATGACCAAAGATTGGTCTTAGAACTTATAGTATTAAAAGTACATCTTTAATTGATACACATCCGCATAAATATCATTGCCAATACTAGCTTTTTGAATACTCTCCAATACAACTAATACTGTTGCAACCTAGGCTGCTGTTGCTGTTGTTAATGCTAGTGCTAATACCATTAAAGCTGTATTTAATGGAAGCAGCCATTAGAAGACACATAACATTTTTTTAAAATTTATTAAAAGATATATTTTCACCTTTTTTTTTCAAAATAAAAGTTGATGAAAGAAAATTGATTACTTGAGTGCACAAAATGGCCTTTGCATGATTTAAAGAATTAAAAAACTGAACATTTCTTTGACAACTTTAATCCTCCAGTGGTGTTAAAACTATAAAAGTTAAGCAGTCCTCACTTCTGTGGCTTTGAAGACTAAGAGGTTATATTTCCCTCTCTCAAATGTGTCTGTGGAAAAAAAGAGTTGAATAAACTAAAAAAATATTGTTTGTGACCTTGAAAATAGTATGGTACTGTGTAAAGAAAGATTCCCCACATTTTTAATCATTTTTTTTTGCTGCTCAATACTGTGCAAGGAAAGATATTCAATATTTTTTTTTTTTACATTTTTTCTTAGTGCTTTCACATTGCACAAAAAGAAAGACATTCAATATATTTTAACATTGTTGTCACTGATAAGGAAAGTGGAGAATAAATGCGTCTTTAGTAGCTTTTTAAAAATTCCTTCGGACTTTATGGTCTCTAGTTCTGGTAGGCTGTTTCAGACCTTACGTGCTGCAGCACATACTTTTTAGTTTTTTTCACCTCGAATGAAGGAATCCTGGTGGTATGTATGGGAGGAAAAGATTTAACAAATATCTAAGAACAGTGCCATTAAGATATGTACAACAAAGAATCAAAGTCTTATATTTAATGTGTGATTTTACTGGTAGTGGTAGCCACTGTAAATGCTTAAGGATAAATGGTCCCACTTTCTTTTCCCTGTTACCATACCAGCATCACAATTTCGGCATCTTTGTAACCTATCCATGGGGGAGGGGGGCGGGTTATGTGTAGTTCAAAAATTTTGTCATTGTGCCTATTTCTCCACCATTCAAAATAAACTAGTTTGCAAATGTAACCTACGTGTGACTCCAGCGATAGTCTATTATCTATATACACAACAAGATTTTTAGCTTCATAAATAAAAAAATTGCTGCAATTTTTCTAATATTTAAATGTTTTATATCATTGTTCTTCTTTTCATTTCTGACTAACTCCCTTTTTTGTCACTATTCAGCTGAAGCTTGTTTGTGATTATCTAGTTCTGTACTTCATAAATACAAATTTCAAATTTTTTTGACAAGCCTCGAGAAATCAAATGGTGAGAATGATTGATAACCAGAATGTTTTGTTTTAAGAGAATGTTCTGAACAATGGTATCAAAAGTTGCAATTTGATCTAACAGAGCAAGAAAGAAAGCCTTGCCTTCATCTACAGCAATTAAAAGATCATTAAATATTTTTGACAAAGCTGTCTCAGTTTAGTGATGTTTTTTTTTAAGCGGATTAGTTATAAGCAGATGTGCTTTGGTTATTGTAATTCATGCAATTTTTAGATTTTTTGGGATTAGGAATTAAGAAAAAAAAACAAAAAAAAAACAATCACTTAAACTCAGACTTAACTTCACTCACACTGTGAGGCGCACAAAAGTCATGGTACAAAAATCCCTTGAAACAGACTAAACTTCAGTAGTAACAAGGAATTAGGGACAAAATTTTAAAAGAGGAAGAGTGCAACTCCAAACAATTCATGACATTAAAAATACAAAACTAACTCTCAACTTAGCACCTTCAACAAGCACGAACACAAAATTTGTTAACTTCACACAAAGATTCATCTACAACTCTTAAAACAAAATCAAGTAATAATAGGTGTATATACTGAATAAAGAGTTAATTACATGAAGTAATAGTGTCAAATTAAAAAAGAGAGAAAAAGGAAAATAGGGATACATGGAGGAATATGGACACGAGGAGAAAGTAAGAGAGGGAGAAAGAGAGAGAAATAATGACAGAGACTGAGACAATGAGAGAGGAGGAGAGACGAGAAACAAAAAGAGAAACAGAGATACATATATTGAGAGAGAAACGCCTATGGGAAACTTCAGAAGAACATGAAATATGAAATGATTAAAAGGAAAGAGAAGAGGCAACTCATTCAGCAGATTTAAAAATATGAAGTTAAATGTCAACTAGTTGGTAAAAGAGCAAATTAAAAGTTTCGGATGGGTCAGTTTGAAAAGACTAGGACAGAGCAATTTGATGCTACAACTGCCTGGAAAATGCTTCCAAATCTGCAGTCATTTTGATGATTATTTTACTCCAATCTGAAATAATAACTACCTTTTACTTTCAGCTAGTATGTCAGCTTCTGACTACATTTTATGCAGATACCAAAAAAACAATACACGTTAGTCAATCAAGCAAGATGGATTGAATTTTCCATAGACATACCTAGAGAGTTGCCATCATCCCAGTATAGCTCCCCCTTAGCTGTACCATACGTACCCAGGGAAACAATTAGCCAAAACTGTTTTTTGCGACTGAAACAAACATAATTAAACTAAAGTGAACAATGAAACAGAACAGTTGTATGATGGCTGCTTGGATCTATCATTATAAGAAAAAAGTTGGGCTTTTACTTGCATTTTTTTTTTAATATCATGCCATGAATTTCATGATTTAAAAGATATCCTGAAATCCATATCATATCAATTTTGGAAAACTCGTAATAAAGAAAATGTCAAATTTAGAGCTTTTAAGAAAAAAGAAAAACAATTATATTGTGTAATTATGTAAAAAGTAAATAGTACTTCAGCAAGTTTAATTGGAGCCATAATTTATTTTAATAGCCCAAATTGCCAGTCTCCTATGCTTTAATCATATCTTAGCTTCCATAGAGTTAATATCTGTTATTAGCTGCATCCTGTTCAACCATTACAGCTTTGCCTTTTTTCCAATAACAAAATCCCTAAGACAGAGGGTTTATAACTCCAGAACAGATCATCAGCTTTGAAACTTATTGAAATTAAAAGGAAGGGTAAAAAAAGCATGTATCATCTAATTCTCCCCCTCAATATCCTCCAGTCCTCATCCTAATGCCTTATCCCTTACCTAAGTGTGGTGGAGAGAGCTGGCTCCTGCAGAGGGATAATGTGTCCTCCTCGCAAGTGCAAGTTGATATGATCCAGTTTGGCTGATAATTCCAAAAACTGACCTTGGTCAATATTCATTCTCTGCCCAGTGTAAAAGTCATACCAAACATCTTTAGGGAAGTATGCACTGACTGACCTAGCCCCCTGAACAAAATAAGATATGGATAAGTGTGTCAGATGTGAAGACTATTCATTCATATATTAATAATATAAGTAACATTCTTTTCTCATGGGTCTCATCCCAATAAATAAAATGCTTACCTCATAATACAGAAGTACCAAGATAAAAATTTCACCTGGCCTACATGGCAATAGGATTGGATTCAATCTAGCTCTAGCCCTATCCTTGTTCTAGCAGGAGCTTATAGTCTTTTTGATAGTAGAAGTTAAAATAATATTGCTCCAAGTCAGTTGCCCTGAATCTGAAAATAACCAGTTGCATTCCTCTGCAGTTCGCATAACTTGTGGCCCCAAAAAGCAAATTGCTTTTACCCATTTACCTATTGAGGATAAATCAAGTTGAGTGCCTCTTATAGAGACATACCGCAGAGCATAGAACCAATAATTCTGTCCATTTTTTCTCCTACAGGCTTGTGACATCAAATACTTCTCAGAGCCTACAATGCTAGCTATAAAAAAAAAGTGAAAAATCTAAATCAATTATATCCTTGAAAACATCACAGATAATTTTCACAAATTATCGAGAATTTGACGACATCTAATTAAAAAAAGAATGACTGTAAGCATATTCTCACCCAAATGCAGACATTAAAAAAAACTAATCTTATAATACAGGCATCATGTCTAGTTCAAACTTTCATCCCTCCTATTCTACGATTGAAAATTGGCAGTCAAATCTGATCTCAGATCAATTTGTAAATCTAACTTTAATCTTGTAGGTGATTTAGTACACCAAGTAAGATTTGTATGGTGCAATAAGAAGAAAAATAAGTGTAAAATTCTTCTATTCCTGTACATATTTTTTTCTTCTGAGATGTGAAAAATATATACAGATTTTTTACTGCAAACCAGTTTAGAAAATATACTTTTAAACTGGAACATATTCCAATTGCGTCCTTAAAAACAGTAGCAAGATATAATCACTTGAGTTAGAACTGGAGAAATAAGGAGGGCTGCTCCCCAAAGAAACTGTGAGTCAAGATTCTCTGTGGCTGGATCATCTGGAAATCTGAGTGAAATGATTTCAATATGAAAACAGGCTTAAACAAGACATTTTAAAAAGAGCTGTAAATACCATTCTTTATTGCTTTAAAAATTAGTATGATTTCTATTTAGAGATTACAATTTTGAAAACGAGCTAGTTTTACAAGGCATTAAATCCACTCAAGTTATCAAACTAAACAGTAAATATATACCTCATTGTATATTCTCAAATACGGTTTGAAACAGCACACCACTAACATATATAATTTCGAGATCTATCACTGCCTTCAATTCTACTTATTGGAGCATTGAGGAAAAGTATATCAATGGTGTCCAATCAAAGTCTATATATATAACAAAGATTTAGGAGAGAAGCAAAGAACTTCAACAAATGCTTAAAATTTAAATTTTGATCTTTATACAGTCATAAATGAAAATAATCATCCTTGCTGATAATTGGAATATGATTTCCTATTGATATTTTGATAAAATTTGCATAAATTAGACATGACCGCCTTGAGCTCCAGCAAAATGAATTGACTTGAAGAACAGCCTGAACTTGGCCATTTTGTACCAACAACACTCTTTGCGCAAATCAAGAGCTGGCTGTTTTTAGCAGAGAAATATTGCTTAATCTTTTTTTTTCTAATCAATGTTTTTACTTCATAACTTTCAAAGTTAGAAACATTGAATGGAAAAAAAAAAAGAAAGCAGAGTACAATGTATTCACTATTATAATTTATTATAAAACTGAGTAAAACAATTAACTTAGTAAAAAAAAAAGGAAGAAAAAGATGGTAAACTTACACAATACATCTCATTTACTGGAAAAAATTGGTATAAAGATGCAAAATTGAATGATAAAAAAAAAAACTTAGGTTTTTTTTTTCTTAAGTCAAATAGCAGATTTGAGAAATATGGATAGTCCAAAAAGCATGAGAAATACAATTTCAGCTTTGAACTAACAAAAAAAAAATTTATCCTTGACTAAAAGTTGAAGATCATAGGGAAATATTATAAGATTCTCATGTCCGTTTTTAACTCCTAACCCTCACCCCCCCCCCCCCCTGCCCCTAGCCTCCCATCCATCCACACACAGACATGCATTCCCTGAATAATACACACTAAATACAGTGACATGAAGAACATAAATACATGTACATTTTTCATATTAATTTAAAGGCCACTTAAGATACGTTTAAATTTAAGATGATAATGATATTTAACGTATAATCCAGTATGCATAGTTGTCTCTCCTGCTAGCTCCGAAGCTTTCTTTCATTTTTTTTGTACTCTCCTATCTCCTCACTTCCCCTGCGCCCCTCTCTCTCTCACCCTATCTCTCCTTCTCTCTTTCTTCACCTCCTCCTCCTCTCTGTCTGTCTGTGCGTGTCTCTCTCTCTCTCTCTCTCTCTCTCTCTCTCTCTCTCTCTCTCTCTCTCTCTCTCTCTCTCTCTCTCTCTATATATATATATATATATATATATATATATATATATATATATATGTGTGTGTGTGTGTGTTTGTGAGTGTAATTAATTTATCAAAATTTTTTGCCAACTTATATCATGATGAACCTATGAGTAGAGTTCCAATGTCTTAAAGTTCTATATATTTTAAATTGTACTATGACAAGTATGAGTGGCTCCTCTGGAGATATATCTGTTATAGTTGTAAAGTTTGCCTTTTCTTTAATGTAGTTGTATGGCTATGGAGGAAATTCTGTTTTTGTTGTCAAATTTGCTTTTCTATATGTTTATTGTTGTAAAGTTTGCTTTTCTTCAGTGCAGTTGTATGGCTCTGTCGGATAACAGTCTGAAATTTTTGTGAAATTTGCATTTCTTCAATGTACCAGCAGTTTCTTCTCTACGTGTTAATTTGAACAGGCAATCATGCTTGTATATATATATATATATATATATATATATATATATAATTTTATATACATTATTATGTATACATTCCGGAATAAGAGTTCTCATTATTACCCAGTTTCACTGTGATTACACTCCATGCATGATTCAGCTAACTCATTGATTTTAATCTTAGCATTCATAGTTAGATTGGCTTTAAGACAAGAAAAGCCTTTTTACATACATCACTGTCTAAAAAGAAAAAAAAAATCACGAATAGGAATATTTGAATTATCAATCTTTAAAACTCCTTATGTAGCCCTGACAAAATTACATATATTTAATGATGACTTGAAGTCAAATCTAAACAATGTTTAAATGGATTTAAAAAAAAAACCATCAATAACAATGCCAGAATAGTTTTTTACAAGATAAGGGTGGGGTGAAGAAAAGCTACATATGCCTGTCTGAATGTCAACATTAATCAATAAGTTAATCCAAAATGCCTTACAGACTGAAGAAACTCTTATTATGCTAAGATTTTTCATTGTTTAAAGGTGTGCTTTGGGCACTCAGTCATCACTGAAAACAATATCAATTCTGCTGCATATACAATTCATCTGTTAAAGCAAAGGCCCGTCTCTAATTCACTGGGTGTAATCAGAAATATGGTAAATTTGTTTTTCCATTATATCATACTGAACCTGGCCTTTCCCATATTTTATCTAGACCATTTTATTCATGGATTCTTAACCTCCTCCCATCCTGATGTTGCAGCACTTGATGAATAGAAATCTAAAAATGGTTGCCCAGACTCCTTGCATCTAACAATTATTTCCTGCTAATATCAGACCAGAATCTAGATTAAGACCTTGAGTTAGATCTGTCTTTAGAAGAACTACTTTCAACAAATAATATCAAATAAGAGTTTGTTTCAACACCTCTAGTAGTTTTCTGGATCAATGGGATTTGAATATTCAATATCTAAATCGTCATTGATTCCAAAGGTTTCATATAGTTCAGTTTAAAAAAGCAGTTTAGATTAAATTTTGAGTAGCAATGGAGATGACTATTAATAAAAGAAATGCTAGAGAATTCTCTGAAAGACCGAATGCTATGAAAAGATTTTAACAAAAATAGTAATGAAACTACTCATACTCAAAAAGGAGAGGTCTTGCAACTGTGCTCCCAAACACATGGCTTCTCCACATCAATGAGTACAGGAACGGCAGGAGAGAGTATCTTACTAACAATACTTTACGGGTTGACGCTATCGACTCGGCATCAAATTGACCTGGATCCTGAGGCTGCAAACAACAATAGGAAAAAATGAAACAACCAAACTGCAAGTGCACTTTTACATGTTTTGACCTGGTCAGCATATTGTTAATTTTTTTTCCTATTCAAAAAATAAATGGCTTTGACTTATATTCACCATTTCCTTGCGACTTGTGCATACTTCGTACTGAAACTGAAATCCTCTACTATAGTTTCCTACTGATGAGAATTGGACCTGGAGGTATTATTTCTTTATTTTTTGTAAAATATTCAGATAATTTCCCAATTTGAAACCAAATGTAACAATTTAGTGTAATAGTACCCGAACAGATATGTGGATAGTAGATGCTCTCATGACTTTTTCAATGACTGAAATATAACTAAATCAAAGCCTCATTATAATCATTTTATTTTTTCTCCAGGTGAACAATGCTTTAAAGAACATTCATGGCATTGCAAACTATAAGAGCTGTTTCAAAGCAATTACAACAGAGGCAATATGATGAGCTGACGTGTTGTTATTTAGTTTTACCAGACAATCCTCTGAGTTGTGGTTGCGAGAGAATCCATAGAATGCTCCTAGCTGGTGCCAGCGAGTGCAAAGCTCCTGACTTGTATTGAGGTGAAAGCCACAGATGTCTGAGCCAGTCATAGGAATGCCAAACATGTTGTCATGCAGCATGGCTGCTCATCATAAGGTGAACAGGAAAGATAGGATTAATTTAGATCTTCTTCAATTTTAAAGACTACTTCAATTTGTTGAAAACTAAATGATGAAAAAAAGATATTAATTCACATTCATCATTAGTGCTTATTAACCTAACATATGCAAATTGGTACAGTGCTCTTTTTTATTTCTCTTCATCCAGAGCTGATGTGCAGAGCTTTTAGCTCAGCAGCAGCAGTAGATGAGATGTAAAGGAAGTGGAGCTTAAGGTTAAAATGGAGGGACCTAGCTGACTTTAGGGTGAACAAATCAGTCGTACACATACAAGAACCACCTCAACTATTTACAATACTTGTATTGTGCAGTTTTTGAGATGGAGAAATGGTTTAAATTTCAGAGAAATATTCCCTTCTTCCCAAATTTCAAGATGATGATTTAGATACCAAGATCAATAGCAAATTAAAACAAATGAAAGTTGTTGACAGCACCGATTAATTTAGCCTAAGTTTATGAAAGATGGTGATTTTCTTAGCAATATTCAATTTCAATTTGCCTGAAAAAGAGATTTACTTTATTTTTGTATATATGTGAGGATAGACTCTAATATATACATCTCCTCCAGACTCTATACCTGATATTGACTTGTACATGTCATAAAAAGTGGCAGAATTATCTCCACTCCAATGTCCACCATAATGACCTTGTCCTGGGAATGTTGATCTTGAAATGATGAAGGGCCTCCTTTTGCGAATGTCTTTAAGAGCTCTTGATTTAAAACAGTTGTTGTGTAAGTTTTTAAGGCATGTAGAGCATTTCTACAGAGTTTGAATGCATCATTATGGTTGGCTGATTTGATATTTAATTGAGAATACCAAATTGAACAGAAATGGTCTTTCAAATAGATTCAAATTCAACTGCTTCATCAATAATAATGATTATTTCATGACAAGACGCTGTGCTGAACAGCTACCACGATAACGCCATGGACAGTTATATTCTTATTATTTCCAATACTTTCTAACGATCTATTTTCTAAATATTGTGATAAAGTAATTCTTCATGTATATATGAGAAGTATTCTATTTTGGTT
The DNA here is from genome assembly GCA_033675545.1 of Elysia crispata. Classification (NCBI taxonomy): domain Eukaryota; kingdom Metazoa; phylum Mollusca; class Gastropoda; family Plakobranchidae; genus Elysia; species Elysia crispata. The sequence continues at coordinate 305,024 of JAWDGP010003559.1, forward strand.
CTAATGATAATTAAATATGTATTATTGTGTGCCTGCTTCCTGACTTCATGTCACACACAAACTGTGTCAACTATTATATTGCTCAACATTGTGGACTTACATGGACTTCGCTTGTCACCTTTTATTGTGAAATCTAAAATTCTTATATCAAAGGATATTGAGAGGTCTATATATTGACGTATGATTTTGTCATACATTTTTATATCATTTTTGCATTTTAAGCCTTTTCATATACGCCTGTATTTTTTATTGTATGTACTTATGTCTTTTTGGGGTTGATGGGCAAGTCAACTTTCAATTTTGAATTTCCCCAAGAGAGATGGATAACGTTTATCTTATCTTATCTTTATGCCTAATCCCAAGCTGATACAACAGAAGGAACACAAATGCTCTCATCATACTTATACCTAGACATTCATAAAAAAAACCCACGAAAATCTTAATAACTTGTTCATTATGTATCATTAAGAATAAGAATCAAACTGTACATTTTGATACATGCTTTCAACAAAGATTAAGATAAATGGCAATCTGTCTTACTTTTTTACGCAAACATTTAGATACAAGAGGAAGAAGTATTGAATGGCTGAACCAAAATTTTTAAATAATTGTCCAATGATAGAATATTATAAAAACTTATAGAAAAAGTTCTTGAATTTTTCACAAAAAATTCATACTCATGAATCGCAGATTAATTCTTTTGAAATGTTTCATGTTAACATGAAATGATTTTTTCATTATTATCATCATAGATCTAGAACTGATATAAAAGTAAACTGCTGCATTTCTCATTGCCATATTTACCTATAGGACACTGCTGTCTCTGCCATTCCATACATGTTGTGGAGGTCATAGTTCAGGAACATGTTGTGACGAGCAGAGGGACAAATGGTGTGGCTGTATAAACTACCTCCCACTACACCTGCATGCCACAATAAAATCGTGAATTCTCTCTCGAAAAACAATTAAGAACAAATTTCAAGCTTAGTAAATAAAAGCCTATAACTGATTGGATAAAAAGAATATATCTATGAGAAAAATTATCACACAATAACTCAATTGTCATTTGTCTATTTTTTTTTCTTTTTTTTTTTTATAAGATAAAATGAATTGAATACGTCTATATTTAACTTTTTATGGCTTCTTAACTCACTTGTGGCTGAGGGTCTGGAGATAATTTGAGCGCTTGTGGCTGGGCTTTTTAAAATATTTTTTTTCAATTTGTCAAAAAAAAAAACCCCAAACAAATCAATTTTAATGAAATTTTGAGACATATACTAACAACACATGCTGGTTTGAATAAAACAAACAACAAAAGGATATCTTAAAAGATGATTTTTATGTAACTTTTCTAAAACACCGCAAATTTTCATTTTGTCTACTCTTAGTTTTAGATTCAGAACTAGATCTATCCTCCTCTGAATCACTGCTTTCATCAATTTTGATTGTAATCATCTTCAATCACTTTTGTCGACTGCTCAAATACTTCAAAACCGTTCTTTCTTATTTATTACGTTTCGAAATAAATTTTAGATCTAATTTCTCTTTTCAACCTCTGGAGGAGTAATGTCCCTTTCTGTCATAAACCAAAAATACGACGGCATATTGATACAAAACTTTGTATGGACGAGAGAAATGGTTATATTACCCTCACGTGCGTTTCCCAAGGCTTTAGCAGGATTAGTATAGAAGTTATGGAGGGTCAAAGTCCACCCCGTAGAGGCAATGGGAAAAATACCAGCCAAAAGAGGCCAATCCCGACACTGTAACAGGAAATGCCGCAAGTGAGTTAAGCTCTCATCACCTGAGAACACTGGAGATGTACCACTATGGGTATATTACACATCATTGACTAAAAAAAATATTCTACTTGATTGGAGTATTGACTGCATAAAAGCAAATATTAAATTCTATCCAAAAGGCAGGTTGTCATAAGGGTTTTATTATCATCAGTAACTTGTGAAACAAAATTGGGTGACAGAATAAAAGTGTTTTTCATTAGACTTGTCTCTGTCAAAGTTTAAAGCACAAACCTGGCAAATATGGAGGATTGTTGTACCTAGAGTTGTTACAGCCTGAAATGCTGCCATCCACAAAGTTACTGATTTCATTCATATCCTTGAATACGCAAGATAAAGATTTGAAAAAAGAATTAATGAGAAGGATCACTATAAGTTATTGGCTGATCATCATGGTAAAGTATATATATGAATAAAGTTTTAAGAAAAAATTCTCGACAAAACTACTACAAAATTTCCAAAAAGCTGTTTCCCTAAAATATATTAAGCATTAAAATTTATTTCATTTTGCAGAAACCCATGAGATTCTTCTCCACCATAGCACCTGCTAGTGTAAAAATAGTCTTAATTTAAATGTCTTTGATAACTGCCATTTTTTTTTACCAGCCACATGCCATCAAAAGGAACTTTTGCATGAAAGTCTGCAGCTATTTGCGTCCAGTAACGTTGTGTCTGCTTGGAGGCAACAAAATCTGGCCAAACTGTGTATCCAGGCCAGACCTGGGATAAACAATAAATGTTATGTGATGATGATTATGTCTATATAACAACATGTAGGCTAGCCTATCATATGTATCAAATTTGGGATTCTGTAGCTGAGTAAAATTTTAGGGTGCAGAATAAATTACTTCTTTAGGCAACATTTAATATGGTTAATCAAATCTAACCAAACCCATAAAATCTTATGGAGTGAGTGATTTCATGTGCCTTCTTTTATGTGAACTAAGAGTATAAGATTTATTGAGCACTGAGATTGCAAGAAAGAAATATATCAGTTCTTTTGAGAAACAAATATCTCTACAATAACAGCTAAGATCTTTGTAGAATGCGTTTCATATGGTTGAAGAGTCTGTTCTCAAAATTGACATGTAATGCCATGCCTTGATTGATCAAGCACTTCATGTCCTTTGTCAGGATCACTTCATTTACCATACCTTATACTCTTTACACAAGGCAATATCCAATATTTGGGGGAGGGTACTTTGCTGAGATATGGTAATAAAGAAATCGCTGGATTTTATTCTTGAGTCAGCATTATTTATCAATGGTGTCTTCATTTATGGCAATGACAATGGTCACAGTATTTTAAAATGTCTTATCTGATCTGTCAAATGTCATGATTGGATTTCATTTAAATAGTTTCCAACATATCTTTGGATGTTGATACAAAACCCAAATTTACAGGATAGTGAAATTAAAACAAGCGGTGAACAAATGTAAAAATGCCCATTTTCAGGCTGTTCTTTTTCTACATTGAATGAGGTTAGAAAAAGATATAAAACTTGAGAATGCAGTATATGCTACAACATAATTAACAATCGCATAAATCACATGTGTGACTGCACGGAAAAAAAACTAGATTTGTTCATTTCTTTTATCAAAATTAGCATGTATGGATACAAGCTATTGAATTACATATGAAAAATGATATTGCCATTGAGTAAAATAGATTAAAATTTCTAATTAAATAAGTGCATACTTCTGTGTCAAATTTCAGGTACCTTACAACAAAACACAGTTTGAAGCTTGAGATAGAACCAAACTTTCTGCTGTGTAAAAAACGCTGTTGAAAAGGAAGGTATGTTCCCCAGATACAAAATTAAATTTTTATCAATCAAGATTTGAACATGTTGAATTTTGCAAATTTAACATAGTAGTGGTTTTCAGTCCTAAGATTTTCAAAAGTTTTGCTAAGACCATTGTGATGCATGAAGACTTGTTCGTTATCAGATATATGTAAAGGTTCAGGGGGTCACAGGTATGAAGTCAATCAGCAAGCAAAAGAATCACTGGCTCACCTTACCCACAAGGGGTTTTCCATCAGAGCCATTGATGAAAACTCCCATCTTTTTTCCCAGGTCAAATGGTTTGTAACTGCCTGGCTGAGCAGAGTTGGAAATACCACAGTCCTGGTAGGATATAGTAGATTACATCGTCGTAACAAAATAAAAAAAAAAAAAAAAAAAGAACCCGAATTATTTTCTTGATCTACAATTTAAGCTAGAGCATCTTTTCCTCTTAGTTTATAAAAAGCAAGATATTCCTGGGTTTTTTATTTTACTGAAAGGAGTGAGGGTAAAAGATAGCTACATTAAAATGATTTTTATTGGAAGATTGAAAAGTCTCTGCCAGGCAGAGTGTATGAAGTTGACTCTACTTTCTCTATTGCTCCATCACTGTACAAGTTCCCATAGTTTGCATCATGGAATGTACATACAATTAACCAGACAGGAAAGAGCAGTCAGATCTCAGAAGAAATAAAGAGATTCCTGTTTCCTCACTTCACATACTGCACATTAGACACTTAGTGAATACACTCTAGAGAGAACCTGCTGGGTAAGAGTTTCAGAGAAAGACCATAGCCCACAAAATGTAGTAATTGTGATTTAGAGGAGGCACACCTCACTATAAATAAGAATTATATAGCGCTAGAGTTTTAGGTAGTCCCCAGCAGTGGTTAGGATTAGGCTTCGAGGGAAAATGTTTGCCTCTGTGGGATTCCAACCACTTTTGAGTGGCAAGGTGTTGAGTGGCGACACATCCTTGAGTTGATGGTTTGAATCCAACGATCATTTTCACTCAGAGCCTATTCTTAACCGCTGCTGAGCACTATGTGAAAATTTCGCTCTCACAACTCTTACTTTAAATGAATCCAGCGATCTGTCTCCTCTCAATCTAATTTATAAATTACGATGACCTTGAGACATACATTTCCTTTGTTCGTCCTAGATGTTTGTGCCTCCCATGGCAAGTGTTGGTGCCTCCGGATTCAATGGTTGTCTTTGATACCATTCAGATCATCCCAATCAATATTGCAAGTCATTCAGCGGGGCTTAGTAAATACTTTCGCTATGAGCCTCTCTTCTTAGGGAGTGTAGTTATACCTTTGTCGTGAACCTCTCTTCTTAAGGAATGTAGTGGTGTATTAAGAAGTCATGTTTTTTTTGACAGCTGTTGACACATCTATAAGTTGATGGTTCAAATCTCACAAAAAAAAAAGTATTTTTCAATCATTTTCACTCAAAGCTTATTCCTTTTCACTGATGAGCACAATCTAAAACTATAACTCTTTATAATTCTCATCTAAATAAGTAAGAGAGTGATACTATAGACAAAGAAGCAGATAGTCATAGGGTGTTTTCAAAAAGCTGTCACATAATACAGAGAGATGCAATAAGTTTGTTAGTGGTCTATACTATGGAGCAGGGTGAGGAAGATAATGGTAGTGATTTGATAAACCATTTTTCATAATATTGAGAAAACATCAAATCAAAAAAACTATTGATGTATCTTTGAAAATCAAATATCCTGAAGGATGTAAAATTTGCTTTGTTTACACCTGAAATTTCCATGTCACAAGGAGAGAGGTAAGCTGAAACAACATGCAGGTTTTTGGATTTATAGATGTTGATCACCAAGAAATTTTGTTCTTATGGGCAATTACCTGTCATGCATGCCCTGGTGAGTGTATAACTAATTCAACAAGTTCTAGTGTGCATTTCAGCCCAAGACAACAGTATTTTATAGAAAATTAAAGCAAAGGGAAGTGTGAGTGAAGTTCATAAGCAGTGGGGGAATGAAAAGCGAGAATGTATGTGCCTTAGCCTTAGCCTTAGATTTAGCCTTGGAGCTATAAAAGACGACGAACACGAGGGTTCGCCCTCTTTGCACATAGTATTTTTGTTGAGAAAGACAGATTTTACATCTGTAAAACTAAATCGGGAGAGGTGAGAAATTATAAGATCTGGATCAAGATTTAGATTTTAATTAATAATATAAATAGTAAAATAATAACGAATTTAGAGATTTAAAGAAATAATTAATTTCATTTCAGAAGTTTTTCTTTATTATGTCTGGTGAATCGTGATGTTGATTGTTGTTAATATAGATTAACGATTGAATAGCTGATGCTAAAGTAAAAACTGTTTTCCTATTCTGTTGCAGGAAAAATTGTAAGAAAAATTATTGCCCTAAAAATTAGTACCCGAAAAATCTGAAAAAAAGAAACAAATTTTATCTCCTAATTTTCATTTTTTTTGTGAAAAGAATGCAGTGGTTGGCTTAGGTTTGTTACACCAACTTCAATTCCTAAGTGGAAGTGACATCACCTAGTGATGAAAATACCACTCACAAGGAGTGTGATATGAAGACATAAAAAAAAAACAAAAAAAACTTTTATCATTATATTGAAAAGAAAGCTAAGAATCGGCCACCTCAACTTATTTGTTAAAAACTTGAAGACAATTTATAAAGCAAAGATAACTCAACAAAACAGTACTAGAACAGAGGGACAGACAAGAACTGGTGTGTGAACAGACAAGAACTGGTGTGTGTATGGAAGAAGACATAGACGGTGCAAGATGTAAAAAGAAATGGAATATACAAAAAGAAAAATGTAATAATAAGATAAAATATACATAAGAATTAAAGCGTAGGTTTAATTTATAATTTTACTTTATAGAGATGTTTATTTAGTTTATTAAAATTATTGTTTTGTTTTTGTATTATGTATAAGGGGGGAAATCATTAGAATAAATATTGGAAATCTAAAATAGTGTTGGGTTTTTATTTTGTCACATAAGTCTATATATATATATATATGTTTGTAACATAGTAAAAAGAAAATTTATTATGGATTGTAATTAATTTATCTTAAGTACAAATAATTTGTTTTATAGAATTTGAGTCCTTTGCAAGGAATTATAATCAAATTTTATAAATTAGATTAAAATTAGATATCCCTTTTTATAATAATATAGTGGGTACATTAGACAAGGGGATATTTTTTACATGGAGGGGACACTATTGGGAACATTATAGGGGCAATTTATCATATTATAATTATATATTAGTAACCCAGTAATATCAGTTTTGCCATCTTTTAAAATTTTTCCACTCCTCGATTTTAATTCTCTTTATATGCAATACACATACTATGTTCTAATATCGTGCTATTATTTTATTCACGAGTTGCCATCATCATCGCACTGGGCGGTGCATCCATTGGGACGACCACAGTGTTGAGACAGGTGTATTGCGGGGGAGTTCGTCGGCGTGTTGACTCCGGGTCAAGAAGAAACGAACCAAAGCTAAGTGATTTTTTTTCCCTGTCACATTACCCGGAGAGACGACAAACCTATTACAAAAATAAATAAAATATATAGTGTTTTATCTAAGACAGTGACATACTCACAAATCTTATTGTGTTATAATTGTATCTATATCGGAGAGGTGGCGCGGGTATTGTCTCTTTTGTCAGCAGAGTTTTTCCGAGTTTTTTTTAATATAACTATCCAAGTATTTTCTCTAGATTGTTAATTGACCCCCTTAAATATAGTTTAATCTAGAATTAAATACACCCCGATCGTTATATTATTTGATAAGTGGTAATACATTCCGAAAATTTTCTAAGGCTCGGCTGATTCTTGAGATAATATAGTTCTGTAGGCTGTATCTTATTTATTTCACAAAATTTTCGTGTTAAGATTGTCGCGTGGTTCTGTAAGATTTTACGAGAATGTGAAAGGTTATGATTGATGTTTTTCTCACGTGATTTACTATCTGTCTAAGTGTATTCTAGTTAGCTGATTTTTTACATATATTTTATCCCCACCCATAAATTTATAGTAGGTAATTAGGCCGTTATAGTGAGTTCCCACCCTTAGTCTTGTTTCGTTAGTAAACTGGTCTTGTAGCGTTTTTTACAATACATTCTTCATAATTTTATTGTGAGTAAAACCTATTTTCTGCCTTAGAGTACACACGTCTAGATCTAACTCTAGAATTAATTATACCATAGTCACTAATAAAAATACGTGTCAATATAAACACTATTATACAAATATTTATAAAAGAACTATCTGTTCTTAATACGTGTCTTTGAAAGCACAATATGAACAATGAGAATATTAAAAATGTTGGTGAGAAAGTCAAATGACTAACAAACGCTAAAGTGAACATATACAGGTCATTTCACCAAATAAACAAAATATAAACAAAATATTAGTAATTTGGAGATCAGTGCACGTCTCCAATATTACATTCTACAAGTAAAAGTAGAAGATTGAAAACCTCAAAATATATTATAAAATAAATAAATGTATAAAGAATCAAAGAAGTGAGTTAAACTCACTACATAAATGTATCTCCTGTAGGCCGAAAACATAGCTATTGATGAGCCTTGTATAAAATAAAGTATTTGTGGAGATAAAAAATTAAGATACATAACGTAAACAATAATGATCAATTAGAACTTGGTGACTTTTATATCGTGTGTCTAAGAAATTTCCTAATTGACTCAGTATCTGTCTTGCGTGTGACTTGATTAATTTTGAGTGCATACGTACAGATAGAACATTAGTACTGTAGATCGCCGGAAATTGACATATGCTTTAAAAGAGGTAAGAAGTCGATTTTAATGACATAATTCATAAGCATTTCGTAAACTTGTGTCTGGTTATTTTTGTGTTTCGCCTCAAAGTACCCCGAGGTTTATTAAGACATAAAAGCAAGTGTAACTTACCAGTCATAGGACGAAATTTTGAATTTTGCATTTGATCTTTAGAGTTGGTGAGCACTAATCAAGTAAAATATAAATAACCTTCTGTTATGTTGAGGTGAGATGTTGAATCAATTTACTAAGGAGACACTACGCTATATATAGATTTGACCTGCTTGAGTTGAAAAAAAGAAAGAAAAAAGGAAATAATACAGGAATACTAATTCCACAAGAAAAGAGAAATAATGAACAAGTGACTATGATGAACACATAATGTTAATGTAAAGAGCAAAATTTTGTTTTTATTACATTCTAAGACAATAAACTGGCCTATAGCTTGTAGCTAGCTTAAAACCCAGATAGTCCTCTGGAAAAATATTTTAACTTTCTAAATTTATTGTACTGTTATTGTTGTCATTTCGTTGCAATTTTTTGGAATAGTTATTGCTTACATGGTTATAATTTCCATATAGTTGAAGTAAATTCTATGACATTGAAACGATAATCGAGTTGCTAATAGTCGAAGAATAAAGACTGTTTTGCAACAATTGTATATCTCTTTTAATATTCATATACCCACATGAAATATAATTAATACTCAGTCTAAGGACGAGAATATAATATAACATAGAAATTACACAAAAAAAAGAGATAAAATATAAAACTTAACCATGGATCTAGCTGCTATAAAACAATTAGCTGAGGATCTTAATTATGAAGGTCAAGACTTACGTAACTTTGTTGATAAACAGATACAATTGTACAAAGATGAACTAAATAGATCTAGCGAAAAAGATGAAAGAGAGGAGAGAATGAAAAAGAGAGAACTAGATCTAAGAGAAAGAGAATTACAGGCTAGAGAAAAGGAAAGAGAACATGAGATAAAACTAAAAGAATTAGAATTGAAAATGAAAGGCAGTAAAAATGAGAATAACGGTGAGGAGACTAAACAGGGAAAGGTCAATAATTTTACAAGGATCCCTAAACTACCTAACTTTAACCCTGAGCATGATGATTTACCAGCATATATATCTAGATTTGAATTGACAGCATCTCAGAATAGATGGAATGAAGAGGAGAAATTTATAGGTCTGTCAAATTTGTTGACGGGAGAATGTTTGCAGGTGTTGCATAGTTTGCAAGATAAATCATATAATGCTTTAAAAGATGCTTTGTTTAAAAGATACAAATACACAGAAGAAGGTTTCCATGAGAGATTTAGGAAGACTTGCCCTAAAGAAGGAGAAGATTTTAGCAATTATGTGAATAGACTAGTGTTAGGACGAGATAGATGGTTTGAGAGTGCCGGTGTAGAGAAAGATAATTATAAAGGCTTAGCTGACTTAGTTTTAAAAGAACAAATGTATGAGTCGTGTAGCACTGAACTTGTCACATTTTTGAAGGAGCGTAACCCTAAAACAACTAGTGATATTGTAGGTCTAGCTGAACAGTTTCAAACAGCACATCCTAATGCTAAACTATCAAAAAAACCTAACTTATGTGCTTTGTCAACTAAATTTCAAGAAAGACAAAGTAGAACTATGGATAGAGAGCAGGACAGAACTAGATATGCCAGTGCCCCAAATTATTTTGGAAGAGAAAGAAGCAAATATTGAATATCTCATAAATAAATCAACACAAAGTTTCAAAGATATAAAGTTAGACGAAAATCTTACGCCTATACAAAAATCAGATATAAGAGACATTTTGTCTAAATTTCAGAACACACTAACAGACATACCAGGCAGAACTAATGTTTTGGAACATGATATCAGACTCACTGATACAACACCTTTTAAAGTACACCAATATCCCACTCCATTTAGAGCCAAAGATGCAATTGAGAAAGAAATTGAAACTATGCTAGAACAGGATATTATTAGACCTTCTAGTAGTCCATATTGTAGCCCTATTACAGTTGTAGCGAAACCAGATGGAAGTATTCGTTTGTGCATTGACTTTCGAAAATTGAATTCTGTTACTATATTTGATAACGAACCCATCCCACAAATGGACGAAATGGTAACCAGAATCACTAAAGCAAAATATTTCACAAAACTTGATCTAACATAAGGATATTGGCAAATTCCTTTGAGAGAAAATTGTAAACAATATACTGCTTTTCAAACATCACTAGGATTAATGGAATTTAACTACCTACCTTTTGGACTATCAACTGCAGCTCCAACTTTTCAGAGAGCAATGAATAAAGTACTTGGACATCTTAAATTCGTAGCAAGCTATTTTGATGATGTATTAATTTTCAGTGAAACATGGAATGATCATTTGAATCATATAAGAGAGACTTTAGAAACTCTGAGGAAAGCAAACCTTACAGCGAAACCATCAAAATGTCATATAGGATTCAGAACAATTAACTTTTTAGGACATATTGTAGGCAAAGGAAACATTAAGCCAGATCCAATAAAAACAGAGAAAATCCTTAACCTCACAAGACCGAAAACAAAAAAAAAGATGTTAGAAAAATTTGTGGCTTAATAAACTACTATAGGAAATTTATTCCTTTCTTTTCTCACAAAATAGCTCCTTTAACTTCTCTACTAAAAAAAGAGAACCCAAATCAAATTGTCTGGAAAGAAGATTGTGAGATAGCTTTTGAGGAAATAAAACATGCACTAGCTTCTGATCCCATTTTAGCTATACCTGATCTTAATAAAGAATTCATTGTTAGAGCCGACGCTTCTAGCAAAGCTATTGGTGCAGTGTTACTTCAGAAACACAATGACATTCTAAAACCCTGCTATTATATTTGCAGGAAATTGTTAGAAAGGGAATGCAATTAACCAATTATGGAGAAAGAATGCCTTGCTATTGTTTTCGCTTTACATCATTTCTCCAAGTATCTTCTGATGAATTCGTTCATTATTCAATCAGATCATAAACCGTTAACATTTTTAAAAATGAATAAAACAAAGAATGCAAGATTGCTTCGTTATGCATTATCTCTGCAGCCATTTGCTTTTAAAGTAGAACCCATTAAGGGGACAGAAAACTGCATTAGTGACATTTTAAGCAGATTCTGATGCCTTTGATCCTAATTAAAAAAAAAAAATTAAAAAAATACAATAAAGCTTAAAGGTGTAGTTGTTTTTCCGGGTATGTGGGGGAAGAAGTGTCACATTTTTTATCATTTAAACCAACAAATGCTTAAAACAATTTTTCTCTGTCACGTTTCTCTTTGTCTGGGTGAACCGCTGGTGCAGCTCTGCCACCAGTACTACCTGCCTCGACGCTGGGGATCTTCCACAGATGGATGCTTTGCCCACTGCTGTGAAGAACGACCCACAAGACTTCATCAATATAATTTAGGAATCTAGGAATTGCTATATGATGTATATCCATTATATGATTTGATTGTATTAGAATGAAATTTAAATCGAAATTGTGTAATTTCGTAGGGGGAGATAGGGGGGTGTGAGTGAAGTTCATAAGCAGTGGGGGAATGAAAAGCGAGAATGTATGTGCCTTAGCCTTAGCCTTAGATTTAGCCTTGGAGCTATAAAAGACGACGAACACGAGGGTTCGCCCTCTTTGCACATAGCATTTTTGTTGAGAAAGACAGATTTTACATCTGTAAAACTAAATCGGGAGAGGTGAGAAATTATAAGATCTGGATCAAGATTTAGATTTTAATTAATAATATAAATAGTAAAATAATAACGAATTTAGAGATTTAAAGAAATAATTAATTTCATTTCAGAAGTTTTTCTTTATTATGTCTGGTGAATCGTGATGTTGATTGTTGTTAATATAGATTATCGATTGAATAGCTGATGCTAAAGTAAAAACTGTTTTCCTATTCTGTTGCAGGAAAAATTGTAAGAAAAATTATTGCCCTAAAAATTAGTACCCGAAAAATCTGAAAAAAAGAAACAAATTTTATCTCCTAATTTTCATTTTTTTTTGTGAAAAGAATGCAGTGGTTGGCTTAGGTTTGTTACACCAACTTCAATTCCTAAGTGGAAGTGACATCACCTAGTGATGAAAATACCACTCACAAGGAGTGTGATATGAAGACATAAAAAAAAAAAAAACAACTTTTATCATTATATTGAAAAGAAAGCTAAGAATCGGCCACCTCAATTTATTTGTTAAAAACTTGAAGACAATTTATAAAGCAAAGATAACTCAACAAAACAGTACTAGAACAGAGGAACAGACAAGAACTGGTGTGTGAACAGACAAGAACTGGTGTGTGTATGGAAGAAGACATAGACGGTGCAAGATGTAAAAAGAAATGGAATATACAAAAAGAAAAATGTAATAATAAGATAAAATATACATAAGAATTAAAGCGTAGGTTTAATTTATAATTTTACTTTATAGAGATGTTTATTTAGTTTATTAAAATTATTGTTTTGTTTTTGTATTATGTATAAGAGGGGAAATCATTAGAATAAATATTGGAAATCTAAAATAGTGTTGGGTTTTTATTTTGTCACATAAGTCTATATATATATATATATATATATATATATATATATATATATATATATATATATGTTTGTAACATAGTTAAAAGAAAATTTATTATGGATTGTAATTAATTTATCTTAAGTACAAATAATTTGTTTTATAGAATTTGAGTCCTTTGCAAGGAATTATAATCAAATTTTATAAATTAGATTAAAATTAGATATCCCTTTTTATAATAATATAGTGGGTACATTAGACAAGGGGATATTTTTTACAGGAAGGTACACAAGAAATTTAGATAAGCTTCCATGCAACTTTAAACACAAGTGTAAAGTATGAGAAATTATGCTATACAAAATAGAGCTATTACTCACAACAATGATAACATAGTGCAAACCAATGGAGTGAATGTTTTTTGCCAATTTAGTCTGATCACCAAAATGTTTGTAGTCTGTGGTGAATACTTTGGCCCCATCAGCATAGTCACTGTCATTCCACTGCACATCCTGTGAGAGATATGTTCATTTTAAAATTTCAAACTGGCTTTCGATCTACCAAAACAAAAGGAGACAAAATTAAGGCAAATTTGAAAACTTAGCTTAACAGATCATTAAATTGTATATCATAATATTGATTATATCAAGCAGTTTCCATAGATCATTGTGTTCATCATGAGCAAGTCAACATATCAAAGCGAAGGCAAGGAATATATCAAGGAATATATCCCAGGCTTGCACCAATCAAGAGAGATAGAGAGGGATGGAGGGAGGGAGAGGGAAAGGGAGAGAGGGAGAGAGAGAGAGAGAGAGAGAGAGAGAGAGAGAGAGAGAGAGAGAGAGAGAGAGAGAGAGAGAGAGAGAGAGAGAGAGAGAGAGAGGGAGAGAGAGGGAGAGAGAGAGAGAGAGGGAGAGAGAGACAGAGACAGAGACAGAGAGAGAGAAGGGGAGCTAGATGTCAGTACCCAATAAAGTCCTTGTTGGTTGACTTTGTCAAGTTTGAAACTAGGCTGACTATTTCAGGATTTCTTGTGAAGGAACTGTGATTATAATATATACAGGACAAATTTTTGTGGTTTATAATTTTCCAAAAAAATCTATTTTAATTCCAAGCAAGCAGAGTCCTGTCTGTAGCTCATGAGTCGAAGTCTTATGAATTGATTAAATTCAGTCTATGTTGAGACTTCCATGAGGTCAACTCCTGTGGCAATGAACAACCTGAATGGAATTAATAATGCATTGTCAGATCACATTTTTGAGCATCATAATCGATGGTTTGATTGCATTTTAAAAGAGCTGCTTGCTATTTGCTGCTAACTTCATCTTTCTAGTACTAGATGGAATTGGTTATATTTCATTTTGAAGTTGCAGATGCAAATGCAATGTACATGTAGTTCAAAATTTGGGAAATTTGCCATTGCAGACAGTTAAAAAGTCAGAAAAGTGTAATAAAATGAGATCTTGGTAAAGTACTATGAGAAAAGTTTGAAAAAAAAATATTTTTTTCATGATTTTCAGTGATAAAAATATTATTGTAGAATGGTATGAATTTAAAAAAAGCATCATTTTGATCCAAATTCTATAACAAAAACAAACAAGCAGCACTTATAATGCATTTCTTCACCGTTAAAGGATCATACTGATATTGTTTATGAGCAAAATGTTTGGAATCTTTATTATGGTAGAGGATGGAAAGTCCTGTCCCCTTATGGATTCCTGGCCTACTCAATAATCAACCCCTATTTAGCATTATAAACACAACCTGGCATGGGAAGGTAGCTTCAACAGATCAACCAGACACTGTTTCACAAGCATTTCTTTTCTTGAATGAAAGCCGATTCCACTCTGATTACCTTGATGGCGGAAGACAAATTCGGCAAAGATAAAGAAAATGTTTTATTGACACCTGCAATGTCCAGTAAGACCACTTTGGAGGCAGTAGTACCCATATGTTAGGTGGAATTTGTTTCGAATTTCTTTACTTTTAGGGGGAAGCAGTTCATTCTCAAACTATATCAAAGACATTCAGGTGATTCCAGGCCAAGCCCCCATCATCTTCAAGTGCTTTAGCATGACAATAATAGAGCACATGAATATGCTATTCTACAAGATCTAGATATCTATGTTATGGACTGCCAAACATCTTCACCTGACATGGGTCCGATTGAACTTTTGAAGAGCTTGTCTAGTGCTTTATAGAAGGAATGATATTTCATACCTGCAACAACTGGCGACAGAACAGCAATTGAAAGTTAGTCTTCCAAAACATTTCAAAACCTTAAGAGATGTATGCAGAGGCAAATATTAGCACTTTCAGCATCCGCGGTAGCCACATTATTCCTTCAGATTTTTTCCTAATACTTGAGATGATTTCTTTTTTTTTCTTGACATCTATGAGATGAGCTTGTAATCACAAAGACCTTAGTTTTTTCCTACTTTTTGCCCTTCCTTTCTTTGTTTTTTTTTTTTCATCAACATTTATTCGATTAAGAAATTCAGACATCTTTTTGTTAATTTTTTCAACAAATGATTAAGGAAAAAGAGGTGTTGATCTTTAATGTGTGTAATACATAGAATCAAGCAACATTTTTCTTGAACAAACCTGAGGAATCCCCAATTTCCTTGTTCGCTCCACAGTATCCCAAGTGTTAGCAGCTGTGCCATAATGTTGCCAACAAAGGTGAAAGCCCAGGCTCCAGTAGGGTGGCATGAAGCTCTTTCCAATTAAGTGTGTGTATTGGGCCACAACATCTGCAGGACTGCTACCTAAAATCATGTAGAAGTTGAAAATTCCACCAATTGGTCGCCAAGTGATAGCTGGGGCTGGTTGTACAATCACATCTGGTGGTACCAGTACAAGATAAAAGAACATGTGACAGAACTGGAAAATTGGCAAATGCAGGATCTGATCACAGCCTCAGATTGATTATGGCAAAACATGCTAATTGCATCGTATTGATGGTAAAAATTTAACATTTAAACTATGCATACTAAGTATACGTAGCATTACTGTAGTGTCAAAAGTAATGGAGCTAACAACAATAATTGTGGTAGGTTTAAAAACCTATCACTTTTTTTTTCATTTGCACCTTACAACATTCCCATGGGTAGAAGCTGGTTGGAATTAATTGGCCTGCAAGATTTGATACTGTTTTTATATCTTTTTGCACAGTAGCTTCACTGTTTTCTATCTTTAGTTCTTTCATCGATTTAAGATTATAACCAGCCATTAAGATAAGGCTTTCCCTCCTTCACAATATGTATATGGAAAGTGTCTACTCCATCTTCTACAAATAAAACTGTGGCTAAAAAATAACATGTCTGTACTGTTAAACACTAAATGTCTTGATTGTAATAAATTCTGAATAGTGGAAATAAGATTACGTTTTAATTTAATTGGCAGCAGCTCAAACAAGAAATATTAACACAGACTGATAATTATAGCAGCACCTGCATATGTCACTGAGGTGGGTGGCTAACAGGCAGCAGAACATCTACCTGGATTTAACCTATGGTTTTTGATCAGAGACAAAGAGTAAGTATCTGTGATTTGCATCCTGTCAGTTCTGGATCTAGATCTACCAGTCTCCCACTTGATAACCACACACCATATTGTGCAGTCTTGCACCAATCTAGTTGGCCAAGGTTTCTTGACTAATTTTCCTTGCTTTTCTTTACTAGGCTAAGTTCTCAATTTACATAGAGCGGGGGAAGTTTGATACAGAGTAAGTTCTAGTCTAGGCCAAGGCAATAATAGGTACTAAAACTACTTTAAAGCAGTTCTGAGGCTGACATGATTACTATCGAACTTACAGATCTATTGTATTGAATTATAACAAATATCCTTTGTATTTGCCCTTCCACATACCTCCTCGTTTTTAATTGATATAAAATTTTTTCAGGTGCTTACATTTATATAGGAACAGAACGAAGAGAGAGAGGGTGCACAGTCTGTCTAGGCAAGCTAGGCCTAATCTATGAGCTAGATCTAGGCTTAGTTTTATATAATATGATTCTTGAAATGGTAAATATAGGGATGTTTTGGACACCACTAAGATTGTAATACAATATTTTGCATGTAGTTACATGGCAATAACATTTTCTTTAAAATTGATGTAACTGTTTCTTTTGTGCTGCTATGAACCAACAAAAGGCGTTCCATTTCTTGGGTCAGAGGGTGCCTCCAACCGCTACTATCTTAAGTAGCTACGATGACAGGCAGCTCAAGGACGGTCACTGTCTGTCAGGAAGTTTTTACTACTCACTGTCTTAGTGGTATGTTAGAAATGTTTCGTCTACAGTGAGAGTGTGGAGACAGCACCAGTGCCTTACTGCCCACAACTTACTTGCTGACTTGTGGATATTACGTTTTTTTTTGTCCCGTCTCGCAAATGAGCGAAAAGTGCCATCTTGATCCAACTCTAGTTTGCAGTCCTTCCTTCAATATAAAATTAAAGGCAAATTGTGTCTACAATGTCTTTTTTTCCATATGTTACCTAAATGTGTTGGACTTGTATTTGTACTTTACATCTGATCACATTTTCATCCAAAGTAGCTTTCACTATTTGTTGCTTAACTCATGTTTCAGAAACAAATTTGGCATAAGCCACTGATCTTTTCAAAATTTTTTAAATCAGTGTTCAAGATATGAGGTAATATAGGCCCACGTTTTAATCTTGCTATTTAGATGACAGTGTAAATGTACTGAGGCCTGCTGTGCTACTGAGAGAACAATTGTGATCCATTGCTCTTTGCAGAGCAGTTGTATAGTGTGATTGGCTCCACCTGAATACATTACTATTTTCAGGTTGCGATTGGCATAGAGAAAATTCAAACTGATTGCCTCACCTTGAACACATTTGCAACGTTTTAATAAACAAAACAATAAATCGATCAGCACTGGCAATGTCTTCAAGCTAGCCTCAATTCCCCAGCATCCCCGTCACAGCAGGCTATATCGCAGCCATGCATTTCTCAGGTCATTGAATTATTCAGTAAACAGGTTTCTCTCTCTACTGATGTTTTGCTGCTTGAAAGAAGTCCCTTTAATGGTGGAGAGTTCCTTTTGATATTTTTACTTAGTCTTTGTGTAATGATTTGTGACTTTTTTTCTAAGTACAGCGACATGCGCAAAATTTAATTCCTGGTTTGAATTGAATCATTATTTTTTTTATCTAACAGTTGAATTTGTGGTCTCTATTATTATGTTTTAATTTCCTTACATGTTCACTGAGTTTGGTGGATGACTTTTTGTGCTTAAGGTTGAAGAAAGATTTGTGGAGGTTATTTCTTGTTTGCATGCTGGATCAGTGAGACTTATTTATGTTTTTGTATGTTTGTGTTTGTCTGTCTTGCTCTGTAGATGTTGCATTCAGTGAGGAAAAAACTGCCCAGTGGGCAATCTTCTTTTTTCCCACAGTTGCAGATTTTTTTTCTGTGTGGGGTTGGTCTTTGCTTTGCTTTGCATAAGTAAATAGCATAACAATCTTTCACCTTCACCATAGCGCCACCTGACAACTGAATAAGAAATTGCAACAGGAGCTGACAAGAGCAGTCTCTCACATGCTCTTAACAATATTGAAAAGCTGTCATGATAAAAAGAGGGTGAGACTTGGTAGATCTGTGACTGTAAAATTCAGGAACATTTCCAGAATAAATCAAATTAAGCCCAAAAAGTAATTTAAAAAACTTCTTGGAATTTCAGAATAACAAAGCAATCATGCCAGTAATAGCACAGCTTCCCGTATCACTTTTAAACGAAATTGTATTGATGCAGCCTAAAATTTATAAATATGACCTACCCATTGCATTACTGTTGTGAAGGAAGATGCCATGCCAACCACCAGCATCTTTACACAGATACATTGGGTGAGAACCATAAAGATTGGTGTTCTCCTTTAATTGTAAAAATAGTAAACAGACATATTGTTAGGTGATAAGGCACCAAAATTTAGCATAGACCTGAGATACAAAGGATAGAATATGCAATGAAAATTGTTGGGATTACATTTTTTATGATCATTTTCCAGAGTTTGCAGGCCTTAGCTGCAATTTGACATAAAACTCATGAAAAATCTTAAGCAAATTTTACTTTGGAAGCAACATTCTTGATTTATGTATGTTACAGATTCAAATAAAATATCCTTGGGTTTTTCAAAGTTAGTATCTTAAAAAAAATGATGATAGTAGTAGCAGCAGCAGCAGCAGCAGTAGCAGTAGCAGTAGTAGTAGTAGTAGTAGTAGTAGTAGGAGCAGCAACAGCAGCAGTAGTAGTAGTAGTAGTTGTAGCAGTAGAAGTAGTAGCAGGAGCAGTAAAATAATATTATAGTAATACTAAGAGCAGCAGAAATGGATTTCAATGAGAGAGAGAGAGAGAGAGAGAGAGAGAGAGAGAGAGAGAGAGAGAGAGAGAGAGAGAGAGAGAGAGAGAGAGAGAGAGAGAGAGAGAGAGAGAGAGAGAGAGAGAGGGGGGGGGAGAGACAGACAGAGACAGAGGGAGACAGACAAACAAACATACAGAGACAGAGAAAGAGAGAGGCTAGGCAGGCAGACAGAGAGACAGAGTGACAGAGACACAGAGAGAGAGAGACAGACAGACAGACAGACAAATACAGAAAGAGAGAGAGAGAAAGAGATAGCGACAGAGACAGAGAAAGAGAGAGATCAGAGAGAGAAAGAGAGAGAGAGAGAGAGAGAGAGAGAGAGAGAGAGAGAGAGAGAGAGAGAGAGAGAGAGAGAGAGAGAGAGAGAGAGAGAGAGACAGACAGACAGACAGACAGACAGACAGACAGACAGACAGACAGATACAGAGAGAGAGAGAGAGAGAGATAGCAACAGAGACGGAGAAAGAGACAGACAGACAGACAGACAGATACAGAAAGAGAGAGAGAAAGAGATAGCAACAGAGACGGAGAAAGAGAGAGACAGACAGACAGACAGACAGAGACAGAGACAGATACAGAAAGAGAGAGGGAAAGAGAAACTATCAGAGACATGGACAACAGCAAGGCAGGCGGTAAGACAAGCATAGACTAGAAAAGACAAATGGAAAAATCACTTTTTAGGGGACGAGAGGGAGGGCTTTTAATTTTATAAAGCAAGAATACAAACTTGTGGAGGATGATCTCTGTTCCACATAGTCAGAGTTATCCACTTGCTTGTGTTGACCATTAGATGCTGTCGATGCTCTCCCAAGCCATAAAGTAAATGAGAAGGTAGCAGACTGGATAATTGCAGGAATTGCTCAGAGTAGATGAACCCACCAGTGGTATCCATTCTTTACATAACAAAAAAAAAAAAAACACCAAACAAAAAGAGGTCACAGTAGAATTGGACTTTTTCTATGGAATTCTTGTGGTACAAAAATAAATGTGACTGAAGCAGTATTCTCATTGTTCTAATAACAATAGAAATGGTTTCCCTAGTTTTCAAAATTAAAAAAAAAATTCAGACATGAAACTATTACAGAGGCTAAACACAAGTTTGAAAAATCAGCTCTAGATAAGAAATCCTCAAAAAAAAAAATTCTTTCATTTTTTGTATACAATTTATACAGGTCTTAAAAACTAACACTGATTAAGTATCCTGTGATAGAATTTTCAAATTTAGAGATATTACGATTTACGTTGACAGATTAATTTTAAAAGTAAAACTGTTCTTGAATTCTGAATTTTCATAACTTGTTTTTACATACCTCAAGTATTTTCCCCTAACACCGTTTCATTTTATTCACATAAGTTTAACTTTAACAGCAAGAAACTCATCACCTCATCTTAATCCTACCCATGCAAAAATAGTATGATATGGTGATATTTACATATTTTAATCTCTGTTACTATTTGACAATTCAAAACAAGGTTCATACATTTTACAAGATCGTATTTTTTTTTTTTATTACAGGTTGAGGTACCAAGCCTACTTGTTAATCTAAATAATCATAGTGATGGTAATAAAAAATTTTCAACAATATTAATATGATGACAGTAATTACAATAATAAAGATAATCAAAATAGTAACGAAAATAATAATAATCACAATAACAATACATGTAATAATAATAATAATAATAATAATAATAATAATAATAATAATAATAATAATATTAATACTTATATTATAATCTTTGGTTTCTTTTTCTGCTATCCCCTCCAAAATCACCCAATGTACAGTGATGAGCTTGCTGAGTTTTAATCTGTTGAGACTGCTTCCCACGAGGCACAAAAAAATTTAAGGAAAGTTTAGGATTAAGGCTAAAAGTACTCTGAAAGTTAATTGTATATTTATTGTAATTAGCTCATCAAATTTTTTTGGCAAATTTGTCAATAACATTAAAAGACTTCTCAGTGGTTTAAAAATTTCAAAGTGGATGACGTTTTCAAAACAAATATTGCTATTTTTGAAATATAAATTTAAAAAAAAAAACATGTTATTTTACATTAATGGAGTGAAAAATTGGTAAAATTTTGAAAATTCAATGAAATTTGACCTCATCCAGCGTTTAGAAAAATGAAAACATAGTTATCTTTTCTTCCGGAGTGGCAGTTGCAAGTGTAAATACAATTCTACTTCTTCTTTTGCACATACTTCATACTTCTATTAAAGATATCAACCAAATCCATTAATTGTCAACAAGGAACCATAGAAACAATCAAGTCAAGCCATTTTATTAACTTGCCACTCTTAATTTGACTTGCATGAGTTATACAGATTGAGTCTAGATCTAGAATAGTTGTAAGCTTTAACAATCAAAGTTATGCAAATAAAATTTAAAAAATGCTGGGCCTTAACTTTTTTTTCTCTGAAATATTATCTGACCTGTTGCTTCTTTTAAATTTGTATTGTGGAGTCTTTTTCTACCTTATCAGGTCAAGAACTACATTGTATCTGTAATAGGTCTTAGTGGAAAGATAAACTGAAAAGAGGGCTACTCAAAAGATTGCTCCCAAATTTAGTTTCCTTTTTTTGAATGAGATCTCTCCTTTACTTAAAGAATGTCTTTTTGACAGCATGAGAAGAATTTCTATGTCTCAAGGTTCTACATATCTTAAATAATAAAACTGTACTTAGTACTTGAGTGGCCTTGGAGGATACATACATGCCTCAGTGTGTGTGTGTGTGTGTTAATGTTGTAGAGTTTGCTTTTCTTTAAATGTGATTGTATGACCCTAGACAAAATATATCTGTTATTGTTGTAAAATCTGCTTTTCTTTATTATATGGTCAATTAAAATGAATCTCACAGTGGACCTTTGTGAATAGTTGAGAAGCACTGTAAAAAAACAAAAATAGGTAGAGTGCAGCTCCAAAAGGTACAAAACAAAACATGTAAGCTTTCGGCTTTACGCCTTCATCAGACACAAAAACAAGAACAACAAACCACACAAGGATATTCACATATTAAATAAATATTGTGAAAGTACACAGACAAAAAAAAACAACATATATATAAAGAAAAAAACACTAATTAAAAAATATTTTATCAAAAATTGACTATATTATTATTTATAAAAAAGGAAGAAAAAAATAAATATATAAAAACTCCAAAAGATAAGTAAGCTAATTAAATATAAATTTGAGATATGTTGAAAAAAAGTTTCATTTGTGGGAACACGCACTTTACCTTCTTTAACAGGCCTTCCAATGACCGTGATATCTTTTGCTCTTGTTAGCTGCATTTTATTGGTTCTCTACCGGACCGATACATAAGTAATACAGACAATATCTCGTCACACATAATGAAAGATAAAATAAATTAGGAAGCCCTGTCATTTTCAATAACTACTATACTTTTCAAGTTACCTTTAAATGGAATGTATGTACACAGAACATTTAAATGAGTACAATGTATTCGTTTGGGAATCACAGGAGAGGTTGTCATTGTTTAATAGCATTTTAATTTAATTATACTTTGTAAATTCATACAGCTATTGTATTTGTTTGCAACGTCAAATCTTTTTGTAATCTCTAATTGATTGAAATCTTAGTGGATCTCAGAGAAAAATAATACTTTGTACAACTGCGAGGACAGCAAAAGAGGAAGAATCTCTTATTCTTGCAGAGATGATTATTTACCTCTAAGGGACCACAAAACTTGAATAATACCTAGGCAGAACAGCGAAAAAATTGCATTGCACTGTTCAGTTCATATCAGTGTTATTGATCTTTTGGACTTCTCATGAAAAACACATACACAATAGAATCCACTTGAAGTCAACACCACACTGTGGTCTTGTTTTTTTTTTTTCTTCTTTGTTTCAGTAACTGATTTTCTGAGGACATTTTTGCTTAAAAAATCAACACCTCTTGGTGGGTAGGAAAAGGTGAAACCCATAAACGTGGGGCTGCAATGGGATGCATGGGCGGGACATAGCTCTTTGTTTGTAAACCCATTACAGTCAGTAAGTCACTGTATATTAATATCATGCTAAGCAGGGCCTAGCTAAGTTAGTGTGGTCTTGCATGGTTGTGACAATACCAAAGAAGGGTGCATAGGGTGTCAGCAGGATAGAGGCTGGGTGTGTCTAGATCTAGACCTAACTTATTGTTGGCTCGCATCAATCGTGGCAAACAGTGTACTGTTTTCTCCCCGCAGTACAGTTGCTTGCCTTAACCAATAGCATCTTTTCAGAGCCTCTACTAATACTAAGGATTTTTATCAGCCTTTATTTTATTCTGGTGAAAACAAAATGAAAGTAATGATGGTCCCAAGAAAAGCCCATAAAAAAGGGTAAAACTGAAAAAAAAAAATAAATAAAGAAGAATACTAGCTATGTGCAAATATTTTGTGTTTTTTTGTGGGTGTTTGAATAAACTTCTTTTCAGAATTGGAGTGGTTTTCTCTTTGCCTAAATAACTAAAGTTATAGATATAAGTAACGAAATGGAAACACTGCAAAGGAAGACTACAATCATAAGCAACAAAAGGGAGACAATTTGTTTCTAATAACGTTGATTTTTTGGACTTCTTTCCTGGAAATGGATAATGTCAACCTTGTTCAAAGTCAACCCTTTTTTTTTTTTTTGGTCCTTAGATGTATGTAAATTGATTGCTTGCCTTAGCTTGTATTGCCTGAATAGTTGTGGCCATAACGCTCTAAAGGTTAAGTGGGAAAAAATCTGCACTCAAACAATATCAAAATCTTTGATGAAGTTCTCTCCAATATCTAGAGACTATTACTGTTCAAAATAATGGTCAAATAACAGAAAACAGGAAATTGTAAGATCATTTCTGTTCACTTTCAGTTCAAATACTGCCTTTTCTGAAAAGTTCATAACAGCATATTACGACAGCAACTCACACCATAGGACCAGTTTTCCTTGCCACTTTAATTTTGAATGGCTGTCCTCTAGAAGGCAATATAAGGACATAGTCTGTGTTATTAGCCGTGACTTTATTAAGTGGTTGAGCAGAAGGCTGGACTCCCACCAACAGAGAAGGTTCCCAACTTGGACGATCAGCATCAACTATCTTGAATGGAATAAATTGTAGATAATTGCAACTGGTAATGAATAAGACGCTAAAAGGAAGGAAGCACAAAAAAAAAAGAAAGGAATTTACTTTTTCCCCACTTGTTTTCTCCCAGTCACACTATGTGGTCAATAACCATCTTTTATGCCTCTTGTTGTATGATTTGAAAGTTTTAAAAATTTAAAAACTTGCTTTTTTCATGCACATTTTAGTTCTTGTAAAGTCTTTCTAGAATTTTATGACAATAAGAACTATTTAAACTGTAATTGGGGTTTTTTTTTTTTTGCCTCTGTGATTTCCTACATGAATTTGTTATGATTTTTTTCATTTCAATTGAGCTCATAAAAAATTCTTCTGGTACATGAATTTCAATTTAGTGAACAAGAGCAAAAAAAAACAATTGATTGACTTACCCTAATGCTGAGTACAGAATTTGAAAGGTAATTAAACTGGGCAAGTAAGTTGGGGATGTTATTTGGATAAGGAGATTGCCGACGCATTTTCATCTTCATCACTATTCCATTTAGCTTTGCTTGTACAAAATCGACTGTATAAGAATTGTAATCAGTGGGAAAGTAGCAAAGAGGCACATCCTCCTTGCCTTCAAAATTTTGCCTGAAAGGAAAATAAAATGTATATATAGGCTACTTTATTAATTTTGAACTCAGCATAAAATCTCAAAGCCTAACATACAACACATACAAATTTTCTTGTGAATGAAAGAATAATTATGGTCACAAACTTTCCTCAGTTATCTAAAGGTTCCACAGTTAGTCTACATTCTATCCGGCCTTAATCTGCCAAAACTCTAAGGATCAGGAGTGAGATAATGCCTTACATACCAAAATCCCATTCTTAAAATTTCACACTGGTTACATGGCTTCAAATTCAATCAAGACTTGATGGTTTGCAGTAAGAATTATTCTTATTTAAGAAAGATTTGGAGGTCGAAATCAATGTAAACGTTCTCCATATTCATATTGTGTTCCGATTTGAAAAAATTGGTTGCAATGTACATATCGATGGTGTTGTACTCTAACTGTGTAACTAGAAAAAAAATGGCAACCTTTTTTTTCGGTTCATATGAACCACACACCTTTTTTGAAGGCCTTTTATTGATTCATGAAAGTGTTTAGATCCTAAAATTGGGTTTAAAGTCCACATGATCTAAATGCACATGGCACAGAAAGTGAAAGCACTGCCGTTCTAATCGAGTATTTCAAGTTTGAGGGTAGTCAACAATTTTAGGTGTTTTAAGGCTTAAGTTTCACTACATAATAATAAAAAAAATTGGAAATTACATACAATTAAGGTCTAATACACTTTATACAGTGCAAACTTATATTTTTTATTTTTAAAACTTTAAGGTCTAACACAACAATAAATTTAAATTTAATATTCAGTTACACGCTTATACATGAAGTACAGTATGGGCAATATTCCCCTAAGATTAAGAGCCTTGATCCACAGTCATTACCTTTTAAAAGATTAGTTTTCATGCACTTTTTATTAATTTTAAAAGGAAATTTTGAGCCTGCTTTGCCAACCCTCAATCAAAGTGAGCTTAACTTCTCATTAGATGCCTCAATTATGGAAAGAAAACTAACAAAACTGGTCAGTCGCAGTTACTTGGTAAGCTACATGCTCTCTCCCTCTCTCTCAGAATGACGCTGCACTTACCAGCAACAACCGCGAGCATCACATTCTGTGCGAGTGGGATAACCCTTAGGAATACAGTCGAACTTCAAAGCATCTGCTTTTACTTTACATTGCTGGGCACATGATGATATGGCTGCTATTGCAAGGAGTAGAACAATGATTCTTAAATTCCACAAAAGGCAAACTTCTGAACTGAAATTGGCACCGCTGCATGAGGTAAGATGTAACGTTAGATCTCGATTTAGAAGCAGATGGAGCTTTCTTGCAGACATGCAAAACATCTTTCTAACATCAATGGATTTGTAAATCTTACTTCATATTAATAAAAGTCAGAAGATCAAATAAGATAAATATGTTAACTTGCGATTCATTTAAAAGTCGAACTATAATCTATCTATATCTAGATCTAGATCTTTCATTTAAATTTTCTGCATCGAACAGCTAGATCTAGATCTAATTATGGTTTCGTTTTCTCCTAACAAAATGGGTAGATACAAAGGCTCAGAGGAACGAGCTGCATGCTCCATTTCCGGTTTTGACGATTGTTCCACAACTAACAATACGATATGTCTTGAGAGATCATACCTGAAAGGCGCATAATCAAAAAGATCAAAGCTTTGAGGTCTGCTCGAGGTGTAGCATCCTTTACTGGAATGAATACTCACGGCTGTTCAGGGTGGGAATCTAGATCCCCATTTCATTTTTGATGACTGTAATCAACCGTTTATGTACTCCCCAACTCCCCAACATTTTGATATATTTCTCGGAAGAGGCTATCGTATTCATCTAAGATTTCTTTACTGGACTGTTGGATCTTCCAATTCGGCCTTGTTTGTGTGTTTGAGGGGGTTGATAACCTGTAGCTTAGAACCACCTTTTGAAATAGGGTGATATCAAACAAGCTAAAGCTTTTATGGGTTTAAAAATATTCTCGCTAGCCTTAAACAGTAGTGCCCCCAATATTGCACGTGGTTGTAGTTCCATGACAACAATGGCCGCGATAGTATAAATCGTTTTCCCAACACAGAGTGATGTTTGAAACTCTTTTTCTGATGTAAAGAGTCAGCGCACCATTACTTATATTCGTGTTCAAAAAATTATTTCAGTGTATTTTAATAAAACTTCCATTTTTTAGAATGATTAATCTTATAAGGTTTGTACCAATTGCCTTAGCCAGATATACTAATTACGAATTTTTCTTAAATCTCATCCATAAATATCTTAAGGGTTTCAATTTGAAGACTGGTAGATGTGAATCTGAGACAGGTGATAATTGTTTCCGACTCCATGAGAATGGGCGATAGCTACTATACCGACAAAAACACCATACCAATGTCTGTCTCTCTCTCTCTCTCTCTCTCTCTCTCTCTCTCTCTCTCTCTCTCTCTCTCTCTCTCTCTCCATGTACATGTATTTTACAAATACCTGTGCTCACGATTGTTAAGTGACACTCTCGTCAAAAACATCTTTTCATTTTTTCCCCCTATGTCACATTCTAAAAACTCACCATCTCCTCCTGCATTACTTGTCCAGGCGTGGCTTGGACTTTTCTGGACCAGGCCTGAAGAGTGTCATCTGTGCTGTGTATGTTATCAGGGTTATCCTGGATGACTTGGACTCCTATGAGTGATAATTTATCTTTCTTTAAAGAATGTATAGAAAAAGAGCAAGCACTCTTTACAAATAATCATGGAATTATAATCAATTAATAAATGTACATAAAAATCAATTAATAAACATTCATAAAAATCAATTAATAAGTGCTCCTAAAAATTCATTGATAAGCATTCCTGAATACAGCAGGCAGCTACAATGAATAAATATATATTGCTTAATATGAAGCTTTTCAGGGAAAACCTGATTTTAAACACTCACTCCAAAACAAAACTCTTACTTCAGTGCAATTCTGTTTGAATAATCCTGTGTTATGAAATTTTTGTCAATTTGAAAGACTGTTTTCATGTGTCAAAGCTATGGCTGTCTCTGCACAGTATTTTTTATTACACATTTAATACCTTTGTTTTTCAAACCCATAGAATTACTAATCTGATCACAAGACTAATCTGTCCTAGACTTTTCCATCAGGGCTGAATATCTTTGAAATATTTTTCAAATAATTATCTTGAACCATTAGACAAGCATGTGTCTATATGCATGATTTACAAAAGGTAATCAGTCATTCTAAAACCAAAAGAGTTCCATTGTTCGTAACAAGCTTTTCAAATGCAATATCAACGATACTCAAAAGTTGTGGATGCAGATAAATAAATTTTCCAAAGCACTTGAGTTTCATGTAGGGACACCAATATTATTTGTCTGACCCAAATCTAGATTGGTGTTTTCATTACCATATAAAGATATACGGGTCTTTAGGCTCTAAGATACGTACAGTATTTATATTTCTAAAATGTCATGATAGTGGTTGGAGAACTGCCAATCTGCTCAGAACTTGAATTTCAAGAATTAAAAAGAAAACTCTTTAGTCCTTTCTCATGGTAGTTAATTTTGTCTCTTTTCCACCATCTTATGGGCTCTAATATCGCCTCATGAAACTTGAATGCTTTAACATTTTCTTTGTAATTCTTTTCTATTCTTTATTCATTTACTCATGTTGCAATTTGAGCAAGATGTAAAATGTCCCAAAATTCTATCTTTTATTTTATTTCTTGTTTTCTTTTTCTTTTTCAAAGCGAAGGATCCCCTGGCTACTCTGTGAAGGGAGAAAATGGGACATACACAAATAAACCAGATGGCGTTAGTTGGTAAGGACAAACCTGTCACTTAATTATGCTTAAATCTTTTTCTGTTTCAATTTTCAAGCCTTTGTTTAGACTTTTTAAAGCAAAGTTAGTAAAAATTCCTAGCTGTCAATCAGCACAGGGATGGGGCTCAAAACTTGACATAAGCATTTTGATACCTGGCTGCTTAACAGCTGCTCCATATACTCTCTAGAACTTTATAGCACAGCCGTTACATGTGGAGTTGAAGCGGTCACACATTTTTGCTATTGTAGGAAAATGGTTTTATGATGAAGCACTTTGTCTTTTCCTCACATAACCCAGCAAAAACACAGAGTACATTAAACATTTTAAAACGAAGAGCCATTAAGTGAAATATTCTTCTAGGAAGTACAAAAACTTGTGATTAAGTTTTGCAGGTTCCAATTAAGGAATCTGTCATTGAGTTCACATTTAAATGGACATACGTTTGCAGCAAATTTGGAACAAAGTTGTTTATTTGTTGGTAAAGCCAATATATTATCAGTGATTTCAGGTCTATGTGTTATTTTTTGTCTTATCTGTGACATCTCTCCTCTATCTCTCCTCCCCCCCCCCCCTTTTCCCCCTGCCCTTTTTTTCCCTCCCACTCAAAGAAAAAAAAACCCTAAAAAGATGGGGGGGGGGCGTTAACTTGCACCAAATAATTTTTTAAGATTTCTGGTTTGATGTGTTTTCCATCTTGTCTAGCAACTCTCGTTCTCACTTTGGAATCTGCATAGACTTTTCTCAGCTAGTTATATCATGCTGTTGGTCCTAGGGTTGGGGTCTCACCAGATGAGTTTTTCTCTGCCATGCTGAGGCTAACTGCATCCATTTTGACAACTTCTATAATCTCCTGTGATCTCTGTCTGCCACTATATTTGTGTGTTTACACATCCTCCGGGTACCCTGTGCTATGGGTCCAGCGCAGCCTGGCCTTGTGGTTGGTGGAGGTTACCCTAGCAGCCATCTCATTGACTAAAGCTATCCTCATGGTGTACATCTCCACTAAGGTAATTGTAGAATAGGTCTGATACTGTTTTCTTAACATTTTACTTATACTGTCTTATTTTCTTTTTTTTTATTTACAACATGTGTATAGCTGAATAGCAAGTGAATCAATGTACCATTTACCTCCTCAAATAATATTTACTTGCTCTTATGGGGTTATAGAGTATTGATTGCCTGGTGTAAGCCTATTGATCTTAAAGAAGGATGATTGTCTGTACAGTTAAATATTTACCTGCAGTATTGATGTGTTACGTTATGGTAATGACTGCTTGTATGATAAATTTGATGAAATAATAAGTGCCTGTCCTATTGATTTAAAAAATATTGCTTGCCTCTACTACTTATTTCTTATCTTGATGAACAGTCATTGCCCCAACCATTTTGTTCTAAGAGTAATGCTTGGTTGAACCTGTGGTATCTTAGAATTGGGATTGCCTGCACCATGTATAAAAGTAGAATAATGCTTGGTTGAACCTGTGATATCTTAGAGTAGTGATTGCTTGAAACATTTATTTTCTAGAATAATGATTGTTGTTTGTGCTAATGAAGGTCACTGGTGATAGCATGCTCCGTTGATCTCATTCAATAATTTTGCTCTAAATCATTGATTTAATAGAGTAAAGACTGTTTTTACATTTAATAACCTAAATGGTTCCTCTGACTCTAGTTGCGCTGAATTCTACCTGCAAAAAATTGAACTACTCATAGAGAAAGTATGCTAGAGTTCAAGAAATTGTATTCATTATTTTAACACACACCTATGTGTTTAAATGAATAAAGTAAAATGTGATACAACTTATACACAAGAGGCCATGATAATCTTTTTTTTCCCTACCAACTTTTAAGTAGAAAAAATATCTATATATAATTAATATACTTAGACCTGAATGTCTTCCGACAATTGTCTGAAATCCGACAATCGCGCCGAGACCAATATTTGTCCGGCATTTTTCGGTCGGCCGGCATCGAGCCAGGAATAATTTTCCGACTGGGCAATAAAAATGCGAATGTCGGAAATGACGAGCGAAGAAAGTGAAAATCGAACGGAAACGCAGAACTCTTTTGTGTGTTTAATCCAAGAGTTGATCTGTAGTAAGTTTCGTTGACAAGATGCAAGAAGAATTTATAGACAGAAAGACTGACATTAAGCAGATTGAGAAGGGAGTTAAGAACAAGTTTCATTGGAACTGGTTGTAATGCAGGAAGACAAACCACCATGTTGATTAAATACCACAACAACCTTTTATTCACCTTTCAAAAACAAGAGCTCAATACACATGTGACATAATCACTGTTGATCTAAACTATGCAAGGGAAGTAAATATGACCGTTCTAGTTGGCTTTACATTATAACTGGTTATTTCCCTTATTACATCTTCCCTCTTTCCCCCCCCCCCCCCCCTTTTCCTTGGAGTTAAACCAAAGAACAAGATTTTTTAATTTGCTCCTTTACTTGTGATTAGTGTACATGATATTGAATTACAGATGATTGATAAACTTAAACTTTCTTAAAACTTCATTATAAAACTCATAAAATGTTTCTTATAATATCTTAACTCGGATAACCATACTGTTTATACTCTCATGATGGACATAATATTTCAAGCTTATAATTACCATATTTATTACATGTCTTATCAATACTTGATGATGAGCAGATGACAAATATTTAAAACGAAAGTTTGAACTCATAAACCATTAGATCTATAAAGTTAACTTTACAAAGTTGTACAAAACTGATCATAATAACCATAAGAAAATAACTGAGGCTCTGAAAGAAAAGTAAAATTAAGGTCCATAGTTCTGGCTCTTGACATCATAAGACTTGTCTTGAAAATGTTCACCTGGAACAAGTGCTAATGGTTATTGTTCATTAATAATCACACTGTATGTTTTGTTAGAGAGTAACTGTAAATTTTTTAAGTAATTTATCATTACTCTCCTCTCCTTCCTCTTTTTTTTTTTTTTTGTTTTGTTTTTGAGCATTATTATGGCTCACCCTATAAAAAAAATAGACGATGAAATGATTGACATGGCGTTGAAGATCCTAATGATCTAAAAAAAATAAAGACGACAAGACGTAACGAGCATTGTCTTGTTTTTACGTTGGGGCCTTTGATCCAGAGAGCCCATCGAAGAACGAACGAAATAAAATGATGACGTGCTCGATTTTTGACTGGGGTTGCAGTCAATTCATTATATAATCTTGAAATTTTACTGGCAACTTTCTGGATCTGGATGGTTTCTGATTTCCACTAGCTTCCACATGTTCAGGCACGGACAATCTGGTTGGACTTTGGATAGATTCTGGGCGTGGAGAGCCAGTTGTGTCATCCTCTGGGTCCAGGTTGTCGTTGGAATCTTCTTCTGCCAGTAATTCACCAGGAGTGGGAGCACGGGGTGATTTCTTGAAGAAGCTGCTGTTTCTTGTTATCGACTTCTCGTTCCTCCTGGCTGTGAGCATTGAGCCTTTCTTGTGAGTGACTGTGTATGGAGTAGGCTCATAGGGAGTTGCAGGTTTTATCTTCCTTGTGTCTTTCACCAGGACGTGGTCACCAACTTTGATGCTTGAAGGCTTCACAAAACTCTTTATGTCAGCGTGTTCCTTCATTCTAGACTTTGCTGACGCATCATTGTGTCGAATAACAGAATCTATAGGATGTGGTTGATCTATAGGTGGTTCTGGCAGCTTCGTTCTCAGGTTCCGTCCAAAAAGTGCCTGAGCTGGAGACAGTCCTGTGGAACTGTGAGGAGTTGATCTATATGACAGAAGAAATCTGTAAAGTTCTTGTTTCCACTTTTTCTGTACCGCCTCTGCTGCCTTGATGCTTTTCTTGACTGTTCTCATGAATCTTTCTGTTTCTGCATTTGCTCGCGACCATAGAGGGGTGATCTTTCGATGTTTGATGCCCATGTTTGACATGTATGTTTTGAACTCAGAGCTGTTGAATGGTGGTCCATTGTCAGTCTTTACTTGTTCTGGCAGGCCAAATTCAGAAATAATTCTGTCGAGGCGAGGGATAATTGCTCGCGCTGATGTACTGTCAAGAATGTCGACAACAACATACCGAGAATACTTGTCTGTGACAACGAGAAGCTGTTTCCCATTCGGAAGGTGACCAAAGTCTGCGCTGAGCTCTGTCCACGGTTTGCTAGGAAGAACAGACATCTGAAGGGGTTCTCTCGCTGATGTTGGTGTTGCCACTTGACATGCAAGGCAGTTCTTCACGGTTCTTTCCACGGCAGCTGACATTCTGTAGAACCATACTTTCTCTCGCAATAGAGCTAATGTCTTTGTTTGTCCTTGATGTCCACAGTGTGCTAAGTGAACTGCTTGCTCTTGAAGTGAATGAGGAATTACAATTTTTCTTGATTTTAACAATAACCCATCCTGTGCGGTGGTTAATTGATGTGCACATTGTTTGAGTGTCTCAAACATCTTCTGGTGTTCTGAAAGCACTGTTGTTGCATGTTTGTACCACTGTCCAGTTCTTACTGCACTCAATACAGCTTGGAGTGTATTATCTTTGCTTGTTTCCTCTTGCACTTGTTGAAGAGACATAGCTTTTGGTATTGAGTTATCTGTTAAGTACTGGATATACTCTTCTGCTATTTTTTCTTCTCTTGAACTGGCTTGCTGTTGAGCTGGGTGGCGACTCATATAGTCTGCAGGGTTGTCCTTCCTTGGTTTGAAAATTATGTTCATATTGTAGCCTTGGCATCTCATGACCCATCTTTCAACTCTCACTGGTAGTTGAGCTTTAGGGCTTCCGAACAATGTCACGAGGGGTTTATGATCTGTGTAGATCTTAAATGATGGAAATCCATAGAGATAGATGTGAAAGTGTTCACAGGCCCATGTCACAGCAAGGGCCTCTCTCTCTGTCTGGGAATATCTCTGCTCTGTTGGAGTGAGGGCTTTACTTGCAAATTGAACAACTTGTGCAAGTTGATCGTTGATGCTTTGTGTGAGAATCGCTGAGATTCCAACAGGGCTTGCATCTATATAGACTTGAGTTTCTTTGGAGGGGTCAAAATAGGACAGATGTACAGACTCTTGGAGTTTCTCTTTCAGATGCTTAAGCGCTTTTTCATGGTTTTCTTTCCATTCAAAGACTTTGTTTTTCTGTGTCAAATTCCTTATCTCAGACGTGAGAGTGGCATAGTCAGGAATGAATCTGGAGCCACAGAAATTCATCATTCCCAAAAGACTTCTTACTTCACTGATGTTTTTAGGAGCTTGGATGTTCATAATGTCCTTGAGCTTGTTGGGGCATGGTTTAATGCCTTCCACAGTGAAAATATGTCCTAAAAATTCAATTGATCTCATTCTGAATTGACATTTATTAGGATTGAGAGTCAGGTTCTTTTCCTTTAGTCTCTGAAGAACTTGCTTTAAGTTTTCATCATGCTCTTGTTTTGTTTTGCCATGGACTAATATGTCATCACTAAAATTTACAACTCCATTTAATCCATTCAGTGATTGTCTTATGGCTTCTTGAAACATTTCTGCTGCACTATTGACTCCAAAATTTAGTCTTTTGAACCGGTAAAGACCCATGTGTGTTGCAAATGTAGTAATGTATCTGGATACTACATCCAATTCTATTTGATTATAACCTTGATTAAGTTCAAGTTTGCTGAAGTATGAGGCACCGGCCAGCAATGTTGATAATTCATCGAGCGTTGGCATGTTGTGTCTTTCACGTCGAATGGCAGTGTTGGGTGCCCGCATATCCACACAAACTCTGATTTCATCTGGATTCTTTGGCTTTGGTACAATGACCAGTGGGGATACCCATGGAGTTGCTCCTGTTGCCTTTTCAATCACGCCTAATTCAATTTCTTTGTCAATGTGCTTCTCTAGCTGTTTACACATGTGAAAGGGTATACGTCTATATCTTTGGGCCACTGGTTGCACTGTATGATCAATGTGGAGTTTGACTTTGTGGTCTTTGAGTTTCCCCAAGCCTTGAAAGATTTCAGGAAAGTCACTTTGGATGTCATCATTCTCAACTTTGTTGACCTTTTGCAGCAGTTGTAGTTCTACACTTGTTTTCCAGCCGATGATTGGTGTTTCTGAAGTTTTAACTACTACAAAGGTAGCAGGTTTGCTTATTGATTTGTGCTCTATGGTAGCTTGAAACTTGCCCAATACCGTTATTGGCTGGCTTGATGAGAAAGGGTAAATTTTGTTGTTGCAGACTTGAAGTTGGGGCTTACTAGGTAAGTCATTGTAGATCTTTTCAGGCAAAATATTCACACTTGCTCCTGAATCAGCAAGGACTTTAGTTTTTCTCTCATTGATGAGGACTTCAAAGATAGGCATGTCCTTACCAATTATGCTTGTCATAAAGACATAGTCATCTTCTGAAGAGGAGTCTTCGTTGATATTGTGTACAAGTCGCTTAGTCTTACCCTGCTGGGGGCGTTGTCTTTGCTGCTTGGATTGCATGTTCTTAGACTTGCATACTGTTGCAAAATGATTGGCTTTGCCACAAGAATTGCAGAATTTGTTGAAGGCTGGGCAGTTCTTTTGTCCACCTTCATGAGGCCACTGCCTGCCACAGTTGTTGCATAATTTCAAGTTTTTTTCTAGTGTTGGTTGTGATTTGCGGTTTGCAGCTGATGTTTTCCATGCACCTGATTGTGGTCTGCTCCTGTGCTGTGTCAACTTCTGAACTGATGAAATTTCTTTTTCAACTTGCTTGGAATGTCTTTGCGTTAGTTCACATGTTCGGGCAAATTGTAGAAAGTCATTGACTGTCATGTTGGGATTGTTAAGTCCCTTTTCCCTCACTTTTTGGGAACTGCAGCCTGTGATCAGTTGCGACTTGATTTCCTCCTCTGGGTTGGTGAACTCACATGACTGTGCCATTTGTCGCAATGATGTGTGAAAATCTTCAATCAACTCTGTAGTCTGATGTAGGTGGCGAAACGCATAGCGCTGTATCTCTTTGTTAACTTTAGGATTGAAGTGGCGATTTAATGCTGAAACAAGTTTTTCATTGTAAAGAAGTCGCCTAAAATCGAAAAAACAAGTACGCCAACGTTTACGAAACTGGGAGTACCGGGGTAAGCGCTATGGTACAAAGCGGTGCTAGTGCCAGCGCTTACCTGGGTAGCACAGCGTCTTGATCGGTTGTAAAATGGGGCGCTACACGGGGTAGCGGCGTGATGTCAAAAGGTTAAGGCTAAAATTATTGTTTATAAACTTAGAGTATTAGATCTGAGGAGATTGGATTTTTTTAAAAAGATACATTTTTTTAAATAATGACATATCCTGAAGATTTGACAAAAATTTGATCATTCTACAATGAAAAATTGCATGGAGTTACAATAGAATAATGTCAGTTTTCTGAAATGACTTTCTTTAATTAAGGGAAGTGGGCACACATTATGGCATGGGCTTTTTTGTGGAGAGTTTCTTTATCTGTAGATATCTTTGTTTCTCTATCTAGAATGGTCTTCATCTGACAAGGCAGAAGTTTCAGACTATCACCAGGACATTGCTGCAGCAGATGATCATTCTTATGACAAACATCATTTGTCTGGCTTTTGTTATGTGAGTTTGATTTAGGTAGTGGGGGTAGTAGTAGCAGCAGTAGCAGTAATAGTAATGATAGCAATAGCAGCAGTAGGAGAAGGAGCAACAGCAAGTATTGGTAGTGGTAGCAGCAACAGCAGCAGTTGAAGTGGTGATAAATAATGTGGAAGTAGTATTCACATCAGTAATAATAAAATGTTTAACCCTCCTTTTCTCTCATATCAAGCTTTTTAGAATCTTTGTGTGATATAAGCCCAAACTTCATATGTTGGGTTTGTTTAGGTTTGCCAAATAAAGTGGTTTGTATGACAAAATAACATCTTCATTCTTATATCATACCAGGAGTGCGATTTAAGAGAGAGTTGTGATGAGATCTGCTTTAAGTTTTTACTGACCTGTGCAGGAACAGAGCATATAATATGAAACCTAAATTATTCAAGAGATTTTTCTTTAACACGAAGGATGAGAAGTGAGCAAATCCTAGTTAAAAAAAAGAATAACTGGTAAATAAAAAAAGATGTTCTATGATAAAATACATTGGATGTCTTCTAAATGCTTCTGATTATTAGAAAGAGCTCATAACTTTTAGCAAGCCATCATAGCTTCTTTTGAAATCGTTTTATGGATCTTGATAAATTTAGGTGTGTCTCTTTATAGAATGTGATTCCAGAAATAAAAATACTAGCACCCAAAGGCATTTTACCCAGTCATCCATAAATTATTTATAGGGTCCAGATAGTTCCACATAAAACAGCAAATTTGTGGATCAAGTAATATTTCATGAACTCACAACCATTTTTTTAAGTGGCATTTTTTTTCTCTAAAAATTGGTTGAGCAAAATGTGAATAGAAGCATATATAAATGGGGTGTAGTACAAAACAACCCAATATGACAATTACCATTCGGCTGAGGCCAAAATTCTTTTTTTGGAATGCAACTGTTTTATAGACTGCCATAATACTTTGGTCTACGGTCTGAATTTCAGTCAAACTTTCAGCCTGAAAACCGCTTTTCTAAAGTTTGTTCAAAGAACTTAATATGCGAGCAGAGGCCTAATACTAAGCACAGTGGAAAATGGTCTTAGATTACTTATTAACAGGTGAAACTAGCCCTAGATTATAGAACTTTAACTCTGTTTTTTTTTTTTTTTTTTTAAGAATTATCTGATGAAGGGGATGGGCCCACATAAGATGAGCTTCCATCTTCAGCAACTGTACTCTTGCCCAAGATGCTCATCATATTAAACGGAAAAATTGAATCAGGCCAATTTTTAGTGTATTGCTATTTGTAGTGTAAGGCATGGCGGCAGAGTCGAAAAAATGCAAAATGCAAATTTAAATTCACCGAGATGCACAAAACTTTCAAGATTTAGGGTTTTCATAAAACCCTTGCAGAAAAACATTGGCACTTTGTGATAATCAAAAGGGAAAAAAGACGAAAGGAAACAGAAAGTTATACTCAATAAATCAAACCATACATGATGAGCTTCTTAAGTTGCAATGATTAAGGGATTTATTTAAAGAGTGCTTTCTGAGTTAACTAGTGTAAGCTGTATTGGCCAAACCTCAAACCAAGTCCAAGTAGTGCAACTTTAGTCATATCTTTGGGATTAGGATTTTTTTTTAAATCAGTGACAGAATTAGAGATTATTTAATTATTTTATTTAGGACATGGGGTCAACCAGAAGAAAAGCTATACAGTTTTCAAAAAAAAAAAAGAAGAGAAAATTATCCTTTAACTCGTGTGGACTAGATCTCCTCGAATGTCTCACTTAGTCCTACCAAAATGATAATTTGATTAATCTTCGTTACCCCTATTTTGATTGGATGTTATATGTGTGACATGTTGCGCAAGACAGTATCGATAATTTCCTACATCACTGCCTTTGTTCTGATTTTACAGCATATTACAAATTGCGTTAAACCAAGAACAGTCTCGTATGAATTATTTAATTCTTTTTCTACATAATCGATGAGATTTTGTATAAGTAAGAGTCGAAATCAAGTCCAAGACAGTCAACCTATTGTTTATGAGTCAACCAATCTCCTGTTTTATGAAAGTCAATCTTGAGTGGAGTAAATAGGATTGAACTTTACTGTTGGGATAAAACAGTTTAGCATTCCTACAAGAGGGCTTCAGCCTTATTTTCTATGTCTAAGCAGCTTGCTACATTCTTTACCTAGATCTTCCCACGGAGGGCCCACATTGGTTCCAAGCCAGTACCGATGTGCCAACTTAACCCCCTTCCCCTCCTTCTGTACTCCTCCCTCTCCTTCTTCTTCTTCTTCTTCTTCTTCTTCTTCTTCTTCTTCTTCTTCTTCTTCTTCTTCTTCTTCTTCTTCTTCTTCTTCTTCTTCTTCGTCTTCTTCTTCTCCTCTTAATTTTTATATCTTTTTATTCTTTTCTTTTTTCATAACTTGCATTTTTGTGTGTGGCGCTAATTGCTAATCCAAAGATTCATTCTTTTTTGCCATATGCGATGAGCATTGTATGACATATAATACATCTACTACTGGTACCCCTTCACTCTTCTCGCCAGCGCCTCCTTCTCCTTATTCCTTTTACTTCTTCTTCAAACTTTAAAGTAACATTATTGTTTTTGTAATCTGATTCCTTGTCTCAAACAAATTAGTACACCTCAAGTACAAAAAAAAACTCGTTCACCAATCTGAACACCGAGTATGTTTTTCTACCATTGGATACAAAGTGACAGCACGCCAATAAAACACCAACAACCAAGGATGAGGCCTGATTTAATCATCTATCCTATCTGCTGATCCCCACCCCCGCCACACAAACACACGCACATCACGCTCTCAACTCATCTCAGTAAAGCCGTCCCTTATTTTACTCGGTGGTTCAGGGCAATACGCGTCTGTGATTGCACACTAAACTGATTGGTTTGGCCAATTAATAATAGAGAATTCAGCCAATCACGTTCTTTACATCTAACACCTCCATTAACCGCAATCCACAATTACACATGATTCAGGGAAGACTGAGGGCAATGACCCTTCATACTGTTTGTCAGGACTCAGGGGGTTAGAGTTTAGGCAAACCAAGAAGAAAGGAAGGGTCATTTGGTAAATCACCGTTGTCTAGTTCTTTTGTCCGTTCTTCTGTTGTGGTATTAACCCCATATAAAGGAAACAGGTTCCCCATGTGTGTTATTTGTTCTTCACATCTCATGGGCTTTGGATCTGTTTCCATTAGCTCAAGGACGGAGAAGCTGTCACTTTTTCATTGGTTTAAATCCTGAGCAAAGATACCAGGCCTCTTGAGTCACTAGTCGTTTAGAAGAGAATGACGTTTCAAAAAGTGCCAACGGCTATATAGGTCAGTAGAAAATCTCGCCTTTCCAGCGATATGACAAGTTGAAAGCCATATTCGTTTGACTGTGCACCATAAAATCAATTGTCGGCTAAGTTTATTGCATTTAAATGAGTTGCTACCATGTTGTTAATGTAGCAGACAACTGTTGTATTATCAAGCTCAATGCGAATGTGACAATCATGGAGTTTGCAACATAAAATTAGAACACTAAGCATAGCTAATTTAAGCTGTAACACACTGATATATTCAGTCTTTTCCTCCTCAATCCACTTGCCGTGTCCCTGCACCCTTGAGGCAAAACAAGAACTTATGAATGAAAATTTGGGTTCTAATCTTAGTATCCTCGATATGAATGGGAACTGCATGGTAAGCATATGTTAAATCTATACTAGCCATATAGCAGTAATGTTTCATCAGGTCCAAACGCGATCAAGGGTATCCATCTTAAACTGTTCATATTTTACGTGAGTATTAAGCTGTTTGACATTGAGAATCATCCTATATTTGTATCTGATTCAAACGAATTTCTTTTTCCCTTAAAAAAATGTTGTTAATGTAACCGCTCTTTTCCCTCTTACATATTCTTTATCAGTATCTGACTCAAAATTCACTGTTTATTTTGTTCAGAGCCGCCGTTTTTTGTTGTTTTAGCTTTTTGACTTGGGATGCGGCATTTTAGATTGATTTGGGAGAATAGGGCCTACCAATACTCAACCTGCAACCATACAAGAGAATAGGAAGGGATCTGGTGTATATCTGTCCCATTCGTCAAAAAAATTATTTAGCTTACCCCAAATATAGCTACATGTATTTTGTCGCAGGTACCTGATCTAGGCCTGTTGTTTTGTTTTGGATGTCTGCTTTCTTCGCTGGTCCCAGATACCGAGCCGAGGAGGAGATGTTGGTTTATTCTGTTGGCCTTTGTTGAACCCTCCTTCTCATTTCTGCCACGCCTGGCGTTGACATAAAAATGGGAACCGACGAATGCCTCAGTTGTATGAGTGAAACTTCTGAGTGGACGGACTATCTGCAAGTGCAAGGTCTTTGTTAGTTTTTGACCTTATCTTGGAAGTTAGGGCCAAAGAGAGCACCCACAACAGGATGCGCTGCGAAGCAAAGGGAGAAGTACTTCTCCTTCATCTCTCCCTTCAAAGCATTTCGTCGAAATAAATCGGATGCATCCGAACTTTGCGCAAGTAGAGCGACACCGTCTTCTGGTTTTTTTTTTCGTGGTACATCTTTACGCAGGTTGCAGGATCGCTGACAGATCGTCAAAAACGAGAAGAAAAGCTATGAATCTTTTCATTAAGGATATTTGTATATTTTGTAATAAGCTGTCCCGCGCTTTAGCAGATTGGCTAGTGTTTTGTACATCACAAGGTTACACTGCAGGACGGAGAGTTTGCTGCATGTGGCTGGTTGGTATTATTTATCAAGGAGGGTACTGAGTGTCCTTATACTCGGTGCGCACGTTCTCATCAACAGACATTAGTCTTCTGAGGAGCACATGTTTCGGTTAAAAGTATGAAAATAACCTACAGTGTCAGAAGTGTCTTGCGCAAGATCAAACCAATCTCCAGTCTCTAAGAGATTGAGTCTCGCATCGCTTAGATGGCGGCCTGGGTCGTCTATCTTCATGTCATTACAGTGGTCCTATGACGCCTTTATCTCTGTGATAACCGGCACGAGTTGCATAAGGGAAGATAACTGTTCTTTGACACTCCTCATATCTTCATCACTGCGAGCAGGCGAGGCGTTAGTCTGAGCAACTACGTGTATATGAATGAATTGGTTGGGCTCATTGATACTCAACTCACGGACCCTCAATCTATTATTTATTTTTAAAGCACCTACATGTTGCAAAGAGAAAAAAAATGGGCAATGTATGAATAAAAAGCTGATGTTCGAAAGGCATTTAACATAGTATAGTGGGTAAAGATATAACAGATGGGCTACATTGAACAGTTTTGCGAGGAAAACTGGCTTTCAAATAGGAAGATACCATAAAGCAAGGGGACTGATAGATAATAGATAGATAGAGAGACACAAAGAGATATAGAAAGAGAGGAAGAGAGAGAGAGAAAGAGAGAGAGAGAGAGAGAGAGAGAGAGAGAGAGAGAGAGAGAGAGAAAGAGACAGACAGACAGACAAACAGACAGACAGAGCGCAAAAAAGAGAGAGAGAGAGAGAGAGAGAGAGAGAGAGAGAGAGAGAGAGAGAGAGAGAGAGAGAGAGAGAGAGAGAGAGAGAGAGAGTGAGAAACAGAGAGCGAATAAGCGACAGAGAGAGAGATGGGGGGGGAAAGAGAGAGAGAGAGAGAGAGAGAGAGAGAGAGAGAGAGAGAGAGAGAGAGAGAGAGAGAGAGAGAGAGAGAGAGAGAGAGAGAGATGAAAGATTACATAGTAAGAGGAAGAGATACTCAAACAGAGAAAGTGTGAAAACGGAAAACCAGGAAGAGTAGAAAGAAAAAGCACATGAGTTTAGGACTTAACAATCGCATAAACTCTTTAAATACGTGTAGAAATCTAATGTGGCCTTACCTTAAGAAGGAAAATGACTGGCGAAATGCAAAAATAACGACAACTCATGTATAAAAAGTATTAAAAACAAAAACATACTAAATGCGTCTTAATCGTAAGCATATGGCGTAAATTGTATTGAATTTTATCATAAGTTGTTGAATGCAAATAGATCTTTTATTCAAGTAAAAAGAAAACTATCAATGTAATTTAATATAACTATCTCAATCATGGTTTTATACAAAGATAATAAACTGTTTGATTATTAAAGTGATTCGTTTTAAGTAAGGCAGTTTATGCACTTGTGTGGCGGTGGTTAAAAAGGTTATATAAGGTTGAATTGGTTGGGCCTCATTTTATGGACCCCCAATCCATTATTTGTTCTTAAAACAACTACATGTTGCAAAGAGAATAAAAAGGGCGATGTGCAAATACAAAGCTGATGTTCGCAAGGCATCTAACATAGTATAATGGGTAAAGATATAACCTTTGGGTGGCGTTGGGGAAGAAGGTTATATAAGTTTGAATAGGTTGGGCTCGTGATACTCATTTGCGGTGGGTAAAAAGGTTACATAAGTTTGAATTGGTTGGGCTCATGATACTCATTTTATGGA
Organism: Elysia crispata; assembly: GCA_033675545.1. Lineage (NCBI taxonomy): Eukaryota > Metazoa > Mollusca > Gastropoda > Plakobranchidae > Elysia > Elysia crispata. Next base: position 347,883 of record JAWDGP010003559.1, read on the forward strand.
GCCTCAATCTATTATTTATTTTTAAAGCACCAACATGTTGCAAAGAGAAAAAAAAGGGCAATGTATAAATAAAAAGCTGATGTTCGCAAGGCATCTAACATAGTATAATGGGTAAAGATATAACTATTGGGTGGCGGTGGGGAAAAAGGTTATACATGTATAAGTTTGAATAGGTTGGGCTCATGATGCTCATTGTATGGATCCTCGTTCTATTATCTATTTTTAAAGCACCTACATGTTGCAAAGAGAAAAAAAGGGCAATGTATAATAAAAAAACTAATGTTCGCGAGGCATCTAACATAGTATAATGGGTAAAGATATAACAGATGGGCTACATAGTAAAGTTTTGCGAGGAAAACCGGCTTTCAAATAGGAACCGTAAAGCAAGGAGGCTGACAGATAGATTTATAGATAGATAGATAGATAGATAGATAGATAGATAGATAGAGAGAGAGAGAGAGAGAGAGAGAGAGAGAGAGAGAGAGAGAGAGAGAGAGAGAGAGAGAGAGAGAGAGAGAGAGAGAGAGAGAGAGAGAGAGAGAAGACGGGGGCCGGGTACAGAGGAGGCAAAGAGAAAGATTATCAGAGGTACATAGAAGGAGACATATTGTCGGAGAGGAAGAATCAGAAAAAGAAGAAAAAGTTATCGACAAAAAATTAGAGATATAGAAAGAATGATAGAGTGCCGTGGACAAATGTATTAAAAGTTTTTTAAAAAATGTTCCAAAAATGACACAAGAGTGGCAAATAAAAGAGAGATAGAGATAGAAAGAAAGAGATAGAGAGATAGAAAGGGAGAGAGAGAGAGAGAGAGAGAGAGAGAGAGAGAGAGAGAGAGAGAGAGAGAGAGAGAGAGAGAGAGAGATAGATACAGAAAGAAAGAGGAAGAACCAGAAAGATCGATTTCTGAAAGAAAACACGATTGTACTATAGTTAATAGTTTGGAAATTTAAACAACATCATATTTGGTGAATCGAATTTCTTTTTACTTTAGTTTAAATTATTAGAAGCAACCACGACAAAGGCTATTATAAAATAGATATTAAACAAAAGTAAACCGCATGAAGAAAGTGTGTCACTGAAAACTTAAATGAATCAGGAGAGCTTGAACTTTGTCTGGCAAGGCAACTTCGCCAGGAACTGGCTTCAAGCCCTAACGGTGTTAAGGCCCGTAAAACGGTCAAGGTCAACATACTATGACGGCTCGCGCCATAAAACACCGGGATGCGCATTTGTGTGCATCACTTTGGTGCTTGGATAAGCACAACCTGCACAGAGGTACCCGCGACTTGGGCATTCGTCGATGTGGTGTCGGTAGGCCGGCTATCCTGAGGGTGTTTATATATGGCTGAAACCCTGCAATCCTTTGACATATATCTCCCCTGCTAGGGAGTTGAATATCTTCCTTAAAAGGGAGATGTTTTATTTACTTTTGTTTGTTTGTTTGGTTTGTTTCTTTTTTTCAGAGAGAGAGAGAGAGAGAGAGAGAAGACGGGGGCCGGGTACAGAGGAGGCAAAGAGAAAGATTATCAGAGGTACATAGAAGGAGACATATTGTCGGAGAGGAAGAATCAGAAAAAGAAGAAAAAGTTATCGACAAAAAATTAGAGATATAGAAAGAATGATAGAGTGCCGTGGACAAATGTATTAAAAGTTTTTTAAAAAATGTTCCAAAAATGACACAAGAGTGGCAAATAAAAGAGAGATAGAGATAGAAAGAAAGAGATAGAGAGATAGAAAGGGAGAGAGAGAGAGAGAGATAGATACAGAAAGAAAGAGGAAGAACCAGAAAGATCGATTTCTGAAAGAAAACACGATTGTACTATAGTTAATAGTTTGGAAATTTAAACAACATCATATTTGGTGAATCGAATTTCTTTTTACTTTAGTTTAAATTATTAGAAGCAACCACGACAAAGGCTATTATAAAATAGATATTAAACAAAAGTAAACCGCATGAAGAAAGTGTGTCACTGAAAACTTAAATTAATCAGGAGAGCTTGAACTTTGTCTGGCAAGGCAATTTCGCCAGGAACTGGCTTCAAGCCCTAACGGTGTTAAGGCCCGTAAAACGGTCAAGGTCAACATACTATGACGGCTCGCGCCATAAAACACCGGGATGCGCATTTGTGTGCATCACTTTGGTGCTTGGATAAGCACAACCTGCACAGAGGTACCCGCGACTTGGGCATTTGTCGATGTGGTGTCGGTAGGCCGGCTATCCTGAGGGTGTTTATATATGGCTGAAACCCTGCAATCCTTTGACATATATCTCCCCTGCTAGGGAGTTGAATATCTTCCTTAAAACGGAGATGTTTTATTTACTTTTGTTTGTTTGTTTGGTTTGTTTCTTTTTTTACCTTGTAAGAACCCCCCCCCCCCCTTGTAGCAAGTGTTTCGGCCCTGAACTTCTGGCCACATCCAGGTCATGACTCCCAGATGTCTCCCTGTTATCTATTTTTCTGCACACTATCTATTTTTCGAACCCACACTCTCATCTCTTGGTGGATTGCTGATCCCGGCGCTATACCACTTCGCCAACTGGTCCTGCGATGGTTAGAGCATTTTTAATCGATATGAAGGAACCTCTCATTTCTCCTGCTCCAGATCCACCGGGAACTGTTTTCGGTTATTTCCGCCAGTAATTTTAAAGCTTTTGTTCTTTTGTTGCCACAGATTGAAGGTTTAGTCAGAAGGTCGTAGACTGATGACCACAGCTTTGTAGCCGGCATTTTCTAGCTCTCTGGTCAGGTCCATGTATTTCTCTCTTTTCCATTCAGTTTTCGTATGGAACTGTTAGCTTCACCATGATCATTTGTTGTGTGGAAGCTGAATGGATCACGATATCAGGCCTTAATCTTGTTTCTTTGATTATACTGGGGTGACTGTCCCATTCTGGAAGGTCTGCTGAAACATCACAGTGATCACAACCGTCTAGAAGGCATTTTATTTGGTTTGTTGTCCTCACCGACCTTCCGTGCCATGACTTAGCGCCTCCCTCTGTTGTGAATATCAACGCGCTGATGTTAGGGAGGGTAGTGTCTCCTTTAGCCGTACTTATGATTGCGGCAAGTTCCTAAAGGACTCTATTATGCCTCCATGTGTATCGCCCCTGTGAGGGGGCGATTTTGCAAGAGTTCAATACATGCTCTGTTGTCTGCCTGCCTTGGCATAGCGGACAAGTGGGGTCCTCTTTCTTTCCCCACTGTACTGGATGTGCGTTTGAGGGCAGGAAATCGTAGATCTGATGAGAAAGCTGATCCGAAGTGACGCCATGTGCCAAATCTCGTTCCATGTGAGGGATTTCTGCAGGGTTTTAGTCCATTGTCCCTGTTGAGGTTGCTATACTGCTTTCTGAACCCTTCTGGAATCTTTATTGAGCCGTATCTCATTGATGACCATGTCTCTGCATATATCTGCATATCAGTACTTAAATCGTGATAGACTCTGCCTCGATGAGACTGGGTAATTGGCGACACCTGGTGAGAAATATTTAGTAATAAACTGATATTGCTAGAGACATAAAGATAAAATTAATGTCCGAAAGTATAGTAAGAGAGAGAGAGAGAGAGAGAGAGAGAGAGAGAGAGAGAGAGAGAGAGAGAGAGAGAGAGAGAGAGAGAATGAGAGTGAAAAAGGAAAAAAAAATGAAATAGAGCAAAGAAAGTGAGATTTACAGTTAGAGAGAAAGGTAATGTTTTGACATAGACACAAAGGAAAGAAGAAAAAAATGTTTATTTTAAATGGAGGAAAAGGCGCAAGAAAAAAGAAATAGCGAAAGACAGAGAGAGAATTAAAGACTCCGAGCGAGAGAGAGAGAGAGAGAGAGAGAGAGAGAGAGAGAGAGAGAGAGAGAGAGAGAGAGAGAGAGAAAGAGAGAGAGAAGAAACAAATAGCGAAACACAGTTAGAAAGAAAAAAAATAAAAAATCGGACATAGACAGAGACATAAAACATATAAAATATATCGAAAGTGACAGAAAAGAGGCACAGAGGAAAGAAAGAGGGACGCAAAAGAGACATGGAGGGATGGAAAGGAAAAGGCAGTCAGAGAGAGAACGTGAAAGAAAAAAGAGATATGGATTAAAGAGAGAGAGAGAGAGAGAGAGAGAGAGAGAGAGAGAGAGAGAGAGAGAGAGAGAGAGAGAGAGAGAATAAAAGAGGAAGAACCATATAGAAGAAACAGAGTTACATAGGAGGCCTGATTAATGTACTTATTTAGATTCGCACACAAAGATTAAAAACAAAAGATGTTCAAAACTGAGAGAACAATCACACAGAAGTGAGAGCAAGAGAGAAAGACAAAGAGCGAGTGAGAATGAGTGAGTGAGTGAGAGAGAGAGAGAGAGAATAAAAGAGGAAGAACCATATAGAAGAAACACAGAGTTACATAGGAGGCCTGATTAATGTACTTATTTATATACGCACACAAAGATTAAAAACAAAAGATGTTCAAAACTGAGAGAACAATCACACAGAAGTGAGAGCCAGAGAGAAAGACAAAGAGCGAGTGAGAATGAGTGAGTGAGTGAGAGAGAGAGAGAGAGAGATAGATAGAGAGAGAGAGATTGAGAGAGCGAGGAAGGGAAATAAACCAAAAAAATGAAGGAATAGGGATACAGAGGTATAGAGAAAGAGTGAGATACAAAATGGTCATAGACAGAGGCATAAACAAAATGTATCACAATTCATAGAACAGACTGGGAGAGAAAGAGAGAGAGAGAGAGGGGGGAGGGGGGGGGGGATTAAGAGAGCGTGGAAGAGAAATAAACCAAAAAAAGGAAGGAATAGGGACCCACAGGTATAGAGAAAGAGTGAGATATAAACGGACATAGACAGAGGCATAAACAAAATGTATCATAATTCATAGAACAGACGGAGAGAGAGAGAGAGAGAGAGAGAGAGAGAGATAGAGAGAGAGAGAAGGAGAGACAGGTAGACAGACAGACAGACGGACAGATAGACAGATAGACAAAGCGCAAAAAGAGAGAGCGAGAGAAGGAGAAACAGAGCAAATAATCGACACAGAGAGAGAGAGAGATATGAAGGAACACAGAGTAAGAGGGAGAGATACACAAAGAGAGAAAGTGTGAAAACGGGAAACCATGAAGAAAGAAAAAGCACACGAGTTAAGCACTTAAAAAGCTCATAAACTCTTTAAATACGTGTAGAAATCTAATGTGGCCTTACGTTAAGAAGGAAAATAAGTGGTGAAATGCAAAAATAACGACAAGTCATGTATAAAAAGTATTCAAAGAAAAAACATACAAAAAGCGTCTTAATCGTAAGCATGTGACGTAAATTGTATTGAATTTTATCATAAGTTGTTGAATGCACATAGATCTTTTATTTCAAGTAAAAGAAAAATATCAATGTAATTTAATAGAACAATCTCAATCATGGTTTTATACAAAGATAATAAACCGTTCGATTAAAGTGATTCGTATTAAGTAAGGCAGTTGTTTGGCACATGAGCGGCGGTGGGGAAAAAGGTTAAATAAGTATAAACTGGTTGGGCTCGCTGATACCCATGTCATGGACCCCCAATCCATTATCCATGTTTAAAGCACTTACATATTGCAAAGAGGAAAAAAATTAAAAAAAAAAAAAAAAGAAAAGAGGAAAAAAACAATGCATAAATAAAAAGCTGATGTTCGAAAGGCGTCTAACATAGTATAATGCGTAAAGATATAACAGATGGGCTACATTGTAAAGTTTTGCGAGGAAAACCGGCTTTCAAATAGGACGGTACCGTAAAGCAAGGAGACTGGTGACAACAAGGTCGCAATGGTGAAGGATCGCTGGTAAATATTAATTCAAAACCAGAAAGATGATATCGACCAATTTCGGCAGACGGCAGAAGGGTAGAAAAATACAAAAATACAGAAACATCAGCAGAAAATAAGTAGTTTAAAGAAACATGGAAGGCCAGTCATAGCCACAGACAGAGCGTGCACATGTGATGTGATTTTAATAGAGATTTAGAGATGGTAAGAAAAAGTTAAAAAAACAAAACAAAACAAACGTGTACAATGATGTGTGTGCAATAAAGAATTAGAGATAGAAATTAAAGTAAAAAAAAAAGAAAAGATATATTTAGAACAATTTATAAAGAAGTCATAATCATTGAGAGAGAGAGAGAGAGAGAGAGAGAGAGAGAGAGAGAGAGAGAGAGAGAGAGAGAGAGAGAGAGAGAGAGAGAGAGAGAGAGAGTTTGAGAAACAGACAGAGAGTTAGAGAGACCGAGAGAAAAGGAGAGAGAGAGTTGAAGAGATAAGAAATGAGGAAAGCCTAAAATAGCATTTTACCAATTAGACGTTTAGGTTATGTAAAGAAGTTGCAGAATAGAAGAAGTTCATGTTGCGAAAAAAAAAACACCGAAGTAACTGCGCTTTGCAGAATGCGGTGAAATACAGTAATGATTAAGGTAAACAAACAAGCAAAAGAGTATACCGGAAAATGTACATTTGTACGGCAGAGAGACTTGGACATTGACAAAACAGCTAGAGAAACAGATCAGTGCCAGTAAGATATGGTTTACATGAACGTGTCTTTAAAGAGGCAGACACAGATTTAAATCTCATCAATAGAAGTAGAAAACAAAAAGCAAAGTGAGTTGGCCATTTCATCGCAGACAGTTTTAAACAGATCCTTAAAAATGGAAAGATGACCGGAAAGAGAGCGGAAGGTGGTCAGTGAGAACAGATCTGAGACGGGTTAAGAAGATGGAAGAGAGAATCAACCTGATTGTGAAGTTGAAGACAGACTGAGGGACATGGAGGGGCATGGTCTACAGCCCTCTGCAAAAACAGGCCGACTTTTAACAATACTGACGTCACAGCGGTGGGCCGTAAATAAAGCTAAACGGTCTTTGCTCAGAAACAGGCTTGAATAGGCAAGATGCATTTTTATGAGTGGCAACAATGTCATAACTTTTAGAAAAAAAAATATCACAAAACTAGAAGTAGAGAGAGAGAGAGTAGACATGTTAAAAAAAAAAAAAAAGAAATAGATTAGAAAAGCAGATATACGTGACACAAAAACTAAAAGGTAGGAGTATGGAGAGAAAGGCGGAATGGGGGAAACGTTCAAGACAGAACGAAGAAAGTAGAGTAACGGAAAGAAAAAGAGAGAGAGAAACAGAGAGAGCAAAAGAGAGGGGAGAAAGGTAACACACATAGAGAAGGAGTTTAAAATGAGATATTATGACTGTTTATATAAAAAGAAACATAAACAAAGGGAGAAAGCGAAAATAATACAGGAAAGAAAAAAAAAATTGGAAAGGAGAAGAAGAAGAAGAAGAAGAAGAAGAAGAAGTAAAAAAAAGAACAAGTCAGTACGAACACTAGTAAAAGGAGAACAAGAACAAGAACAAGAAGAACTAAAAAAAAATCAAAAGAGTATAAGCACTAGAAGAAGGAGCAGAAGAATAAGCTAAGAGCAGGAGCAAGAACAAGACCAAGAAGAAGAACAAGAAGAACTAAAACAAGAAAAAGAAGTAATACTAGTAGAAGAAAAAGAAAAACAGAAGAAGAGGAAAAAGAAAAAGAAGAACTGAAACAATAAGAATAAGAACAAGAACAAGAACAAATAGTACCAACAGAAGGAGTAGAAGAACAGAAGAAGAACAAGAACAAGAGCAAGTAGAAGGAGAAGAAGAACAGAAAAAGAACAAGAGTAAGAAGAAAAAGAACAAAACGAACAAAACAAGAAAAAGAAGAAGGTCTAAAACAAAAACAAGAGAGTACAAGTACTAGTAGAAGGAGAAGAAGAATAAGAAAAAGAACAAGACCAAGAAGAAGAGCAAGAAGAACAAGAAGAACTGAAACAATGACAAGAAGTAGTACTAGTAGAAGGAGAAGAACAAGAAAAAGAATAAGAAGAACTGAAACAATGACAAGAAGTAGTACTAGTAGAAGGAGAAGAACAAGATCAAGAAAAAGAATAAGAAGAACGGAAGAAGAGGGAAAAAGAACAAGAACAAGAAGAACAGAAGAAGAAGAAGAAGAAGAAGAAGAAGAAGAAGAAGAAGAAGAAGAAGAAGAAGAAGAAGAAGAAGAAGAAGAAGAAGAAGAAGAAGAAGAAAGGAAAAGACGAAGGCAAATAGAAAAGGAGGTATAACAGGAGGAGCTCTAGAGCCGCACATTGAAAAGAGTGAGTAAATATTTAGGCCTACTTTTCGTATATCGTCAATCTTCATTTATGATAGTGACCATTGAGGGTCTTCAGTTTTAGTTCATAGCAGACACTTCTTTTAATAAATAATTCACATAATATTTTACTTGGTCCTCGTCAATAGCATATTGTATAATGATTACGGAGAATATAATGATGTTTGAGTTACAATTTATGTGGAAGTGCCAATACTTTAAAGATTAACTGTAGGCAGGAGGATTTGACAATCAGATTCTGAAAGCTTGTAAAGGGTTATCGGAGAAATTTATATCTCTGCTTCATGCTGACTAGCGATTAACTTAAAAAAAAATAAGGCAAAGAAAAATTGAAATCATGGATGCACGATGAAACAATCATTTCTACTGCCACTCCTCCTCCTCCTCCTCCCCCTACTACTACTACTACTACTACTACTACTACTACTACTACTACTACTACTACTACTACTACTACTACTACTACTACTACTACTACTACTACTACTACTACTACTACTACTACTACTACTACTACTACTACTACTACTACTACTACTACTACTACTACTACTACTACTACTAAAGCCTCTCTTCTACAAATAATAATACTGCTAGTGTTTCTCCACTGTTATTGCACTGCTATTATTCCTATTTACAACAGTTGCTGAACGCTAGTGAAACAACCTAAAGAGATATTTGTATTTATTCACATCTTCTGCTTGGGTTTTTGTATTAGAATACATTTGATCTCGCCGCTATTTAAACACACCTTGTCATCTGTAAATATGATATCCATGTCGGAAGGCTGGTTAGGTCTAGAGATCTAAAAATTCATTAATTTGTTCGCGATAGTATCCATAACTGTAAATAACACAGCACTGCTCTTAAATACAAATAAATCCAGTGGAATTTATCTCCACCCCGTGAAGTGAGAAACTGAGAATGAATAAAACAACAATGGAACAATATGAAGTGATGTGTTGACTGTAAGTAACACGGAAAACAAGGCGAACTTCAAATCTAGCGCTGCGTATCATTACACACTGCCAGCCAGTTAGACTTTGTGTTCCAGAGAGCCATCCATGGTCACCAATGCCAACCAGCACGGAACTCCATAATGATGACTAAAGTTACATGTAGGGAGGCTGGTATATTTATTTATTGTGGCGTAGCAGTAGGCCTTTAGAACAGATCTGCTAGATCTAGAATCTAGTATTAGACATTTTTATTGGGCATTTTGTTTAGTTCTTAGTATCTTCTGTTCTGACCATTTTGTTAGTATCTTCTATTTCTACTTAGTATTCTGGCCATTTTGTTTTAGTATCTGATCTTAGTATAATATCTGCACTTTATCCCGAGTATCTGCTTGGCGCTTATCATTCTGACCATTTGTTAGTACCCTTTATTGCCTAATTGCTTTTGGATCATCTTTGTATTTTGTATTTTATCCTTTGAGAATTGCCTTAATTCATTAATAATTGAGTATTCGTGGAATAAACATATTATAGGTGGTAACTTTAACTTCTTCTCTTTTGTGTTCTTCCTTTTCTGGAGTGTAGCTATTCTATTCTTGTCAAGTCTCGACACCCACTCGTATTAGTTAGGGAACAGTGGCCTTAGTACTCCACTGATAATCAAGGACCCAAGAGTGTGAACTCTGTAGTATTGCACGGCTGCTAGGCACGCTACCATAACCAGTTAGGGCCTGCAATTACTTAGAGTAGGAAGAAGCACTGAGCTTCTATAGGTAACTAGACTAGTGGGTCCTATTGCAGTAGTGACTAATTAAGTTAAGGGGATATCCACCCCAGCTAGGTCTGGTTACATATATATATATATATATATATATATATATATATATATATATATATATCTTTCTCTCGAACTAATGAAATTAAAAGTGAAGGCAGAAAGAAGGATTCGCCTTAAGATCGGACAGCTTTTTGTGATCAATTTAAAAAAGACATGCGCAAATGTAAAATAGTTTAATAGTTTAGAAATTTAAACATCATTATCTTTGGTTAATGGAATTTCTTTTTACTTTATTCGTTCAGCAGTTGAACTTGTTAGTAACAACCATACAAGAGGCAGTCAAGGTAAGAGGGGAAAATAAGCAAATCTCAAGGCGTGTGGACAAACTGAACAAACTCACTCCTAGATACAAAGGACAACTATTTCAAGTTAATCAGTTTTGATATAGAGTTACATATCTTGAAATCCATACAACATAAAATCACGGTTTTACCTGATTTTCCGAAAAATTTATATATTCATCCCACTATGTATCATGACAATGAAAAGGTTTTTATTTAATCAATATTGGGTAAGAAGTGCAGATTAAAGCTAATTCCACGGATGTTGGTCATTTAAAAATAAATTTTGACGATCAAAATTGTAAGGAAATGCGTTGCAAGTAAACCGCATGAAAAAAGTGTGTCACTATTTACTAATATGAATCAGGTCAGCTTGAACTTTGCCTGGCAAGGCAACTTCGCCAGAAACTGGCTTCAAACCCTACCGGTGTTAAGGCCCGTAAAACGGTGAAGGTCCACATATCATGACGGCTCGCGCTCGTCGTCATTTATGCTTTGGGTTTGATGTGGCTCCTCTCATAAAACACCAGGATGCGCACTTGTGTGCATCACCTTGGTGCTTGGATGCTGGCAGGGAAGCTCTGTCGTGATTTGTGTGCTCAGAGGTACCGGCAAATTGGGTACTTCGTCGATGTGGTGTCGGTGGGCCGGCTATCCTGAGAGTGTCCATATGGCGGAGGTTCAGAGCTGAAACCCTTCACCCCCTGCAATCCTTTGACATATCTCCCTTTATGAGGAGTTGAATATATTCCTTTATAGGGAGATTGTTTTTGTTCTTTATTTATTTGTAAGGGGCATTATCCATTAAATATGCAACACCCTCTTTTTTATTTGTTATCTTCCAAGGGAGGGGAATTTCACACTTTTCCATTACTCCACTATCTCACTGTCCACTTGAGACTGGCACATCATATCTGTTTATTCGTTTTAAAATCTTGATAGTCTCTGCCCCGATGAGACTGTAAGTCTTTGTAGAAATCTGTAAATACTCATTTTTTATGTCTAGGCTTTAGTTTTCATCCTAAATTCATAAATAGCTACACGGTTTTAATCAAATTGAAGATAACATCAAAGAGTAGGAAGTAGCTTTAAAATGAAGGCGAGAAAAATATATATATATATATATATATATATATATATATATATATAAACAGATATACAGAGGGAGATATACAGATATACAAAGAAAGAGGTAAATCCAAATAGAAAGGCAAAAACACCGCACTTGAATGACAACATGGTTATTATAAAGGCTCCAAAAGGACACGTGGGTGTCTACAGATAGTGTAATGCAAAGGGTAAAAAGGAATAGGCACAAACTTTATAAGTACCGGTAAGGGACAAAATAAAAAGAGAACCAGTACAACTTATGATTTAACACATTAATGGTTCGCCTTAAACGAGGCTGCATCAAGGTTAAAAAAAAAGGCGGGGGGGGGGGGGGGTTAATGTGTTACACATAAAATGTGGGCTCACACCGTAAAAGTGTTCATGCGCTTACTGAGTGATTAAATCGTGACAGAAAAAATTACTTTCACATGGACCAAGAATCCATGACTTCGAGGTTTAAAGCCTTTTTTTTTAATTATTTCTGATGAATCGACAGTTACAGTTTATTTAGCGATAACCAGTTATTAAATTTTAAAATGCTTTTTTTACCCTAGGAAAAAAAAGGTTTTAAAATTATCCTTCATGTAACTTTAGTCATCATTATGGAGTTCCGAGCTGGTTGGCATTGGTGACCATGGATGGCTCTCTGGAACACAAAGTCTAACTGGCTGGCAGTGTGTAATGATACGCAGCGCTAGATTTGAAGTTCGCCTTGTTTTCCGTGTTACTTACAGTCAACACATCACTTCATATTGTTCCATTGTTGTTTTATTCATTCTCAGTTTCTCACTTCACGGGGTGGAGATAAATTCCACTGGATTTATTTGTATTTAAGAGCAGTGCTGTGTTATTTACAGTTATGGATACTATCGTAAACAAATTAATGAATTTTTAGATCTCTAGACCTAACCAGCCTTCCGACATGGATATCATATTTACAGATGACAAGGTGTGTTTAAATAGCGGCGAGATCAAATGTATTCTAATACAAAAACCCAAGCAGAAGATGTGAATAAATACAAATATCTCTTTAGGTTGTTTCACTAGCGTTCAGCAACTGTTGTAAATAGGAATAATAGCAGTGCAATAACAGTGGAGAAACACTAGCAGTATTATTATTTGTAGAAGAGAGGCTTTAGTAGTAGTAGTAGTAGTAGTAGTAGTAGTAGTAGTAGTAGTAGTAGTAGTAGTAGTAGTAGTAGTAGTAGTAGTAGTAGTAGTAGTAGTAGTAGTAGTAGTAGTAGTAGTAGTAGTAGTAGTAGTAGTAGTAGTAGTAGTAGTAGTAGTAGTAGTAGTAGTAGTAGTAGTAGTAGTAGTAGTAGGGGGAGGAGGAGGAGGAGGAGTTGCAGTAGAAATGATTGTTTCATCGTGCATCCATGATTTCAATTTTTCTTTGCCTTTTTTTTGTAAGTTAATCGCTAGTCAGCATGAAGCAGAGATATAAATTTCTCCGATAACCCTTTACAAGCTTTCAGAATCTGATTGTCAAATCCTCCTGCCTACAGTTAATCTTTAAAGTATTGGCACTTCCACATAAATTGTAACTCAAACATCATTATATTCTCCGTAATCATTATACAATATGCTATTGACGAGGACCAAGTAAAATATTATGTGAATTATTTAATTAAAAAAAGTGTCTGCTATGAACTAAAACTGAAGACCCTCAATGGTCACTATCATAAATGAAGATTGATGATATACGAAAAGTAGGCCTAAATATTTACTCACTCTTTTCAATGTGCGGCTCTAGAGCTCCTCCTGTTATACCTCCTTTTCTATTTACCTTCGTCTTTTCCTTTCTTCTTCTTTTTCTTCTTCTTCTTCTTCTTCTTCTTCTTCTTCTTCTTCTTCTTCTTCTTCTTCTTCTTCTTCTTCTTCTTCTTCTTCTTCTTCTGTTCTTCTTGTTCTTGTTCTTGTTCTTTTTCCCTCTTCTTCCGTTCTTCTTATATTTTTTCTTGTTCTTGTTCTTCTCCTTCTACTAGTACTACTTCTTGTCATTGTTTCAGTTCTTCTTATTCTTTTTCTTGTTCTTCTCCTTCTACTAGTACTACTTCTTGTCATTGTTTCAGTTCTTCTTGTTCTTCTTGCTCTTCTTCTTGGTCTTGTTCTTTTTCTTATTCTTATTCTCCTTCTACTAGTGCTTGTACTCTCTTGTTTTTGTTTTAGACCTTCTTCTTTTTCTTGTTTTGTTCGTTTTGTTCTTTTTCTTCTTACTCTTGTTCTTTTTCTGTTCTTCTTCTCCTTCTACTTGCTCTTGTTCTTCTTCTCCTTCTACTGGTACTATTTGTTCTTGTTCTTGTTCTTATTCTTATTCTTATTGTTTCTGTTCTTCTTTTTCTTTTTCCTCTTCTTCCGTTTTTCTTTTTCTTCTACTAGTATTACTTCTTTTTCTTGTTTTAGTTCTTCTTGTTCTTCTTCTTGGTCTTGTTCTTGCTCCTGCTCTTAGCTTATTCTTCTTCTCCTTCTTCTAGTGCTTATACTCTTTTGATTTTTTTTTAGTTCTTCTTCTTGTTCTTGTTCTCCTTTTACTAGTGTTCGTACTGACTTGTTCTTTTTTTTTACTTCTTCTTCTTCTCCTTTCCAATTTTTTTTTCTTTCCTGTATTATTTTCGCTTTCTCCCTTTGTTTATGTTTCTTTTTATATAAACAGTCATAATATCTCATTTTCAACTCCTTCTCTATGTGTGTTACCTTTCTCCCCTCTCTTTTTCTCTCTGTCTCACTCTCTTTTTTCTTTCCGTTACTCCACTTTCTTCGTTCTGTCTTGAACGTTTCCCCCATTCCGCCTTTCTCTCCATACTCCTACCTTTTAGTTTTTGTGTTATGTATATCTGCTTTTCTAATATATTTTTTTTTTTTTTTTTTTTTTTTTTTTTAACACATGTCTACTCTCTCTCTCTCTGTCCACTTCTAGTTTTGTGATTTTTTTTTCTAAAAGTTATGACATTGTTGCCACTCATAAAAATGCATCTTGCCTATTCAAGCTTGTTTCTGAGCAAAGACCGTTTAGCTTTATTCACGGCCCACCGCTGTGACGTCAGTATTGTTAAACGTCGGCCTGTTTTTGCAGAGGGCTGTGGACCATGCCCCTCCATGTCCCTCAGTCTGTCTTCAACTTCACAATCAGGTTGATCCTCTCTTCCATCTTCTTAACCCGTCTCAGATCTGTTCTCACTGACCACCTTCCGCTCTCTTTCCGGTCATCTTTCCATTTTTAAGGATCTGTTTAAAACTATCTGCGATGAAATGGCCAACTCACTTTGCTTTTTGTTTTCTACTTCTATTGATGAGATTTAAATCTGTGTCTGCCTCTTTAAAGACACGTTCATGTAAACCATATCTTACTGGTACTGATCTGTTTCTCTAGCTGTTTTGTCAATGTCCAAGTCTCTCTGCCGTACAAATGTACATTTTCCGGTATACTCTTTTGCTTGTTTGTTTACCTTAATCATTACTGTATTTCACCGCATTCTGCAAAGCGCAGTTACTACGGTGTTTTTTTTTCGCAACATGAACTTCTTCTATTCTGCAACTTCTTTACATAACCTAAACGTCTAATTGGTAAAATGCTATTTTAGGCTTTCCTCATTTCTTATCTCTTCAACTCTCTCTCTCCCTTTCTCTCGGTCTCTCCAACTCTCTGTCTGTTTCTCAAACTCTCTCTCTCTCTCTCTCTCTCTCTCTCTCTCTCTCTCTCTCTCTCTCTCTCTCTCTCTCAATGATTATGACTTCTTTATAAATTATTCTAAATATATCTTTCCTTTTTTTTACTTTTATTTCTATCTCTAATTCTTTATTGCACACACATCATTGTACACGTTTTTTGTTTTTTTTTTTACTTTTTCTTACCATCTCTAAATCTCTATTAAAATCACATCACATGTGCGCGTGCACGCTCTGTCTGTGGCTATGACTGGCCTCCCATGTTTCTTTAAACTATTTATTTTCTGCTGATGTTTCTGTATTTTTGTATTTTTCTACCCTTCTACCCTCTGCCGAAATTGGTCGATATCATCTTTCTGGTTTTGAATTAATATTTACCAGCGATCCTTCATCATTGCGACCTTGTTGTCACCAGTCTCCTTGCTTTACGGTACCGTCCTATTTGAAAGCCGGTTTTCCTCGCAAAGCTTTACAATGTGGCCCATCTTTACGCATTGTACTATGTTAGACGCCTTTCGAACATCAGCTTTTTATTTATGCATTGTTTTTTTTCCTCTTTTCTTTGCAATGTGTAAGTGCTTTAAACATGGATAATGGATTGGGGGTCCATGACATGGGTATCAGCCCAACCAAATCATACTTGTTTAACCTTTTAACTGCGTTATTTAATACGAATCACTATAATCGAACGGTTTATTATCTTTGTATAAAACCATGATTGGGATTGGTCTATTAAATTACATTGATATTTTTCTTTTACTTGAAATAAAAGATCTATGTGCATTCAACAACTTATGATAAAATTCAATACAATTTACGTCACATGCTTACGATTAAGACGCTTTTTGTATGTTTTTTCTTTGAATACTTTTTATACATGACTTGTCGTTATTTTTGCATTTCACCACTTATTTTCCTTCTTAA
The DNA here is from genome assembly GCA_033675545.1 of Elysia crispata. NCBI lineage: Eukaryota > Metazoa > Mollusca > Gastropoda > Plakobranchidae > Elysia > Elysia crispata. The sequence continues at coordinate 363,828 of JAWDGP010003559.1, forward strand.
CGTAAGGCCACATTAGATTTCTACACGTATTTAAAGAGTTTATGAGCTTTTTAAGTGCTTAACTCGTGTGCTTTTTCTTTCTTCATGGTTTCCCGTTTTCACACTTTCTCTCTTTGTGTATCTCTCCCTCTTACTCTGTGTTCCTTCATATCTCTCTCTCTCTCTCTGTGTCGATTATTTGCTCTGTTTCTCCTTCTCTCGCTCTCTCTTTTTGCGCTTTGTCTATCTGTCTATCTGTCTACCTGTCTCTCTCTCTCTCTCTCTCTCTCTCTCTCTCTCTCTCTCTCTCTCTCTCTCCGTCTGTTTTATGAATTATGATACATTTTGTTTATGCCTCTGTCTATGTCCGTTTATATCTCACTCTTTCTCTATACCTGTGGGTCCCTATTCCTTCCTTTTTTTGGTTTATTTCCCTTCCACGCTCTCTTAATCTCCCTCCCCCCCCCCCTCTCTCTCTCTCTCTCTCTCTCTCTCTTTCTCTTTCTCTCCCAGTCTGTTCTATGAATTGTGATACATTTTGTTTATGCCTCTGTCTATGACCATTTGTATCTCACTCTTTCTCTATACCTATGTATCCCTATTCCTTCATTTTTTTTGGTTTATTTCCCTTCCTCGCTCTCTCTCTCTCTCTCTCTCTCTCTCTCTCTCTCTCTCTCTCACTCACTCACTCACTCACTCTCACTCGCTCTTTGTCTTTCTCTCTTGCTCTCACTTCTGTGGGATTGTTCTCTCAGTTTTGAACATCTTTTGTTTTTAATCTTTGTGTGCGTATATAAATAAGTACATTAATCAGGCCTCCTATGTAACTCTGTGTTTCTTCTATATGGTTCTTCCTCTTTTATTCTCTCTCTCTCTCTCTCTCTCTCTCTCTCTCTCTCTCTGTCTCTCTCTCTCTCTCTCTCTCTTTAATCCATATCTCTTTTTTCTTTCACGTTCTCTCTCTGACTGCCTTTTCCTTTCCATCCCTCCATGTCTCTTTTGCGTCCCTCTTTCTTTCCTCTGTGCCTCTTTTCTGTCACTTTCGATATATTTTATATGTTTTATGTCTCTGTCTATGTCCGATTTTTTATTTTTTTTTCTTTCTAACTGTGTTTCGCTATTTGTTTCTTCTCTCTCTCTCTCTCTCTCTCTCTCTCTCTCTCTCTCTCTCTCTCTCTCGGAGTCTTTAATTCTCTCTCTGTCTTTCGCTATTTCTTTTTTCTTGCGCCTTTTCCTCCATTTAAAATAAACATTTTTTTCTTCTTTTCTTTGTGTCTATGTCAAAACATTACCTTTCTCTCTAACTGTAAGTCTCACTTTCTTTGCTCTATTTCATTTTTATTTCCTTTTTCACGCTCATTCTCTCTCTCTCTATATCTCTTTCTCTCTCTCTCTCTCTCTCTCTCTCTCTTTCTTCTTTGCCTCTCTTACTATACTTTCGGACATTAATTTTATCTTTATGTCTCTAGCAATATCAGTTTATTACTAAATATTTCTCACCAGGTGTCGCTAATTACCCAGTCTCATCGAGGCAGAGTCTATCACGATTTAAGTACTGATATGCAGATATATGCAGAGACATGGTCATCAATGAGATACGGCTCAATAAAGATTCCAGAAGGGTTCAGAAAGCAGTATAGCAACCTCAACAGGGACAATGGACTAAAACCCTGCAGAAATCCCTCACATGGAACGAGATTTGGCACATGGCGTCACTTCGGATCAGCTTTCTCATCAGATCTACGATTTCCTGCCCTCAAACGCACATCCAGTACAGTGGGGAAAGAAAGAGGACCCCACTTGTCCGCTATGCCAAGGCAGGCAGACAACAGAGCATGTATTGAACTCTTGCAAAATCGCCCCCTCACAGGGGCGATACACATGGAGGCATAATAGAGTCCTTTAGGAACTTGCCGCAATCATAAGTACGGCTAAAGGAGACACTACCCTCCCTAACATCAGCGCGTTGATATTCACAACAGAGGGAGGCGCTAAGTCATGGCACGGAAGGTCGGTGAGGACAACAAACCAAATAAAATGCCTTCTAGACGGTTGTGATCACTGTGATGTTTCAGCAGACCTTCCAGAATGGGACAGTCACCCCAGTATAATCAAAGAAACAAGATTAAGGCCTGATATCGTGATCCATTCAGCTTCCACACAACAAATGATCATGGTGAAGCTAACAGTTCCATACGAAAACTGAATGGAAAAGAGAGAAATACATGGACCTGACCAGAGAGCTAGAAAATGCCGGCTACAAAGCTGTGGTCATCAGTCTACGACCTTCTGACTAAACCTTCAATCTGTGGCAACAAAAGAACAAAAGCTTTAAAATTACTGGCGGAAATAACCGAAAACAGTTCCCGGTGGATCTGGAGCAGGAGAAATGAGAGGTTCCTTCATATCGATTAAAAATGCTCTAACCATCGCAGGACCAGTTGGCGAAGTGGTATAGCGCCGGGATCAGCAATCCACCAAGAGATGAGAGTGTGGGTTCGAAAAATAGATAGTGTGCAGAAAAATAGATAACAGGGAGACACCTGGGAGTCATGACCTGGGTGTGGCCAGAAGTTCAGGGCCGAAACACTTGCTACAAAGGGGGGGGGGGGGTTCTTACAAAGTAAAAAAAGAAACAAACCAAACAAACAAACAAAAGTAAATAAAACATCTCCCTTTTAAGGAAGATATTCAACTCCCTAGCAGGGGAGATATATGTCAAAGGATTGCAGGGTTTCAGCCATATATAAACACCCTCAGGATAGCCGGCCTACCGACACCACATCGACGAATGCCCAAGTCGCGGGTACCTCTGTGCAGGTTGTGCTTATCCAAGCACCAAAGTGATGCACACAAATGCGCATCCCGGTGTTTTATGGCGCGAGCCGTCATAGTATGTTGACCTTGACCGTTTTACGGGCCTTAACACCGTTAGGGCTTGAAGCCAGTTCCTGGCGAAATTGCCTTGCCAGACAAAGTTCAAGCTCTCCTGATTAATTTAAGTTTTCAGTGACACACTTTCTTCATGCGGTTTACTTTTGTTTAATATCTATTATATAATAGCCTTTGTCGTGGTTGCTTCTAATAATTTAAACTAAAGTAAAAAGAAATTCGATTCACCAAATATGATGTTGTTTAAATTTCCAAACTATTAACTATAGTACAATCGTGTTTTCTTTCAGAAATCGATCTTTCTGGTTCTTCCTCTTTCTTTCTGTATCTCTCTCTCTCTTTCTCTCTCTCTCTCTCTCTCTCTCTCTCTCTCTCTCCCTTTCTCTCTCTCTCTCTCTCCCTTTCTATTTCTCTATCTCTTTCTTTCTATCTCTATCTCTCTTTTATTTGCCACTCTTGTGTCATTTTTGGAACATTTTTTAAAAAACTTTTAATACATTTGTCCACGGCACTCTATCATTCTTTCTATATCTCTAATTTTTTGTCGATAACTTTTTCTTCTTTTTCTGATTCTTCCTCTCCGACAATATGTCTCCTTCTATGTACCTCTGATAATCTTTCTCTTTGCCTCCTCTGTACCCGGCCCCCGTCTTGTTCTCTCTCTCTCTCTCTCTCTCTCTCTCTCTCTCTCTCTCTCTCTCTCTCTCTATATATATATATATATATATATATATATATATATATATATAAATCTATCTGTCAGCCTCCTTGCTTTACGGTTCCTATTTGAAAGCCGGTTTTCCTCGCAAAACTTTACTATGTAGCCCATCTGTTATATCTTTACCCATTATACTATGTTAGATGCCTCGCGAACATTAGTTTTTTATTATACATTGCCCTTTTTTTCTCTTTGCAACATGTAGGTGCTTTAAAAATAAATAATAGAATGAGGATCCATACAATGAGCATCATGAGCCCAACCTATTCAAACTTATACATGTATAACCTTTTTCCCCACCGCCACCCAATAGTTATATCTTTACCCATTATACTATGTTAGATGCCTTGCGAACATCAGCTTTTTATTTATACATTGCCCTTTTTTTTTCTCTTTGCAACATGTTGGTGCTTTAAAAATAAATAATAGATTGAGGCTCCATAAAATGAGTATCATGAGCCCAACCAATTCAAACTTATGTAACCTTTTTACCCACCGCAAATGAGTATCACGAGCCCAACCTATTCAAACTTATATAACCTTTTTCCCCAACGCCACCCAATAGTTATATCTTTACCCATTATACTATGTTAGATGCCTTGCGAACATCAGCTTTGTATTTGCACATCGCCCTTTTTATTCTCTTTGCAACATGTAGTTGTTTTAAGAACAAATAATGGATTGGGGGTCCATAAAATGAGGCCCAACCAATTCAACCTTATATAACCTTTTTAACCACCGCCACACAAGTGCATAAACTGCCTTACTTAAAACGAATCACTTTAATAATCAAACAGTTTATTATCTTTGTATAAAACCATGATTGAGATAGTTATATTAAATTACATTGATAGTTTTCTTTTTACTTGAATAAAAGATCTATTTGCATTCAACAACTTATGATAAAATTCAATACAATTTACGCCATATGCTTACGATTAAGACGCATTTAGTATGTTTTTGTTTTTAATACTTTTTATACATGAGTTGTCGTTATTTTTGCATTTCGCCAGTCATTTTCCTTCTTAAGGTAAGGCCACATTAGATTTCTACACGTATTTAAAGAGTTTATGCGATTGTTAAGTCCTAAACTCATGTGCTTTTTCTTTCTACTCTTCCTGGTTTTCCGTTTTCACACTTTCTCTGTTTGAGTATCTCTTCCTCTTACTATGTAATCTTTCATCTCTCTCTCTCTCTCTCTCTCTCTCTCTCTTTCCCCCCCCATCTCTCTCTCTCTCTCTCTCACTCTCTCTCTGTTTCTCTATCTCTCTCTCTCTCTCTCTCTCTCTCTCTCTCTCTCTCTCTCTCTTTTTTTTGCGCTCTGTCTGTCTGTTTGTCTGTCTGTCTCTTTCTCTCTCTCTCTCTCTCTCTCTCTCTCTCTCTCTCTCTCTCTCTCTTCCTCTCTTTCTATATCTCTTTGTGTCTCTCTATCTATCTATTATCTATCAGTCCCCTTGCTTTATGGTATCTTCCTATTTGAAAGCCAGTTTTCCTCGCAAAACTGTTCAATGTAGCCCATCTGTTATATCTTTACCCACTATACTATGTTAAATGCCTTTCGAACATCAGCTTTTTATTCATACATTGCCCATTTTTTTTCTCTTTGCAACATGTAGGTGCTTTAAAAATAAATAATAGATTGAGGGTCCGTGAGTTGAGTATCAATGAGCCCAACCAATTCATTCATATACACGTAGTTGCTCAGACTAACGCCTCGCCTGCTCGCAGTGATGAAGATATGAGGAGTGTCAAAGAACAGTTATCTTCCCTTATGCAACTCGTGCCGGTTATCACAGAGATAAAGGCGTCATAGGATCACTGTAATGACATGAAGATAGACGACCCAGGCCGCCATCTAAGCGATGCGAGACTCAATCTCTTAGAGACTGGAGATTGGTTTGATCTTGCGCAAGACACTTCTGACACTGTAGGTTATTTTTATACTTTTAACCGAAACATGTGCTCCTCAGAAGACTAATGTCTGTTGATGAGAACGTGCGCACCGAGTATAAGGACACTCAGTACCCTCCTTGATAAATAACACCAACCAGCCACATGCAGCAAACTCTCCGTCCTGCAGTGTAACCTTGTGATGTACAAAACACTAGCCAATCTGCTAAGGCGCGGGACAGCTTATTACAAAATATACAAATATCCTTAATGAAAGGATTCATAGCTTTTCTTCTCGTTTTTGACGATCTGTCAGCGATCCTGCAACCTGCGTAAAGATGTACCACGAAAAAAAAACCAGAAGACGGTGTCGCTCTACTTGCGCAAAGTTCGGATGCATCCGATTTATTTCGACGAAATGCTTTGAAGGGAGAGATGAAGGAGAAGTACTTCTCCCTTTGCTTCGCAGCGCATCCTGTTGTGGGTGCTCTCTTTGGCCCTAACTTCCAAGATAAGGTCAAAAACTAACAAAGACCTTGCACTTGCAGATAGTCCGTCCACTCAGAAGTTTCACTCGTACAACTGAGGCATTCGTCGGTTCCCATTTTTATGTCAACGCCAGGCGTGGCAGAAATGAGAAGGAGGGTTCAACAAAGGCCAACAGAGTAAACCAACATCTCCTCCTCGGCTCGGTATCTGGGACCAGCGAAGAAAGCAGACATCCAAAACAAAACAACAGGCCTAGATCAGGTACCTGCGACAAAATACATGTAGCTATATTTGGGGTAAGCTAACTAGTTTTTTTGACGAATGGGACAGATATACACCAGATCCCTTCCTATTCTCTTGTATGGTTGCAGGTTGAGTATTGGTAGGCCCTATTCTCCCAAATCAATCTAAAATGCCGCATCCCAAGTCAAAAAGCTAAAACAACAAAAAACGGCGGCTCTGAACAAAATAAACAGTGAATTTTGAGTCAGATACTGATAAAGAATATGTAAGAGGGAAAAGAGCGGTTACATTAACAACATTTTTTTAAGGGAAAAAGAAATTCGTTTGAATCAGATACAAATATAGGATGATTCTCAATGTCAAACAGCTTAATACTCACGTAAAATATGAACAGTTTAAGATGGATACCCTTGATCGCGTTTGGACCTGATGAAACATTACTGCTATATGGCTAGTATAGATTTAACATATGCTTACCATGCAGTTCCCATTCATATCGAGGATACTAAGATTAGAACCCAAATTTTCATTCATAAGTTCTTGTTTTGCCTCAAGGGTGCAGGGACACGGCAAGTGGATTGAGGAGGAAAAGACTGAATATATCACTGTGTTAGAGCTTAAATCAGCTATGCTTGGTGTTCTAATTTTATGTTGCAACCTCCATGATTGTCACATTCGCATTGAGCTTGATAATACAACAGTTGTCTGCTACATTAACAACATGGTAGCAACTCATTTAAATGCAATAAACTTAGCCGACAATTGATTTTATGGTGCACAGTCAAACAAATATGGCTTTCAACTTGTCTTATCGCTGGAAAGGCGAGATTTTCTACTGACCTATAGAGCTGTTGGCATTTTTTGAAAATTCATTCTCTTCTAAGATACAAGACTAAATTCTTCCACTTTAAATACAACCATTACACACCTGGAAAAAACATTTATATAAACATAGATCTAAGTCGATCCATTCACGAAAAAGCATACATCTACGCGGGAGAGGAAGTGGGGCAAACCAATAAATCAAATTGCAGAACAATGCATTACACTTACCCCACAAAAATTGTCCTAAAAATCCATTCACAGGCGCATCCAAACATTGCATAGCGGTTGTCTATTATAGTAATGATACCATCAGTAAAATGGATTCATCACAAATCTTGTTATTATTAGATTTGTGCATTCTCACAGTCATACTTTAAGTTCATATTAGGTATAAACACAACAACCGTACTATTAATAGAAGTGCAACTTGGCAAACGGTAAAATACATAGCACCATAAGCACGAGCGTATCATGAGTTGTTAACTTCAAAACAATGATAAAAAGGTTAAATTTGTCACGATAACAATGAAATTGAAGCATTATACAGAACTCTATTGAGAAAGTCATGTCCCAGATTATCTTTGCCTTCAATATGTTCTATTCTAAAAACGAAACTCTGCAGAGCCAATACCCAACGCATGATACGAGGATTATCAAAATTTGGAAACCTTTAAGAATTCAAGCGTCCCGTGGTCTGTGTGGATTGTAAATTGCTTGCCATAAAGATACAAAACAAATTTCTTTGTACCCCAAACAATTCCTAGACATCCCTTCTCCATCACAAACTCTTCTCTCTATCTGTAAGCTTCCTGCTTGCATAAGCGTCAGGGAAAATTCGCCCATCCCTATTCTGTAATAGGGTGGCTTACCTTACATCAAAATGCTTCTGTTCTCAAAACAAACGCTGCGTCAACGTCGTCGAGCATCAATAAAGGTTTGCTAGTTACAGAATGCTTTAATGCAGCGTACCCCCCTTTTGGGGGGCTATTCTCATACAACAGTCACTTCGTTAGGCTGGCATTTACAATTAAGATCTGTGTAACGCGTTGTGCTGTAATTTGAGCTATTGCTATTGCTTTCCTCAACCTGCGTAGGTGCGTAATTTTGGGTAGCGGATCGACTAGATCTATGTACATTGCTTTATTTAGTTGCATAATGTTTGTATTTCAAGCCTAAGAACTTAGTCTTGTTTATTGAACACAGCCCTCACTTGTATGGCTAAGATTCTTCTGGAATCTCCGACTTAGTTCTAGCATAGTAATGATCTCGTCACCCCTTGTTTACCTTTGTTTTGATTAGTTGCTAATTGCTAATGACGTGTACCAAGAATATTCTCTTACGATTTATGTAATTCCTTTTCTGGATGATTCGACGAGATTCTGTATAAATAAAAGTCGAAATTATGTTTAGTCAGTCAACATCAAGTCCACAGTGAGTCTACCTTCAGTGATTATAGAGTCAACATCAAGTCTACAGTGAGTGATTGTTAAGTTTACCTACAGGGAGTGATTATACTAGAGTCAAGTTCTTGTGTTGGATTAAATAGTTTGCAATTTTTGCTTGCGGGCTTCGGACTTATTTTCTGCGGACGAGTCGTGTGATCGGCTGTAAATATTTTCATACCCCTAGACAGAGCCTAACAGATCACCGCCATCATCATATCTGTCACAGCCGTAATCAATCTTTTCACACGGTACCTTAATGTTATCACCTTTCAAGCTCTTTCCAAATGGTTTTGAATTCCTTTAATAGATTGTTTGCTTCACTTAAGATACATGTCCCTGGACCCAGATCCTTATGCTGCAGCTATCAATACGTATTATCAACCGTGGAATGAGTACGTTTACATTTTCTCACCATTTAAATTTTAACCTGATTTACAGGGTGTTGGAGAAATTGACGGACGACAAGATGGAGAGGGCAATAGTAGTAGTACCACGAAAAATCTTATAATAATAACACTGGATACCACGACGTATGGAGGCGGCATGAGAGAGCTTGACTGCCGTCATTCACTCATTGCTTTTCATTGTCCCAGCAGAGCCGGCGGGCCAAGACCATGACGGCCGACAGCTACCGGGTGATAATACTTTGACCACTTAAAAAATGCGTTGTGGTAACACCTAAGCGCGCTGAGTTTCTTTTGTGTACTTGTAGGACCACAGGATTACACTGAAAAAACTGCAATGGGTAAGTTTAACTTCAAAAGGCTTTGTTTAAAAAACAAAACAAAACAAAGCCTAATTTTTAAGATTACATTACGAGGGGGAAAAGATAAATAAATGAAGCGATTGCACACAATAAGATTTTGAATGATCATAATTATAAGGCTAGTTGGAGATTATGATTGGAAAAAAAAATATAGAGACAAATCGCTTGTTCAATTTATCCTCTTCATTGATTTTCTCATCAAGATTATTCTTCGGTGGAATAGTTTTCCTGCTTTCAGTAGGCGCGTTTTGAGAAATGCTGATATAATCGTCTTCATGAGGACGGATATATATATATATATATATATATATATATATATATATATATATATATATATATATATATATATATATAATTTTGTCAATTAATTTGGGACTGGGCATAATGGGATAGAAATTTTTTTCACGTGTTATAACACCTTAACAAACCAGTGTGATTTATTCTCTTCTCTTTTTTTTTTTTTTTTTTTTTTTTTCAAGGGGCATAGAGAAGAAAAGAATTGAGCACACCTCTTCTCTTTAATATCTCTTAAAACGTTCGCAAACTTGAAAAGGCGAGGCGACTTTCTAGTTCTAGAAAGAATTAGAAGGCCCAGAAAACCAATGCAGTTTCTAAAACTATGGATTATAAGAAAAAAATGGTCAATTAAAAACGAACAAAATAACATATTCTTGTTTTTTAATAGCAGAAAGTAGCTAGATCAGGGTTAATTTCATAGCTTTATAGTCAGAAGTCCGCTAGTAAAAATTGCAAACTGTTCAATCCAACAGACGAAGCTGACTCTATAATCAATGTAAGTTGACATAATGATCACTGTAGTTAGACTCTTAAACTCACTGTAGGTATATTTAATAATCACTGAAGGTAGACTTGATGTTGGCTAAATGAACATAATTTCGACTCTTATTAAATACAAAATCTCGTCGAATAATACAGAAAAGGAATTACATAAATCGTAAGAGAATATTCTTGGTACACGTGATGAGTAATGCGCTCTAAAATAGCAACCAATCAGAACAAAGGTAAAGAAGGAGTGACGAGATCATTACTCTGCTAGAACTAGGTCGAAGATTCCAGAAGAATCTAGGCCATACAAGTGCGGGCTGTGTTCAATAAACAAGACCAAATTCTTAGAGCTGACATACATACATTATGCAACTAAATAAAACAATAGATCTAGTCGATCCGCTACCCAAAATTACGCACCTACTCAGGTTGAGGAAAGCAATAGCAATAGATGAAATTACAGCACAATGCGTTACACATCCCCCCAATTAAAATAATTCTTCCTAAATATTCATTCTGACGTTCATCCAAAGCATTGTATACTGCTCTCATTTGATGCATGTATCATCAATAAAATGGATACAACTTTTACTTGATTTGGGCATTCTGGTAGTCATGCTTTACGTTAAGTATAATCACGAAAATACTGCAATACAAACGATAGAAGTGTTACTTCAAAAAAGGTAAAATACAATATTACAATAAGTATAAGCATATCAGAAGCTCACAACAATGTTAACAATGCAATCAAAATATTAATCAGGAACTCTACTAAGAAAGTCAGCTGCCACATTGTCTTTGCCTTTAATGTGTTCTTCTCTAAATACAAAACTCTGCAGAGCCAATACCCAACGCATGATACGAGGGTTATCAAATTTAGAAACTTTTAGGAATTCGAGGGTTGGATGGTCAGTCTGAAGCATGAACTGCTTGCCATAAAGATACAAAGCAAACTTCTTTATACCCCAAACAATCCCGAGACATTCTCTCTCCATCACTGAATATCTCTTCTCTCTATCTAGAAGCTTCCTGCTTGCATAAGCGACAGGAAAAATGTGTCCATCCCTATTCTGTAAAAGGGCGGCACCTAACCCTATACCAGATGCGTCTGTTCTTAAAACAAACTCTATATTAACTTCGGGAGCATCAGTATGGGTTTGCTAATTACAACGCTCTCTCCTGCGGCTCTCCCCACACAACTTTGTTAGGCTGACCTTTACGAGATAGATCTGCAGAGGGGCAGCAATAGCAGCAAAGTTAGGCATGAATGGTTGATAATAACAAACTAAACCTATAAAGGATCCAATCACTTTCTTGGTGTCGGTCTCAGGGCGTCTTTTACTTTCTCAATATTGCAGTCCTGAAGTCCAACTGGCGGTGTCCTAGGAAGTCGACTTGTGTTGCTCCCAGTTCACACTTTGTAGGTCTCGCAACTAGGTTGGCCGCTTTCAGTCATTTGAAGAGTTCCTCCAAGACTTGCAACTGTTCCTCCCACGTCTTGGTATGCACCAGAAATCATCGATGTAGTCCCCCACGTTGTCCATCCCCTCCAGAAGTCGTCGCACTGCTCTTGTCATGATCATGCCGGAATTTACCATCCCGAATGGCATCCGTAGGAACTCGCAATGATGATCCATCGTCACAAAAGCAGATTGTGGATATATCAGGGCCGCACACGTATCTGATGATAAACCTTGGGCAAGTCGAGCTTGGAAAAGTGTTTGTCTTCGTTCATACCAAGGAAAGACTCACCTGAAAGGAAAGAAACGGGTTGAGGGTCGGTGACCATAATCTTGTTGAGAAGTCGGAAATCGATGCAGATACGATTACTCCCGTCATTCTTCTTCACGACCCCACTAATCTTAAAAGGCCCCAATAACAGCTGCCTTAAAATATATAGATCCTTGAGACGTTGAAATTCTCACGTTGTCATCAATTGTTCAATTGAAAAAAAAAAGAGTCGGCCTTAAAATCAACAGGTTTCGATTGTGTACAAAGAGAACAGCGCTGGCAGGTAATGGGATCAATGGCGCGCACCATTATGTTTTCGCACGCTGTGGAATCCATTACGCCTGGCAATTTAATGAAGATGGGCAAAACCATGATGTAAAACTTAGGCCGAGGCTAGTCTCTTGTCGAGTTAAGCCAATGCAACAGCAGGTTGTCCAGGTATCGCTTTTCAGATTCTGGACCACTAAAACCCTCGTTTGATTTGCACCCCTGAAAGGAAGGTGACCCGATACGGACTTGCAAGGTATTGTTATCATCATCATGGGGTGTTGTCCCGGTTGGCGTTGGTGACCATGTTCCCCCACGTCTATTTATCCCCACATTTCCCAATCAGCTAGATCACTTTGCCTCCACTTGCCCATCTTCCTAGCCCGTCCCAGGTTTTTTCTCTCTTTCTACCTGTCGTTCTCTTTCCGCTATTTTTCCAGTTGTAAGGGTGTGTTTCAAACTACGTCTTAGTATGACATGGCCAAAAAAGTTTGCTAGTTGTGTTCTGATTCTGTCGAGGAGATTACATTCTGTGTCTTATCTTCTTTGCCGTCCATGTGGCTTTGAGCATTCTTCGTATGAACCACATATCAGTTGCCGTGATCCGTTTCTCTAGCTGTTTGCTCAATGTCCAAGTCTCGCTGCCGTATACAAGCACTAAAATGAAGGGCTAGTTTGTTATACTCAGAAAATATTTCATTTTCTGAAATGTATGTTATTGGCTTGTCCTATCCTTGTTTGTATTTCTGCATCTCATTTTCCGTTTTCTGTAATAATTGCCTCTTAGTAATTGAATTTTTATACCTGTCGCAACTCATCATTCCCAACTTGCTACTTGCATTCGAGGAGGTAACTTTTCGCTTTGATACCATCAATGTCTCGGTTTTCTTTCCGTTTAAGCTGAGTCCCATTTTCTCGCTTTATTTCACGATTATATCCAGAAACCTCTGTGGATCATTTTTCATTTTCTGATATAAGGACGATGCCGTCAGCGTACCAGATGTTGTTGACCGCCCAGCCTACTCGTAATTCTGCTTTACCTGTAGCAAAGAATGCGATTTCGCAAAGAGTTATGTCCCTTTATTGGAAAACGTGAGTTCAGTTCAACAATCCGTATCATTTCGAAGATCTAAGAAAAATGTTTCCTCATGTGCAAATTTTGTTTCCCAATTTTTATTTCAAGTGTCACACCAATGTGCATTAATGCAGACGCTATTGCTGATACGCTAACAACGACTAAAAGTAGAGTTCATGTCTTCCAACTAGGTAGCATAACTCTTCGTGAAAACGCATTTGCTAGAAATTATTCCTAAAAAGGGTCAGCGAGAGTAACACACTTTGAATTCCTGCCTTAGATAAATATCAAAGATAAAAGGAATACATAGGCGTAATTCATAGATAATGAATTTATTATCTATATGCCTCGTTTGACACTAAAAAAGAACAAATTAAGCTGAATTTTGCTTGCATTTTGCACTTGTCGAATATAATATGCATATTACATAAATGTTACTCCCAAAACTGTATCTGGATCGGAATTTTTATACAATTCTTTACAAAATTCTCCCACATGGAACGATCTAGTCTATATCTAGGTCTGTTGCTCAGGAAAAGGCAAGAGAAAAATCTTTCCAAGTCATGTTCAAGTTTGGTTTCGCAGCACATTGTACTGTAAGCTAAAAATAATAATAAGTACATGTACATGTGCCTGAGGCACAGAAAGAAGAGACTAAAAATAAGATTCCACATTTACCCTGAGCGCATGCACAAAAATCAGTTAATTCAACCTCACAATATCACCCTTGTTTATGAGATCTTGTGTACGACATTCTTTCTATCTGCCTCTCTCTCTCTCTCTCTCTCTCTCTCTCTCTCTCTCTCTCTCTCTCTCTCTCTCTCTCTCCGCTTTCTTGTCATAATATTACAGTAATATTGTATTGCAAAAGCCTAGAGATATCGACGAGATTTTAAAGAAATGGACGATATCACTGTCTTGTAAACTCAAATTTAAGGCATTTAATAAACATATTTATCCAAATTCACTTACACTTATGTCTAAAAGAACAATTGAGTCAGAGAAACGTACAGAGAGAGAGAGAGCGAGAGCGAGAGAGAGAGAGAGAGAGAGAGAGAGAGAGAGAGAGAGAGAGAGAGAGAGAGAGAGAGAGAGAGAGAGAGAGAGAGAGAGAGAGCAAAAGGAAGAGAGCGGTATAGAGGGAGGGAGGAAGAGGGGCGGGAGAGAAAGGGATTAGGAGTCAGAGAGGGAGAGAGAAGTGAGAGAGAGAGAGAGAGAGAGAGAGAGAGAGAGAGGAAGAGGGAGCGAGAGAGTGAGAGAAAGAGGGAGGGAGGGAGGGAAAGGGGCGGGAGAGAGAGTGAAAGGGAAGGAGAGAAAAGGGAGGAAGAGAGAGACCGGTAGAGAGGGAGGGAAGGAGGGGCGGGAAAGAGAGGGATAAGGAGGCAGAGAGAGAAAGAAGGAGGGCGGGAGATAGAGGGATAAGGAGGCAGACAGAGAGAGAGAGGGGGCGAGAGAATGAAGGAGAGAGGGAGAGAGGGGGATGAAGAGATAGGGGTAGAGGGAGGGAAAGGGGGCGGGATAGAGTGAGAGGGAAGGAGAGAAAGGGAGAAGAGAGAGGGATAAGGAGGCAGAGAGAGAGAGGGGGGGGGGAGAGAAAGGGAGGGAGAGAGAGTTTACCGATGTCAATCAGGACAAGCAGCATTCGATTACACCTCAATATCACGGAGCGCAACAAACGCGTTTCCTGTCTTTTCTTTCTGACTCATCTATCTGAGTGTCCCACGAAAATGGCATATGAACTGAGACAAATCGTACACCGGCTTTTTTTTTTAATATAAAAAAAAATTTTATTTGTTCAGATCTTTATGGTTTCTAGATTTTACTTACATGTATTAATTACTCAAAGTCAAGGTATAAAACTTATTATTTAATATTTTCCCACTGTAAACGGTTACTGTAGTCGGTTTATCCCGGCCCAACCCGGCCGAAATTAGGCCTAGGGCCTCGCGTTTATCCTGTATCTTGTGTGGGACCCTTCTTGTGGGTGTGAAGAGGTAGCTATACAAAAGTAAAAAAAAAAAAGAAAAATATCTAGACCTTTACTGTGTCCATTTTGTGAATAAGACCAGACATCAAACGAAAGTTGGTCTTATTTATCTCAAACTTAGTTTTAGATTTGATCTACTAGTTCTCTAGGCTTAATCTGAAATTTTTTTTTTTTTTTTTTGTTTTTTTTGTTTGTTTATTCTGTCATTCCTGCTGGTTTTGAATTTTTTTTAAAAATTATTTTATAGGTGTTTTTATGTTTGTGTTCTACGTGTATATACGCGGCTTCTCAATATTACACTTCAGCTAGGCCTACTATGCCTATACAACTCAAATCAAATTCATGTAAAAAAAAATCCGCTCTGATTAAAAAAATATAATTCTATATAAAGAACATTATCACTCTTTGAATGTGTAAAAATTTCAAAGCAATATTGGTTGAGGAACAACAACAGTAGACGCCTTTATTCTTAGGCAGCCACTGTAGATCCTCAGTCAACTTCAAAATAATGTAAACCAGCCAAGGGGCCATTGGTTGGCAAATGCTGAACCCTAGAAGCAAAACGGCCGCTAAACAATGCGCGTCTAAAAACTAAGCTTACTATGTAGAAAGCAAATTGTGATTGTCATGCTTCCATTAGGAGGGTAACTCTCGCTAAAATTTATTAGAGATGTCTATGGATCGCATTATATGTATTCACTGCATAATTAGAAAAGATCTGCTTGTGATAAGACTCAGCGCTATCTTACGTCTCACTTTTATACTGTTAATTGTTATACCTTTCCTATAATAATAAATGGGGGGCAGTTTGTTTGTTTGTTTGTTTTTGTTGTTGTTTTTTTTAAACTAAATTTAGAGACTCATGAGGGAGGAGGTGAATTATTTAGGTTGTTTTACCAGATGGTGTAAACCCATAACTGTCATCTAAAATTCTCTAGCAACGGCCAACGCTAATTATTGTTTCGTTTTGATAACCATGTGAAACTGAAACTGAAAGTAGATCTTTGTGTTAACGGGAATGCTCTTAGGGAAGTAAATCGTCCTTTAGGCTTATTTCTATCTGGCCTCGATCTTGTCTTCAAAGATTGCCATTAGGCCTTAATATTATTAAATCTAGATTTAGGTTTGAGCAAGATTTAGACGTATAGCAAAATCTGGATTAGATATATATATATATATATATATATATATATATATATATATATATATATATATATCATATAATTTATGTCAGTGTAGATCTATAGATCTGGAGATCATATTTCCACGACTGAGCATTAAAATTTTTCGAATTCACCAGTACAAATTACAATACAATATTATAGATTACATAAAATTATATAGATTTATCCAATCTAGCTACACTTTAGAGCTAGTGTCGATCTAAGATCTAGATTTCAATATCAAGAGACTAGCACTATACCTAACCTTATCGACATTCAAATTCTTCATTATCATGGCATTAGTGGGTTTTGAGTTATTATTTCAAAGCATTCGGGACCAGCTTCGATCAAACGACGATGCAGCTATTGCAGTGGTTCATTGGAACCTTATCTCGAAGGGGCTGAAATGTTGTGGTACAGGAGATACATGGCCAAATACACAGGTATAATCGATCTGTATAATGTATTGAGTAGAAAAATGATCTTCATTGAAATAAATTCTTATCTCCATTCAGAGGATAATCTTCTACACCTTTTGTTTAAAAAAAAAATAAGAAAAATAATAATAAACAATTAAGCCCTGATAATTAAAAGATTATTTATGTCCCTTCAACAGAGAATTTATTAATTTTAAAAATTTCATATTTGCAATATTATAATTCTAAAAGTGTGCACATCAGCAAGAAATAACACTGAAATATTTGTTCTCGGCATTGTGAAAAAGAAAACAACAAAAAACAAAAACTATACAAAAACACATGAAAACCTTTTCGGTAGCGAGAAGTGAGACAGTTTCGGAAATGGAATTTAAAATTTAAAAAAACTGCTTTTTCAGTTGTATCTCAATTTAAGATATTTAAGATTTTGATTGACATTTTACAATTCGATGACAATTCTTTACCCCCCACACCCCTTTAAAAATAAAAGGTTTTTTAGGTTGTTTGTACAGAGTTTTCTTCATGTGCTTCAGGGCATTGAGAAAGTTTCCATGTGTGTTTCCTTTAGATTTCAAATCAAAAACTTTGGTTTCCTTCATGTTATTCATCTACTCCAGGGGCATTTCTTGGAATCTTTATTTTTGTTCAGATCTCCGGCACATTTTCAACTAGTGTTAGCTATTGTATTGTTTTGGTTAATTTATTTAAAGTCTAATAGAGCTTAAGAAAATGATTTAAAATGAACTTGTTGTCTAAATCTACTGTGATGCAGACAGTCTCATTTTAGGAAGTAGACTTCATGCATTTGAAGTACGACATTCTTTTCTGTCCAGCATTTGCTATTAAATAGATGAAGTTCCTAAAACAGGTCAACAAGAGTGACCCGCCTTGTTTTTCTGACAGTCTTGGACCAAAGATTAAAGGGATACAAAGGCCTTGTTCACAGATCCCTGAATTTATACATGTCGTTCTGCACTTCAACAGACAACTGAAGTTGTGAATTTTACCTGTCTTTTGCACTTGCCAAGTCGAATATATGCATACTAAAAGAATATTACATTCAAAGCCATATCTAGATATAATTTTTTAAAAGACTCTCCCAGATTAAATGAGCCTTCCTCACTGTCACTCCAAACTATGATACTGTCGCATACCTGTTAGTTCTGCTTATCAGTTAATTATCACTCGAAACACATGTCTACACTGTAAAGTAAACCTGATAGGTTTACAGGGTTTTCTCTGGCTGACTTTGACTATTTCTGACTCTTAGTGAGAGGAAAGTTCTAAGCCGTATTACTCAAGTTTCTAGATTCAATGATCAATTAAATTTTTAAAAGGTGCAAAATTAACAATGCATCTAATTTGTGTTTGTGGGGAAAAAAGCAGTTTATATTAGAGGATTCATTTATACAAGATTGTGATGATTTTCAGCCATACATATACTGACCTCTTGAAAAAATAGATGAAATAAAAAAACCATTGGTTTGGTCCAAAAATGGTATTTGAAGAGAACACAGTATACCCCCATAAATATTTTGAACGAACTTTGATCATACCCACATTTCAACAGAGACAGAGACAGAGAGAGAGAGAGAGAGAGAGAGAGAGAGAGAGAGAGAGAGAGAGAGAGAGAGAGAGAGAGAGAGAGAGAGAGAGAGAGAGAGAGAGAGAGAGAGAGAGAGAGAGAGAGAGAGAGAGAGAGAGAGAGAGAGTGAGAAAGAGGGGGGTGGGGAGGGGGTGTAGTGCTTAACAACATATAAGCAGAATAAATTTTAAAATTATTTCTCTAAAAATGATTAAAATTTCTCTTTGGGAATATTTTAACTAACCTTGATATGCTGATTATGAAAATATAGATTTTTGGCTCTGGTTAATATTACTATAAATATTTCAAGCACATATTTAATTTTTCTGTGCCCATCAATCACAGACGCCACAAGCCATGCCCCGGCTATCAAATAACTGCGCCAAAATAACAAGCCTGTGGGATTGGTTGAGCGGCTTGACAATGACCCGATGGAATGACAGAAAACTGAGATTTTCTCATACACACTGTCAGTTCCACCTCATGATTCGACCAATCGGGTATCTCATAGGTACCTGATAGTTCAGAGTGACAGTGGGGATGCCACTTAAGGATTTGGCCTAGATCTAAATTTGGTGTTCCTGAAAACACAAGAGAAAAACCTTTCAAGTCATGTCCTAGTTTGGTTACAGTTACACACACAGTTCAGAATAATTTACTGTAGAATAATTTATACAGAAAGAAGAGATTGGAAATTTCCCATTTCATCTTATCAACAAAACTAGTAAATTCAAGCTCAGTCTAGCCTGAGAATCACTATTGTTTATGCCACCCACTGTATTTGATCAATGTCATGGTATAAAACTTATTATTTTCTGTCTCTGAACAGTGGTCTTGGCATAAAACTAACTACATGTAATAAGGATAGGCCAAAGTTATGTTTGTCAGGCTTTGAAAGGAAGGTAACTCTAGCTGAAATTTAACAGTGAAATCGTCTTTTTTTTTTCTTCCTGTGTTTGGGAGAACATCATGCAGAATTATTTCACACACTTCTGGATCCCTCCCCTCCCACCCGCTGTCTGTCTAATTTTCTGTCTGTCTGTCTGTCTGTCTCTCTCTCTCTCTCTCTCTCTCTCTCTCTCTCTCTCTCTCTCTCTATCCTCCATATATATATCTATCTCTTCCTCTCCCTCACTCTTGTTCTTTTGTTGGACATGTGCTTTTAAAAAGCATTAAAATTCAGTAAATCTTTTTGTTGATTAATTCTTACTTGGTGATCCTGATGCTGTTTCACATTTTAGTTTTTTTGCACATTTTTTTTCTCTGTCTCTGACTTATTATTTGAAATGAACCTAATGGTACTAGTTACAAAGAATGCTGTAAGCACAGTGATCAGGGTAGAGGAAATAACAAATTTCCTTTTCTCATTTTCAAAATTAGATGATGAAATTAAATGTAAATTGCTATACGATGTTTTTAATTTCAGTTAATTTCTTTCTGTTCTGATCATAAATTTTCACTTTCTCTGAAAAGCATTATATTTTTTTACTCTTTCTACACTTGTTTGGCTGGATTATTTTATGTTAGTAATTTTAAATTTTACCTTTTGCATTGGACATCTGCTTAAAAGTAATAAAACTCTAATAAATCTGATTGAAAACTCATTCTTATTTGGTGCTCCAGAGATGCTATTTCTCATTTTAATTTTCTTGCACATCTTTTTTTTTTTGTTGTTGTTGTTGTGCCTAACTTGTTACGGTATTCAAAATAAACCTAATGGTAGAGTTACTTAGTATGCAGTTATGACAGTGATCGGGGTAGAGGAAATAAAAACTTCCCTTTTCTCATTTTCAAATGAGGATGATGAAATTAAATGTGAATTGCTGTACAATGTTTTAAATTTCAGTTCATTTCTTTCTGTTATGATTATAGATTTTCACTTTCTCTGAAAACCACTAAAATATTTTTTTTAACTGTCTACACTCATTTGGCTGGATTATTTGATGTACAGTATAATACGGTTGATTGAAGCACAATCATGTCAAAGCAAGAAATTAAAACTTATAATTCAGTATTAAAAATTTTAACTTCTTGCTTTGGACATGTGCTTCAATCAACCAATTAGGTACCTTGCTCTTTAGCATAGGCAATTATGACCTTCTATGGATCTCTATTCCTCCTCGCTTTTGCTGCATCTGTCACTTGTCCTACTTTTAGCCATTTTGTTAGTTCATCAAAAATCTTTGCTCACTGATTTCCCTTGCTGCATTTTCCTTGGATCTTCTCATCACGTGTTTATGTATGAGTATCTTTGCGTGGCAAAACATTGATTTGTTTGATTTCTTTGCAGTCCATGAGATTCGTAGCATTCTCCAAATGAACCTCATTTCTATTGCCTCCAGTTTCTTTTGTAATTGTTTTGAAATTATTCAGGCATTTATACATCAGAATAGGTTCAATATAGCACTCCAAGGCTCTTCTTCTTATGTGAATGGAAATATGTTAATTTGTTACAATTGATTTCATTCTCTGGAAACTCTTTTTTGCCTTTGCTAGTCTTGATGCAATTTTAGTGAAGTTGTGTCCATGGCTTGATATTAAAGTACCTATTACTTCTGTCTTTTTGCTATTCAATTCCAACCCTTTCTTTCTGTTTTCTCTTTCAACAATGTCTAATAATTGTTGCAAGTCTTCTTTATTTTGTGCAATTGATACAGGGCCATCAGTGTATCTCAAGTTGTTTATGTTGTGCCCTCCTACTATAACTTCTAGGCATCCTTCTAGGTTTTGTACTTTCATTTCACTGTAGGGAGAGAAAAGATCTGGGGAAAGCACATATCCTTGTCTGACACCATTCTATATTTTTTTGAAAAAGCTGATTTCCCCATCAACTTGCATTGCTACTGCCTGTTCCCAGTACATCTTTTTGATCACTCTTAGATCTTTTCCATCTATTCAACTGTGCTAGTAAGTTGTGTAATTATCTCATCATGTCTTACTCTGTCAAATGCCATGTTGTAGTCAATGAAGGACTGCTGCCTATTTTTGTACTTCCAAAGCTCTTTCGATTATAGTTCAAAGGATATAGATTGCAATTGTTACACCCTTTTTTTCCACAAAGCCACACTATTCCTTTGCTATTTGTGGTTCGATTTTGTTTCCCATAGGTATCATAATGATTTTAAAAACTAATTTGATGATATGACTCTTAAAACTGATCATTCCAAGTAATTCACACTCTGTTGAACCTGGTTTCTTCAGCAGTGCTCTATAGATTTGGAGATGGCTGGTGGAATCTGTCCTGTGTCATAGATTTCCTAGATTAAGGATGCTATCATATCAATTCCATAGTCATCAAGCATTTGTAAAAGTTCCACTGAGATACTATCTGAGCCTGTTGCTTTGCCTAACTCCATCTTTATTATTATTGTCCAGATCTTATCTTTCATGATAGGTGGACCAGCAAAAGTGCATTTCATTTTAATCCTCTCTGTGGTCTTCACTTATGTACTCTGCCCATCTGCTAGGATTTTTTCTTTTTCCAAAATGATATTACTGTTTTTTGACCTAAGACATCCTGTAGATGAGCAGGTTTTCTTTCCAGATATTTATTCAATGTTCTTGTACATGTCTGCTTAGTACTTCTGCTTTATAGTTCGATGTTTCTGCACTTGTCACTGATCTACTTCTTATTGGCTTCATGACATTTTTTTCTTAGAAAAGATTTTAGATGCACACTTTCTCTGACAACCATAGTTAATTTTTTTTACCCCTTTGGCTGGATTATTTTATGTATTGTATTATAAATGTGAGCTTAATTTAAACATTACATATTAAAACGTTGCATATATGTAGCCTAATCTTTTTATATTCTAATTTATATTAGAAAGTATAGTACACATCAATGTTCATGGTAGGTGTGGCATTTACTATAAGTGTAAATCACTCTGTAACACAAAGCTATGGTGAGGATTTAGGAATAGGTGAGAAACATTTAAACCATCTAAAGCTCTCAAAATGAGTCTACCTTATCCAACAGAAAAAAAAACAAAAACATATCACCGACACACTATCTGACTAATTTGCAGAGATGATGCTGAAATGCAGAAAACCCAGTTTCCCATGTCACAGACTAACCATCAAGAGCATGCACAAGGGTAGATCAGTTCCAAAGCAAATCAGGTCTTTTGGCCAGATTTGGATTGGTCTATCAACCAACAAGATAAAAGGGTTCTCATTAGCTCATGCCTTCACTAGATGTGCCTCACCCTCAACCAACTAAGCACTTTCATCAGTTAAAAAGAACATCTGGCTCACCAGGGCTGGGCACAATGCATGATATAGTTTTCACGATTTCTTAAAATTTATATAAATCAATTATTGCAAGTGATTTTTCTTTTTATATTCAGCTTCTCCTTTTTTTATATTTCTATATGGGCAATATGTTTTGCTCTCCACTCCCTTCTTCCCTCCATCATCTTGATACTTGAAATTGTTTTATAATATAATGTTTTTATTCTTTTCGAAAGATGGTCAAACAATCAATTTTTTAAAGGTTCAGCCTTTATGGCCTTATCTTCCCGTATGTATTGCCTTCCCATCAACAGTTTGTTTCATAGCGTTGGCCCCATAGATCAATATTTTACAAATTTTTTTTTTTACCACATCTCTTCACTCAATTTGAACCCAATTTTGATTTGAATTTTCTCTGTCAAGGTAGTAAGAAAGACCAAGTTTTAGGGACCGATTCTTAAGGAAATAGTGGTTTACAATGACACATTTTATTGTTTGTGTTTTAATGGATTAAGTAAAAGAGCCTTTAGGTTTCTGAAAAATCCTGCTTTGAGCTGTTTTATATTGTGTTGAACCGATTAAATCTCAATAAAATTATATGTATTGTGCATGCATTGCATCACACTTTTTGTATAACTTTCATTACGAAATAATGTTTAGAGTGAAAACAACACTGGAGATGAAGCTCTTCCTCTGGGCTGGAACCAGGACAACAGTATCTACACACTGCGCTATCTTGATCCCGCATCCAATGGCACCTACCTGATGAAGGCTCTGGCAATGGATGGATCCCTTATTTTGCATCTTGTGGTTAGTTTTTTTTATTATTAGTGAACAAAGGAAATGAGATGTTATAACATTTACTTTTCAGAATTTAATAAATTTGTTGTTTTAGTTCTTTTCTTTTTTCTACTGCCAATCTTCAAATCATCTGGAAAACCAGGCAACTTAGCTAAAGTTGCATTTTTCTTAAAGTATGCAAGATTCATATATACACATAAGCCTGATTTCCCGATCAAATGAACTAGTGGAAAAGACAATTACATTAAAGGAATGCAAATTCCACAAAAATAACAGACAAATATCCTCCAGTATAGTTTTATACTGAAGAAAAGTAAACTTTATAACAATGAATGGTTGGGGAAGACGACAACAGTCAAGAAGAGCAAACTTAACAACATCCTCCAGAGCCACTCTATTAACACTTTCGCTATTGGGCCATTTGTCGCGGTTGGCCTGGGCCATTTCAAGATCAGGACATAATTTTATAGTGATATTTATATCACAATCACCGCCAATTTCTGTCATTGTTTTCATGCCGATAACGGAAGTATGAATAGATAAGCTAAGTCATGCGCACTAAAATAATTTAATCATCCTTATGTTCATTCGCATTTTTCGCATCAAAGTTGTGAACCGCGAAATGCGGCTTATAGGACAAAATGAACAAAAGTGCAAAAAAATAGCAAAAGTGTTAATAAAGTACAGTTTTGAAATATATATAAAACCTTGAGACTTAAAATTTTTCTCAAATTGTCATGTAAAGAAAGTAAAGTACATTTAGGTGCAATCTTCTAAGCAGTCTTCTTTTCAATTTATCCCTCCACTGAGACCATAATGTGGTGCTGATGATCCATTATAGATACAATGTAGTCCTCAACTTGATGTGGGGGAAAAGTGCTCTCCAATACAATATAAAGTAAAATGTGCAACTGCTGAGATAATATTATATGGGGAAAAAAATTTAGGGCCCAGATTTTTTTTAATGGATTGGGTTTCTTTGGATTGCTAAAGCTTAAGATTATTCTAGATCTAGGCACTATCTGTATAACTCATGCAAGACCAATTTAGAGTGGCAGGTTAATAAAATGCCTTAAATTGAATGTTTCTATGGTTCTTTGGCGCCAATTAGTGGAACAGGTTATATCTTGGATATAAAAAGTGCTCAAGATCAAAAGAAGCAAAAGTGGTGTTTAAATTCACAACAGCCGTCCTGGAAGAAAAGGCAATGATGAGAGTTGTTCTTAAAATGTAACAGTAATTTGTTTTAAAATTTCTCATTTTGTTTTGAGACTGAACAGATAAGAAATACTGCTCCCTTTGCAGGTAGGATGATAGTAAACTTCCCTATCAAGCTCTTTTTTTTTCTTGTAAAATAATTGAAATATTGAAGTCTTTCCATCCTATGGAAACCTAGGTCTTGACTTGCTAAACTGTTGTTGATAAAATTATTAAGTGTGGATTTATTTGTTTAAGTCAAGGTCTGAATCTGGTTTTTTACTATGTCAAATGTTTATTACAAATTCATTCAGGAAACTGTGTGCATTAAAAATATTTTTTATGTTTCCAATTTTTCTTTTCAGCGCTGCTTTGATGAGAAAACTGTAAGCATGACAATTCAGTCCCGTGATTATGTCACTGACAGTCGTGAATCTATGGCCAGGTTAGAAAAAAATATTTTTCATTAAAAACTCTTTAAGGTTAGAATGAAGAACCGCCATCATAAAAATGAAAGTTAAAACAACCCTAAAAATGAATACAAAGTTCTTGCAGGAACATAATGATAATTGAGTTGTTGTCAGATTTTGTTATGGTGCTACAAATAGGAACATTTCATATATTTAAGTTGAGCAGCACTGTGAGTTAAGGTTTAATTTAGTTGCAAAATTAGACTTTTTAATCGTTTTATGTCATTTAATGGTCAAGATTTCAATAAAAGAAGTGTGAAAAGGTAAACTTTTAATCTGTTTCCAGTTTCTCCACACACAATCTTATAAAGAATGTTTTTAAGTTAATCTTTCTCAGTTTCATCTAAAATTTGATTTGATATCTGTATATAATCAAACGATAATTTTTATAAAGATTGTGTCATTAGAAAATTGAAAATTTGTTCTGCTATCGTAGCAATTTTCATATCCATTATATTTTATTTAGGGTAACCTGATAAGGTCACAAGGTCAACTGCTGGGTGAAATGTGAATTCCTGATTTTGAGATGAGATGTTAATTAAAGATGCATCTTTTTTCCATTTTTTTTTTCAAGATACATTTAATCCGCACTGGCTGTATCATTGTTCACAAAAACCATAGAATATAGAGGTACCATATTTATTCAACACCGGAAAAAGTTATTCTTTAAATTGAAAAAAATGCACATGCCATGAACTTTGGTATAGCAGCATATTTCTTTCATCAATGACAGTTTTTAACGACCTTTAATGTAGCTATCGAAACAATATTTTAAGATGAATGAGGGGGTGTCTGTAGCTTTTTAGTTTTCTCAATTTAACTTTCTGATGATAAACAACCAGTTAAGAGTCAATATTCTTCGTCTCTGAAGTTTGACATCTTTTCTTAAAATGAGATTAGTGTCATGGCTCTTGATTTATTGATTTAAGTACCATCTTTCTAAAGGAATTTATTTAATTTTGATCTTCCAGAGAAGCGAATGTGCAACTACCACCTGCTTACTTAAAACATAAAGACTTCAAGTTTTGTACAGTTACTCTAAGTTTGGACTAGAGTTTAGGCAAAGGTTTAATTCTAGATATTGAGTAACTTTATCATCAGTAATAGGACCTATGCTGGATAACATGTGACTATAATAATTGTATTAGTCAAGGAGAGCCTATAGTCTTCACAAAAGGAGATCTAGTAGACAGTGCCAATTTGTATAGATTCCAGGTTGGATTAATTTCCTTGCCAAGTAAAAAAGAAAAAATTGTCCTAAATTTTCAGAAAATTCTGTGCACTTGTTATTTAGTGGAATATTTTTTTAAAAAATCATATAAAATAGCACAAAAAAGCAGTTGCAAGTTTTTGCAGATATTAACATACATAAAATGGATTTGAAGGAACAATATTTTTTAGGTCAATGAGATATTGATTCTGAAGTTTGAATATTGAAATAATTACAATGCCTATCACTTCTTCAACGAGATTTGACATTTTAGAATAATTAAGGTGACATAA
Organism: Elysia crispata; assembly: GCA_033675545.1. NCBI lineage: Eukaryota > Metazoa > Mollusca > Gastropoda > Plakobranchidae > Elysia > Elysia crispata. The sequence goes on from JAWDGP010003559.1 coordinate 390,310, forward strand.
AAACTATTGCGTTTTATTGGGAAAGTTTTGCTTTTAAATGAATTCAAGCTCAGAACATTTTGAAAAAATTGATACCAGAGATATTGTGATGCACAATCAGTTTAAAGGAAAGATGAAAAAGATGAAGGTTTTATAATACTCAGTGAAATTCCCAAGGATATAAGCGTTAGATGTATGAAAGAACTGGCGAATCTGGGAATAGATAAGGATGGAAATCTATCTTAACTTTCCTCAGAATGGTCTACATAGCACAGTCATTTAGGTGAAACAAAAATGATTTATCACGCAAGCAAAATTTTTCAGCAGCAAAAAATGAAATAAAACCAGCTGTCTATGCTGACCTCACACAAGCAAGAATCAAACACACATGAGTCTGCAGGAAATGCCCTTGATATGAGACAGTCAATGCCAAACTCTCAGTCTCACACTCCTAACACTTAGTTTGAGCTTGATTGGAGGAACAACTCATGCAACACAGAATATAGCCGCCAAGTAAACACTTTATAATGATAATAGTAATAGCTTGAAAACTTAATTGCATTAATATTAATCTTCTTTGACAGCAGTGATAAATAATGATATATGAAGGTTTGTTTAAAGCGTTAATAGATCTATATGTTGTGAATATTAAGGTATTGCTCCCAAATCCTTCGACAACAAAATTGTAACCCTCATAACATGTGAATAAATAAATGAATGGATTAGATATTTGGTATGAAGTAAAGTTGTAATGGTTGCCAGCATTCAACATAAATTTTTTCTAAAATGGTGGTTTCAAACATTATCTGTCTTTGATTTATAAATGCGTTGGTTTGTTTTAAATTCATACTTACGTCATTATACGCCTAACTTTGAAACTTAACACTTTTTTTTACCCACGAAACCTAAAGACATTGTTCTTTTTTCAAAACCTATCTTTTCTGTTCATCTTCTTATTTAAAAAAAATATTAATGCGTTGGAAAAGAATGTCAATTTAGAGTGCTAATTACAGAGCACCTGGCACAGGCTGTATCAAGTAATGAACATTCAGTTGACGTGCTGACACTCACAGCTGCATTCGCTCTGGGGCTAGTTCAACAAAATTTTACTTGTAAATCTCTATATACCATTCTCTCAACCTCTTCTAGTCTACACATGTATCTCTCTTTGGGCAGAAACATATCAAAGCCCTCAGCCCTCGGTCTAGCATTGGCAGCCACTCATCACATGTGCACCCAACCTACATGGTCAGCTACCACTTGCAATGTTGGGATCAAAGGTCATGGTCGATGGACTCTAGGTCCTGAACGTTCGCTACGTAAACTCTGGTGACAGATAGTTTATCTAGGTCAGCGGCCAAGGTAGATGAGTACTGTGAAATACACGCTTAAACGAATTCACTAATTTCTCAATAACTAAGCTTAAAATTAGATTCATAATTATTTTTATTGGGAAAAAGTTTCAGTAATAGCTAAAGAAAAAAGGTAATGATTTTTAAATGTCTGGTGTGGCATTTTTCAGAAATTTGTATTTAAAGTTCAGAATTGAGGAGCAACGCAGGATGGGGGCTCGGGCAGATACAGCCCAAGTTTTATAGCAGGTCGGTAAATGTAATACACACGCCTTTGCACCCCATCACATATGGCACAAATCTTGCTGGCTTGTGGGACCGGTCCATGACTGCTATTGCAAAGGGAAGTAGACTGTTCTAACTTGTGATGACAGGCTGTCATGGCCTGGCCGTTACATGTGGGCGCTGATATGCTATTGCCCTTAGTCTCTCTCTTGGTTTCCCACTCTCCCTTTCTTTTCTCTTACATGTATACATGCACAAATAATGTGACTTTGTTTTTCCTTTTTGATTTTAATTATACGCCATATCAAAACAAAAAATAACATGACTGACATGCTCTTGTTTATTTGATGTGTGTACAGTGTGTGAAGAGGAGTGGTTTCTAAGTTGCCTTTTTTTTAATCATTCAAACCCATTTGCTATTTTAACCTTAAATTGCTTGTTCTATTTTTGTGCCTTGAGGTCAAAATATGTAGTTATAAAAGATGTTTGTATTCTATATTTCTCAGTTAATACTCTCATTTCATCTTTTTAATTAGAAAAAATACTTGTGCCTTTTTTTCATCCCTACTACTTTTCATTTTTGTCGTCTTGGCCTCATTTTATATATTTCTTACATGAAAATCTATAACAGAAGCTATCGAGCCCTGTCAGTTTTGAACAACCAGCTAGACAAAGAACTGTATGGAAAAATGATAAACACCAAGTCCAGAGCTGCAAGAAGTTCTACATCAGACACGACAGCATCATCATCAAAGAGGCATTCATCTAGCCAAGACCCACCTGAACGATCTCCTCCTATGTTTGATCCTCCAAGACGGTCAGGCGCTAGTGGTGGTGGTGGTGGTGGTGGTGGTGGTGGTGGTGTGGGTTTTATACCTCCTACTAGGTATCCAGTGGGGTTAGTGATCATTGGGGCTATTGAGATAGATTTTTACACTTAATTGTATTACTTGTACCTGGTGAAACATCATTAAAAAAAAAAAGAAACATGCTTAGACTTTATATTGTTGCAACTTTGTTGAGGCCTTTGTGCATGTGCCTTATACTTTAATGAGATGTAACTTTAGGATAGTTTACAAATAAATCTGTAAAATTGTTACTGAACTAAATAAGTAATCAGTTGTCTTATTTGCTATTGATTCGTGTACTTTTTGCATTTGCCCCTCTCCTCACTGGATCAATACAAGTAGATCAACATATGGAGTAGCAGAATTTTTTTTGTAAAAGCAAAACATTCAGGCTGACTCATAAATACTGAAAAAAAATTCTTCTATCTCCTCTCTCATACATATAATTGACATGTATAATAAGAAATGGAAAGGCTTCTCAATATGAAAAACAAAGATGAAAAATAGATGCTGTCCATTGTATAATTTACACTGCAATTACTATAAATAAGATATTTCAGGGACGCTTAACAAACATTGTGCACATAAATAGGTCATGATTAGGGAGTGAAGTTTTCTTTGGTTATCACAAATGATTTTAATAAATACAGTGCACCTCAAATCCAACAAACTCATATTCAAAGAACACTTTGCATTCAACAAACAGAGTTAAATGCCTGTTTTTTTTTTTTGTTTTTTTTTCCCCTTCTTTGACTCTCTTAAAATTCCTTGCATCAAACAAACTAATCCCAGACCCGTCCTTGGGTTCTATGAACTTCAAAGTATTGGCAAATCCACTATAGAATGCTTTTCTGCTAAGGAACTATGTAGTTGAAATTCAATCAAAAGGTCTTCTGTCGGCTGTTAAGAAATGCTTGAAGTATAGGTGTTGGGCACCCATTGTACCATTGTATATATATATATATATATATATATATATATATATATATATATATATATATATATATATATATATATACACATACAGGTACTAAGGGTAGGGGAGAGCAAAGTATTGATATACAGAGAGAAGATAATAAAAAGAGAGGGGAGCAGCGGCAAATGCACAGGGAGATCACGAATCTTGTGGTGCCTTATGTCATGGCTCCAACGAACCTTGCATTCAAAAAACTGTTAAAAATGACCGAATTAGTTCGTTGAGTTTGAGGTGTACTGTATTCAGAAAGAAATGTTTTTGTAATTTTTGTCTCTCATTAAGATTGTAATTGTGACATAAGGCCTGACTTGAAGCAATTCCAGTGATTTATCATTAAAAAATGGCCTCAAATAAAGATTTCCACATTTTCTCCTTCTGTTTCATGATAAGGTAGGCCTAATGAATTGAATATAATTAAAACTGAATGTTCTAAGAGCCAAAGAGACCTTAGTTTGAAATTAATAGAAAAAAAATTTTTTTTTTACAGTCCCGGATCTTATGACCCATTCAACATTGGAGGAGCTGATCTTGACCCCTTTGGTAGAGGGGGTGGAATGTTTATGGACCCACGGAATTTTCCTCAAGCACCCAGGGGAATTATGCCACAGCCCCAGCCTGGCTTTCCTCTGTGAGTTTTCAGTGGTTTGGTTAAGACAAAACTTAAATATCATATATAGTAGCTACAGTATCCTAGTAGGTCTCAAGATTGGCAGATTTCCACTCTATTATTAATTAAATAAACAAGTATCTTCAAGGCGTTATTTCGAAAGTGCCTGATTTCTCAGTTGGTAGACCTTGCTGCCAAACAGTACATATAAAGGTATTTTAGTCTGTATTTGGGCTTCTGAGTATGTCTGTCTGTATTGGTGCTAAAAAGTACGTGTTTGGCAGTATCCCACTAAAGAGAATTAAAAATATATGCTTGTTAGACCTTGCAGAAATGACTTAGCTTATTTGTTAAAGTTATGATAAGAGAAGATTGTATGAAGTTTGCAATAATTATAAGTAACAGGTAAGCTTGTAAATGTTTAATTGTGTTAAAGCCAATATTGATAACTGTACTTAATGGGCTACACCATCATCTAGGTTTGCAGCGACCAATTGTATTTATTTCACTAAAAATCAGTATTTGTATTTTCAAAAGTTGGCAGCTATGGACAGAGGGCTGGACTCTCAGTACAAAGGTTCCCTGATTGAATCTTTTTTCCTTCTTTCTCCTCATTTGCCAAATGGACTCTGGCTTGTCTGAAGCTGGTTGAGCACTGCTAGAGCTTTTACTAGTGTTTCTCATTTAGACCATATCTGCTATACAATGGAGCACAGATTCCTGGAATTTATTGTGGAATTTTTATATTTCTAAGGAAAACGTGTTCAACAAACCTGTTTTTTAGCACTCTGTACCTGAATCTGCGTTTGGGACAATTTTCGTGAATATTTTGAAGCATGTTAACTATGTAAAGCGGCTTTGTGTTTTCTTGGCTACTTCTGTACAATTCCAAGTATTACAGGGATATCAGATTTGTCGTATTTTCCCTTCTTTTAGTATTTCAAATATCAGAAGTAATATAGATACCTACAAACAACCCGATATGTCATTCCCAACTTGTTTTATGTAAAAACTTGTCTCCAAACCCCAGCACACATCGGATTTCAAACTCTTAATGCTAGATCTAGATCTAGACTCTCGCAGGACTACATTCAAATTGTTGACACAAATTTCCTTCTAGCTAGGCTTACAGTCAGTGTTAAGTCGACATTCAAGTGCAATGAACGTCGCTTGTTCCAGAGTAGTTTTTAACCCATATAAGGGCTGTTTGACAAGGCAGAGCCAGACCTAATCACACCAGCAGACCCGGCAAAGGATTGAACGTGAAGCTCATTTAATGTCAGTCCAATTTTCTACCTTTTGAGCTATCTGGTGTCCTAACCGTCAATAAAGAGATCTTACCTGTAAGCTTTTTTTCACACCTATGTACTGATTGATTAAACAAGGGGTGGGCTCAGACAGATTTACCTGTGATCATTATCCATGTCTTATTCATAGGGAACAAGCAAATTTTCGTTACAATCGGCTCCTTCGAAGACTTAGCAACAGGTAGACGTAGCACAGGCGCAGACAGAAAACTGACGCAGGTTGCATTGGACTAAGCTACAGTAATTTGGGGCAGGAGAGGGGGTGTCTCTCTCCTGGTGACTAGGGATAAAAGGCTAGACTCCCTTTCCACAAATGGTGTCTACACAGTGAAAGGTAGCGGAAAGGTGTGCTTGTTTGAAGAATAACAATAGTTGTGTAGAGCACTAGACTGAATTTAAGATCTGCAAATGTCACGGTCAGTCAAATTTCTTAAGAGATGAACATTTTCTTTCTCTAATTGTGGACTGATTGTTTGAAGGAAAAGGGTGAAAACTTCTTACTAGTTTGACAAAAATGTAGAAATAAGAAGGGAATAAAGAGAGAACCAGAAGGGGAAAACAGATGAGTTTGAGGAATTCTTGATTTCGAGAGATCTATGTTCAATCTAATAGCGTTCTGCTGTATTTCTGATTAACCAAATGAATAATTCCTTAATTGATTTATACAACAAATTACAGTGCAAACCTGATAAATCGACATTAACGGAAACAATAAAATTGTGTAGAATTTTAAAAAAGTCAAATTAGGAGACAATATTAAAATTTTAAAATTTTAAAATCTCAATAATGACTTTTCAGGTCTGCTTATAGCTCTACAATGAAAGGACGTAAAGAGGACTCAGTTAAGCCTCACTTTTTAGACTAATAAAACCCATCCCATAACTAGATTTAGAACCATTGCACACCTCACCTGCCCTAATCCCAAACATTGTGTGGGCAAGACTGACAGTAGTAGCATTATGCTTGAAACGCAAGGCGCCCGCCCCCCCCCCCCCCCCCGGTCTCTCTCTCTCTTTTTTTTCTTTTTTTCGCCCCCCCTCCCCCCCCCACAGCCAGTTAGCTTCTGGACTGGGCAAGTGGCAGAGCGGATTACTTGTGTTTGTACTTTGTGTATTGTAGTTCACAACAAAGCGTTTAGATCAACTTTTGTTGCCAAAACAAAGTAGAAGTTACATTTATTTTTTTCAAATGTGACAACTTTTTTTAAAATATGTTTCATGGTTCTAAGAGTTTATGAAAGGACCAGTTATAGACATAGGCTTGGAGAAAAATAAGTTTTCAAAGAGTTGTTTATTGGATAACATAGTTTAAGTTTACAACAATTAGCAATTCCTTTGATGAAAGCTTGGATTTGCACTGAAAGTGAAACACATACGTAATTAATTTAGTGTGTGTGTGAGAGGGAGGGGGGTGGCGTTGGAAAATGTTATAATATAATTCATTTAGAACAAGCAAACCTTTGAGTCTAGTCCAGTCTTCCATTTAAGCTAAAGCCTCCAGAGTCAGTTTGTGGACCTTTTATTCAAAGAAATTGCATGTATGTAACTATATAGATACATGTTCAACTAAATACGGGTACAATATAGTTCTATTATAACTAAGCACAAAGAGTGGGGTGGGGTGGTAGGTGAGACAAAAGAGGAGAAAGGAGACAATCAGACCAAGCAGCAAGGTATGCCCTTGATGCTTATCAGGCGGTTCCATAATCATCGTCTCATACAACTTGTGAGATATCAAGTAAAAAACTCGTTCAACAATCTGAAGGCCAGCCTATACTTTTCTGCCATTGGACACATAGTGGCAGCTGACACTGTGACAGCATATCAAAATCACCAACAAAGGAAGGGAAGGGCCATGTGGTAAAGTCACTGCTGTCTAGTTCTTTTATTTGCTCCTCAGTCTATGTAACAACCACATGCGAAGGAAACAGGTTCCCCTTGTATCAGTCACATCAACTACCGATCTCGTAACATGGTTCCGACAGATGTGCCTAAATAGCAATTTGTTCTTCACACCTCAGTGGCTCTCGATCGCCTCCCAGTAGTTCAAACAGGGAAAAATTGTCACCTTTTCATTGTTTGATATTCTTAGAAAAGATATAAAGTCTACAGCATATATGAGATGGGGTGTTTAGAAGATAATGACATATCAAACAGGCTCGCCAGTCAACCATTAATAATAATGGCGCAGCAGCACCCGGTTCGGAACCTCAGCCCATACATTTAATGGCATCGCAGCACCCAGGTTATCGTCAGGGCAAAGCTTAAATATATTGGGTGCGCACTACTAGGGTTAAAAATAGTCACAGGTGCGGCAGGCAAACTAAAATGCTGCTCTTTAACAGCTGTGAAAGCCACAATTCAAACCTGGCCAAACTTTGCCAATTTTTTTGCAACACACTTGCTTGCCTATTCATTTTATCAGTCGAGCAAGATGATTAGTTCTGGGCTCAGTTTTTCACTTTTTGCCTCCATGTTAGTCATTATCAAAAGTCACACCTAAGAAATATGTGATTTTAATTTTTTTTTTTGTTGTGGAAGAGGATATGTCAAGGCATTTTATTTTCAGACTCCATTTCCTTTGTTGACAGATGACTTATTTGATGGTGAGGTCAAATATCATTTACCAGTCCTACCTGTAACTTTAAAGAGCCTAAGAGTGCCTATGAGTTTAGAGGTTACATTAGTATTGCCAGGGATCTTTGTTTCCTGGCACTGAAAATAAGCATTTGCAGTCTCCTGCATTATGCTAGCTGTTACTATGAGAGTCGGGCATTGTTGGAGGCTGTAGTTTTAGAAAAATCAAAATAAGGCATAATCTTGGTAAAGGTTTTTATTAAACTCAACCACATGGTGCTATTAAAAACTTAATTAAAATTTGAAATTATTTCGATTTTTAAGACATTATGCTACAGTATGTGGAAAATTTGGCAAGTATGGACTTGCCAAACTAATTAAGATCTTAATTAATTTAGCCGTGATTGACTTGATACTTGTGCCTCTCTTTTTTATGGGTACTGTAACATCATAATTTCAATTCATACTGATAACCCAGTCATGAATTCCAGCAGTGAGTAGCTCATGATTGTCAGCACTTGTAACACACAGTTGAGTCCAAATAATTCGAGTCTGGATATTTCGAAATCCTTTACTTTGACCAAATATTTCTCTATTTAAGCTTTATTGAAAAATATCGGTTAGTTCGAATTTTATTTTTCAACAAAGATCCGGTTATTTCGAAGTGATTTTTTTATTCTGACACAGTGAAAGCACTTTTCCAGGCCTGTAAAACAAAGTACATATAGTGCTATACTCCGCGCGGCAAGTGATTCTGGTGTGTGTGTGTGTTTGCCCACCTATGTTACAGGCAAGAGTCTGCAATAAGGCTACAAAATAGAAAAGGGTTAGGGCACCCCAACCCCCCCTCCCCTGCACACTTGTACGACATTTCTGATCTGTCATCCACAATTATTTTAACTCTCTTTCTCTATGTATTCTGATAATTCCAATTTTGGATAATTCGAAGTCCTTTTTTTATCCGAATGACTTCGAAATAAGCGGACTCGACTGTATATCTTGGGGCTGGAGAGCAGATGGTTGAAATTAAGATTCAGAAATGGTGGAATTGACTGTTAATGTTATATTTTTTCCTTAGAATAAGACATAAGTAATTCAGAATTTTGTAAATGAAAAGAAATTTTCTTGTTCAAGGTTATGATGTTTGATGTATGTGTTGATGCACTTTCAAATTTTATCTTTTCTGATTTTTGTTCAGAGGGTCAGTCCCCCCAGGGGCAAGATTTGACCCTGTTGGACCACCTGGAGTACGACCACAGTAAGTTGAAATGATAACTACTTTAAGTATTTCTTTGAAGTCTGTTTGTTTGTTAAATTAAAAAAAAGACAACTTGCAAAGTAACATCTATCATGAATGTCAATAGAGTAAATCTTGAATCCAAGGAGCTCACACCCAACTAGACCTTGGGCTCATTGAGAGATTCACAAAGTCTGTTTTGTTTCCCCTCTTTGCCTCAATAAATAAACATGCACCAAATTTAGCAACCTTGGATTTAGCGAGATAAAACAGGGCTGTATTGGGCTTCAATAGAAGAACAAAACCACTTTAAAAGTTTACATATATACACTAAATGCCAAGTGTTTTGTCTGGTCCAAAATAAATTTATGCGCGTCAGCAATTGATGGTTGTGAATTTACAGGTGTATCAGGGAGTAGGGAGGGGCCAGTCAAGGGAAGATGGAGAAAATAGTAGGCCATCTGCTAGTGCCCAGTGCAATTTAAGGCATAGCGGCAGGTGTAAAAAATAAGAGGGGGTAGCCCAGTGCAGAGTAGAATGGCAGTAAAGAGAAGGGAAAAGGGCATTATGTAGTGTGAAATAATGAGGCTAGGCCACAGAGCCCTGAGGGCTAGGACTAAGAAGGTCCGAAGAGGTAAAGGGGGCATGCTTACACAGGATTAATACAGGTATAAAGTTTACATGTATGGCTACCTAGCCGCATCTTTAAGTACACACATGATTGTGATTGAGATGAAACTGAGTGCGTGAACATCTTTAGAGTTAGTCAATGTCTCTCTGGCTTCTGCTGCTTCACCTTCACTATGCTATTTTCTTCCTGCCTTCTGCTGCTCATTCATTACAAATTTAAAAATGCGATAAAAGTCTGATATGGAGTAAAACATCAGGATGATATCTGCTAGTACTATAAATAAGAAAAAATGCCTTTCGGTTGAAACAAAACTTTGTACCATCAAAGAAGTACAAAGAGAAAACAAATCCAAGACTGACATTTGCCACGGTTATAGTATTGCCTCAAGTTCCCTGTCAACTTAATTGGAAGATAAGGTAAAAGAACAGGCAGTCGTGAAGAAAAGAAGCAACCATAAATGTCAACGCACATTATCCTTTGCAGGTCTTGATGAAGCTCTTCGCCAAGCTATGATATTTCCATATCTGAACCTGTTTTGGTGGAAAAAGGCATAGAGCTTGCAAAAAGTCTTGGCTAAACTCACTTCAAGATGATTGGTGGTTGTCTTGATAGGTTAAGAACATACACTGCATTATGCTAAAGGCAGTGAGCAGCCTCTGCAAAATGAGTCGACATGACAGCCTGGGAGACAAAACTCCAGAAAATATTGAAAGATTTTCAACCTTGTGACATATATGCCGGCAGGATAGGACTTTTTTACAAGTGCCTCTCAAATACATTATTTGCTTTTCATAGAAAAATCTGCAGGGGCCAAAAAGTGCCAAAGGATTGCATCTCATTGCTATGTGTTGAAAACCAGGAAGGTAAAAAGTTGCCGCTCCCTACAACTGCTAAGCATGAAAAGCCAAGGTGCTTTAAAATTATCCACAAGATGCCTGTCACTAATCACTTTCACAAAAAGGCTTGGTTGACAAGCACACTGTTGCAGTTTCAGCAAGGTTGCTCAATTGCCTTGGTCGTAGACAATTGCAGTGATCACCAATCAATCCCCAGCCTCCGAGCCATCCAGCTCTTCTTTTTACAACCCAACACGACCTCATTGCTGCAGCCTTGTGACCAAGGTATCATCAAGACTTTTAAACACTCTTTTGTAAGCAAGTCTTTCGTGGCTTGATCATTTCTTATGAGGAGACAAGAAGCACAAACTGGCATTTTAAAATGAGCTTGTAATGTGTCTTGGAACCTCAAAATACAGAAATGCTTCAAGCAAGTTTTGTTAGATGTGAGCGATCTTCAACTTCAACCTCTAACCAGCAAAACCTAAACGAGTTCACTAATTTGTTTGAGAGATTCTCCGACCTCACTGGTGGGATTAGCCTCATTGTTGATGAATATATCAGCATATAACAATAGCAAAGACAGAGTCTGTGCCTGAAATCATTGTTTTCTTACAGCAGATGTCACCAGAAGAGGAAGCAGAGGAAGAGAAAGATTTAGTTCTCACTATTGTCTGTAGCAACTCTGTTTTGTAAGCAGTGAAGCAAACTTGTGCATACATTATGAACGAAACAATGGCACTCAGCACTGCTGCAAGACGAAGCTTTGGAGAAAAGAATGTAACAAATGTCTGAGAAATCCAAGAAACAGACTACAATCAACTCCTTTTTTAAGTTTTAAATTACAGAGAGAGAGAGAGACAGATAGACAGAGAGAGAGAGAGTTTAAAAAAAAAAAAAAGAATACAAAGAGATTTTTTTTTTATATGAAGGGTGAAAGATAGAGTTACATTGTAGATAGATAGAGAGAAAAGGAGATAGGGAGATGGGGGGCAGGGAGGAAAAAAGAAAAGGGGGGGGGGGTTGAAAATGTAATTATGGAAAGTGTACGTTTGAACGAAAAAGTAATGTAATAAACAAACAAACAAAAAAATTAAACTTTCTCTCTTCAAAACTGAGCCTGTCAGCAGGGTTTAGCCTAACAGACATAATCCATGGTAGCTGGTGACCGAGCCAATCCTGAATACGTAGTCCTACTCCTAAGTTTCTATGGAAAAATAAGAAAATTAAATACAGTTCAGGCTCGGATCAAAAGTTTTGAGCTAGAACTTGTAAGCTGTAGAAATTGATTATTTGATCATCTTTTTTTTTTCTTAGAAGAAAAACAGATGTAAAACTAGAAATATGCTGAAGTCATAATACTTTCTATGCATTATCAAGACTGAACATTCTTTTTGCGACCAAAAATTAAAACTTTTGGTTCATTCTGGCTCTTTCACGAATACAGTAAGTCTGTAATGTCTATGCATGTTATACCTTCAAATTATTGAAGGTGGTAGATTAGGCAACTGCTAATTCTCCGCAATTGTGAGGCATTCATCTAAAATTCTGCTATGGAGGTAGGAGCAAACTAAAGTTTAGTTGCCCTAAAGCCTATCAGGAGAATAGTTGGTCCTTGAAACATCTTTTTCCTTCCTTCCCATATTGACTTGGCAAAACTTTCTTTTTTGGGATAAAGTAGACATTAGAAAAAATCGAATATTGACAAATCTCATACTCCTAAATTTACCAGTGAGTGAATAAAGTGCAAAGCGTTTACATGTAGACCTCCAAATACAGGCAGGTGGGGAAAAGTTAGAATTTTCAGGTGAATCAATGGACAGTGCAAAAATGTTTAAAAAATTTTTTGGTCTGCATGAAGGTCAAATTCATGAGTGCAAGATGGCAAGTTGGAGCTAAATTGAGGTTTGCCAGAAGTCCCTGTTTCTAGTGTCAGTGTTTATTTTTTTGTTTATGAAAAAATTCATAAGGAAAAAAAAGCAACAATGTAGCTGTGCATGAGATGTGATCATCTATTCCCTATATGGAAACACCTGAAAGCAATGCCTCGTGAAAAAAATACAAAAACCAAGTCACATGTTGACTACCAGAGAATAAAGTTGAAAGCTGTAAACTCTGTACTTCAAAATGCTTTGAAACAGTCTTTTTAACCCACCCAGCACAGATACCAAGTATACTCAACTACCTTACTTTCTTTGCATTCGAAAACCAAGAATACATGGTTTTAACTTTGAATGTCTATTTTACTTTCCAAACCAGCATTTAGTAGTCCAAATCAAGTTTAAATGGAAGGGAAACCTCTCTTCTTTTTCACATTAACTCGTTCGTGTATCTAGATATAAATAAGCCTTTGTTTGGCTGTTGAGAAAAGTTACCCCTAAACTAGATCTTACTGTTGTAATAACTAGTTCAAACATTTTCTGTCTTGTGTATCAGTATTTTTACAGTGTGGGAATTGTTTTTTCTTTTTGAAAATGGGCGGCCCACAAGACAATTCATAAAAGAAAAAGAACCTATCAAGAAAAAAACACTAAAACTTATCAATATTTCATTCCTAAACTTATGTGCTGTGCAGGTTAGATAGATATCTATTAACACATCAAGTTCTATGCTTTTTACATAGATAACTTCTTGAAATGTGATGTTGTAAATTGGCCTATGAAAGTCCAGTTATGCAGAGCATTTTTTCAGATAAGAGCCTGTGCTGAATAATATGTAGGTTCATAGATTTCACTGCCTTCCAGGACTTTATAGCTGTTCATGTAATTAAATCTATTTGGTGAAGAGTGTCCAAAAAGGCTGATGAAGATCTGCAATTTTACAAATTAGCTGTATATATCAAACTACTCTTATTCAATATAAGACTGCTAGTTACCATATTATGTGCTCTCTGCTAGGGTTGATTAATTAAAAAAGTCAATTGGGTGTTTATTGCAGCCTTTAAGTTAGTGATACATGTATCTTATGTCTCTTTTTGTGCATATATTCTTTCTGATGTCTTATTTGTTATTTTTTTGCCTTTACTCTCTTCATCTTCCCTACCTCTACAGACCCAGAGATAGACATCTTTGGAGTAATGAGTACTCATTAAATCAAATTCTAACCCTCTCCAAATAGATATATCATTTTGGAAACAAATCGGTATACATGTATATATAATATCCAATACATTAATGTATTGAAAGGCCTACTAAAGAAACTGCAGTTTAGTCTTCGGGTTACTTCAATACTTGATTTGTTGTAAATAGCACACTGGCAAGTTGAGTTTTGTTACAAAAGTGTGAGTGCTTAACTCTAAATCTTTGATTCAGCTGTGTTATATTCAAATTCACTGTTTGAGAAGTTGTAAAATTAAAATATCATTAAAAAAGATAACTTAAAACATTGGACCTCTTTCTAATTGTCTTGAACATGTAAGGACTTCATTATATGGCCATATATATGTGCATGTCATCAAAGATATGCCTATTTACAATTAAATTTTTATTGGAAAGACAGCAGTTTCCATGATAAAGATTTTAGCATAGATAAATAATTTTTACTAAAATGGTAACATTTTGCAGGATTCAGCAGTGATAAAACTTAAAACTGAGTAAAAATATAAATCTACATACCATGCTCTGGAAAAGTGACAGTCAAATTACAGTAACCAAGAGCAGGGTGATTTTTTTTTTCTTTTCAGACCTGATCCTGACCATGAGAGAAGGCCAAGCGAGTACGATGATATGTTTATGTAAAGTTAATATGTGTTAGAAACTTATTTTCATTATCTTCTGTTATGCTTCAATAAAATTAAAATGATCATGATTCTATAATTTTTTTACTTTTTAATTACAAATAGGTTTTGTTGAGTTTTTCGGTTCAAATATTTTTGTGGAAATAAAGTACTCAAATGAACATGTGAGTACAGGGGCCTTAGCCTTGGGTGAATAGTGCTTTACTTTCAACACATTAGCAAAGTCACTGAACTGCGGGGTGTCAGAAAATTATTTTAACCCATAATATATCAGCCATAAGACTTTTATTCTGACCAATTCCCAATGTAAGGAACACAACTCTTATTTTTTTTTCATACTTAATCCCTAAGAATTTTTAACATCTGAAGTAAAAGAGATAAAAATATATAAAAGTTAATATATATTTGCAGAAATAGATAAGCTTTGAATTGATTTATAAATGTTGCTCAGTTATGACAATTAATGTCTGAAAAAAAATAATTAAGAAAAAAGTTGTCCAAAAATTATATTTTGTTTTTATTTTATTTGTTTTTGCCACTGCTAACTTATTTTTTTTTTAAATTGTGACAAACATTCTCATAGAATTTGCCAAAATGTATCTCATCAATTAGATGGGTCTTGCAAATCGGACGTTTAAACAAAAAAAAAAAAAAAAAGAGTTTGAAAAAATAAATGGGATAAGCAAAGTAGTCAAAGTCAAAACGATCAAGATTTGGATTTGTTCTGAAGATAAATAGTTCCACTTCGGCATCATGAAGGGTAGAGGACCGAGGGAAAGGGTTGTTTGGATCATTTGGATTAGGTTCTACTACTGTACTAGATCTAAGCTGTCACTCTCTTCTTCCTCTTCACCTCCCTGTTCATACTCAACATCACTTTCTTCATTTATATCGCCCTCCTCTTGATCCACAAGACTATGTTGATTTACAAGGTCCTCTTGAGCAAAAATGATTTCTCATGTGATTGAGGGATTTAAATGCAATTTTTTTTTTAAAAATCGCAGCTTTGAAACCAGTCAATCGATTCACATGCAGTGAAGAGTAAACAAAACTAGAACATTATTGGAAGACGATGATCTCTTCTTTGCAAAAGTTCAAAGATCATAAATAGGCCTTATTCTGTGTTAAAATAGTGTATACTGAACGAGTTTGTTATCACTTATATCAGGCATCAACAGACAATCTCGTACAGCACCATCTCAGGCAAATAGTGCTATAGGGTAAATTATGGGTAACACTAACAGACATTTTTAAGCTTTTCTTTCAAAATTTTTTTTCATTACTTGATGGGACACAAAATGTTAGAGCAGAAGCAAACTTCACTCCATCTAGAAAATTAAAAAAAAATTCTGGATCTCAAAAAAGTCAACAACAGTATGCATTTGACCACGTGGAACCTATATGGTCGAACAGTGTCTAACTTTCAGTTATATTAAATACAAAGGAAATACAGATCTAAGGCATCTGATAGCTGGTAAAGCTAAGATAATTATCTTATCCTATTGACTAAATCACTTGACCACTTTGTTATTATAGTCATGCCCTCATATAATTGTAACAGGGAGTAGAGTGATATTTTAACAATCTGATCTAGATGTGATTGAAATAATCTAGTTTTACTCAACTAAGTCATCTAGACTTAGAAATCTTGAATACAACTAGAACAAGATATTTATTCAGTCACAGGGTTTCCTCACCAAATCTCAGACAAAGATGGTTAGAAATAGAATTAAAATATTAGAGAATCAAGGAGAGTGGAATGACAAGAACACGGCTTTGTGAGCTTTTGAATGTGAGTCGCTGCTTTTGGTAGAGCATTTGTACAATTGTCACCTTCACAAGCTCTGCCCTCAAGGTTGTGCAATTAAAAGTAAAATTACTTTATGACCATCTTACACACTTATCAATACTGATATCAAACTCCAAACTCAATCATCAAAGTTAGCGATGTAGGCCTACGATATCGGTACCACAAATCCCTGTCAAGGAACCATAATCAAGAGAATGCTTAGGCCAAATGACTACCAGTACCTTAAGTCAAAAACTAACTTTAGTCCTGTTATCTATTCATGAGAATTTCTTGCTGCAAAACTTTGACCTTAAGTTACACATGACTTAAATAAAATTTTAAAGCAAGTTTATTGCTTCCTTCAAAAAATTAATAATACTTACTTCTGTGCTTTTAGTAAGACAGTAGTTGGATGATTGTGTAACATAATCGGACTATTTCAGCATATAATTATACTGATGTTTCCAAGCTCTTTCATAAATTTACATAATGAACAATCTTAATTTGGGTGCAAATAAAATAATTTTACCCTTCAATTTATAAATACAGGTATGAGAATGAAGAATTGATTTTGTTAATGTAATTAACTTTCGATTTTTAAGTCATTTCTCGAAAATTTCTAATTGCTCCAACATTCACACTTTCCCTTCTTTTTACTACTGAAGCTAGTCCTAGTCCAAAATTTGCCATGAATGTCGACAAGACTTTTAAAAAATTTTTATATTAGCTAGATCACTTTTTACCCACTCGGTTTAAAATATCAATCAATGCTTCTTTCTAGACACAAAATGAGCATGCTGTACTGAACATATAGATCTACTTGTACCCCTTTATAGTTATTACCTTTAGAAACAAGTCATAATGGGCATCTGAATTATGAGTTGATCAGGCACAAATGAATGTGTTGACAATTTAGAATTAGGTCTACAGCCGACCTTAATGCATGGTTAAGTTTATTCACTCTTGCACATTTCAGTAGGAAAAGGTGTGATTTTTTTTCCTCAGGTTGGAAACTTGGTAAAAAAATTCTCATCAGTCATGATTGATGAATTTCCGACAATGTTACATGTCTATTACTATTATTAGAAATACAAGAAAAAGGAGATTTAAAGCAATTCTGCCATCCTACTTAATATTCATGAGGCCTCATCAGGAAGGAATGTGCTCTTCACTTCTCGCATCAGATCCATGGATTACTGAGCTCTGTGTTTTATGCCAAATTTTTGTACATTTATTTTATCCCATAACCTAGCCCTAGCATTGTGTTCACTACTGTGTGGAAGTGCGTCTGAAGTTTATCAGTTGTTTCGATCTGCTCAACGGTCGATTTCAGCTACAAACTTTCTTTGAACCCTCTGAAACTTATTGCCCAGTTTTTACTTACACTGCCGTCTGTCGCTGCTATCACACTCAGCCTTAGTGTTGGTTTCTAAGTTGCACTGATGGACTATTTTACTGAATGCTTTTTGGTTTGGTTTGGTTTTCCAAACCCGCCCTGACCTGACACTTGGCCCACCTGTACAGCTAAATTTGTATTTATTGATATTGTGATTACATTCATTGGAGCAAATTTGAACTCACGAAATCTTGAGATCCAATACCTAATTTTATTCATGGCCACGTCATGAAATCCTGCAGACATTACTTGAGGTTATATTATTAGTTACATGTAATAATAAATCATTGCCATAAATCAAACTCTTTACCAAAATCAATAATAAATATTGACTTATTGTCAAAACTTTAAGGAACAAAAATGTTTATCTCCATAACTGCATACATTTAAATATGACATGTAACTTGTTCCATTCTATGATTCTTTATTCTTTCAAGGTGATTGAAAAGTAAATATTTTTGACAAGTTTTATCATAAAGGATTGTAGGAAAACACAGAATTTGCATTATTCATCATTTTTTTTTATTTGATAAAAAAATATAGTTTGAATAAGCATGCATGTTGGAATGTAGGATTTAAACATCAAAAGGCCTCATACAAGTTCTGTATTTCAATATTTTGGCCTGAAAATATATATATTATTCATAATATATTTACAGCTTTCTTCCCACCTGAGGAGCAATTGAGGGTCATTACTCTTAGCAGTCACAGCATAGCTGGCCTTGTTTTTTGAGCTTAAGATTTAAAGATCACCACAAAAGTGAACACAAAAAGCTTCACATTCATATTACAAAAATTTAAAAAAAAAAAACAGGGATATTTCATAACCTTTGGAAAACATGCTGACAGTAGAAGTTACAGTAGGCTACATTTTAAAATTTTGACTAACATACATATCTTACAGTACACAAGTTACAACACAGTGGCAGAATTCATCACTACCTAGATCATGTGCTTTTTGAGAGAGGACCCAGGAAGGGGGTACAGGTAGTTTATAATTTCATGAAAATAACCATTGAGCCCCTACCCTTCATAGTAATAGTACACAGAGGAATCTGGATAAAGGCAACACCTCAGGGAGGAAAAAGTTTGTGGACTTTAAACATTTCGATTACAGTGGAATCCGCTTATAAATATATGGACAAGAAAAAATCATGCCGATATATTGAAATGATAAATAAAAATACAAAAATAAAGAGAAAATTATGAACAGCTTTTATAGGAAAATATTTAAAGAAAGATGGAAAAAAGGGAACACAATGTGTGGAATAAAGAACTCCATTGCCTCGCTTGTTAATTTTTTTTTTTTTTTTGCCCATGAGATGGGGTGTTGACTATTGTCCCATTTCCTGTTTTTGTAAACAGTATTTTTTTTGTCATATCTGCTAGCAGTAGCAGCTTGATCTTCAGCTCATGGAGAGTCGGTCTAGGGTTAACAGTGTAGCGCTAAGCAGTCAAATGCCGGTTGCTGTTTCGTGCAAGAATGAACAAAATCTCTGTGTCTGAACTATCAAGGCAAAATTAGTCTAACCCATTGCTTTTAACCACAAATGATTGAGAAATCATCCACATTGCGACATGTCTTCCTTTGGCCTCACCTACATTGGATAGTCAGACGAACACAATGGTGCCAATCAGTCCGACACTGTCTCTAGGGAGGTGGTTATAGTGAAAAAAAGAAACGGACCGGGTAAAAAAAAAACCTAAGCCAATTACTGAGCCACCAGTAAATTCAAGCTCTTGGCCCTTGCCCATTTTCTCTCTCCCTCTCACCCGTCTGCAATGAGATTGCAATGCACGCAACTGCGTGAGCAAGATACATGTGTAGAGAGAGAAAGAACAACGCTGTAGAGCTGGTAGGTCTGGTGAGAGAGTCAGTGCGCTCTTGTGTTCAGGCAGTAGTTGATTGGCACCACAGCACCAGTTTGATGTGGGCAAGACCAAATCTAGATCTAGTTTGATAGAAAGTCAATGCAGATTGGTCCAAAGGACTGAGACAGTGTCAATAGCAATAGAATGATTAGTAGACCTGCTATACTGAGATGGGAGGAATATGATGCTGTGTAGGCCAAGACCCTATGTAAAGGGACTTAGGAGAGGTTGAGTCCTGCCCTCCATAATCGATCCTGGTTATGCTTATTAGTAGAGGGACTGGAATGAAAATTGTGGGATTCCCCCCACCCCCTACCTTTCTACACTACATATTATTTGCTGAAACTCACAGTTGAAATTTTTGATAAAGAGGAGTAACCACTAACAAATAAGATGATATATGAGAATTTTATTACTAAGAACATTTAGGTAAAAACATAGTGTTTTGGAAGAAATGAAGATAAATCAAAATGTCAATACAAAAGGGGTTATACTGTAAATTGCAAATTAGGACTGCCAGAGTTGACTAGGGAGGGTAATGAGCAAGCAATAGTTTCCCTGAAGTTGTTGAATTTAAGTTTAATTGGACTCCTCTAAAAATAAATTTCATTGATGTCGATTCAAATTCCAACAAAATAATCTACTTTGAATGAACGAGTTGACTCTTTTGAGATGGAATATTGCATTTGATACAATCTTACCTCTCTGCTCCACTCTAATCCTAACTTAAGATACACTTGCAGATACACATATACCTATTCCAAAGATAAATAAACAAGGCACATCTGAATTTATGATTTAAAAAAAAAATTGTACTGTGCACAAGAAAGAACTAACAATGATTGAAGTAAGATTTAAATCCTTTTTAAGCTTAAGCAGAGGCAAATAAATAATTGCTTCAGCCTGAAAATATAATGAAGGAAAAAAAAAGAAACTGTGCATCTGTTTCATAATGAATAATAAGGAGAGAACTGTAATAAATGTGTTTATCTATACCATTTCAGAAACATTATTCAAAGGTATATCACGCATTAGTCACAAGTTAACTCACAGCTCTAGAACTCATTCCAAAGTTACTGCCCTTGATTTAGTATCGTGTGTCCGCCCTGGGCAGTGATGACGGCTTGGCAGTGGCTCCCCAATCAATAGTTGAATGAACCCTTGCGGGATGTTGTTCCTGATGATTCTGAGGTCTCTTTCCAATTCATTCATGAGGCGTCACTGCCCAGGGTGGACACACTCAGTACTGAATGTGTGACTTTATAAATCAAAGGCAGTAACTTTGGACTGAGTTCTAGAGCTGTGAGTTAACTTATAGCTAATGTGTTATACACCAACATGTTTTTCTTTGAATAATGTTTCTGAAATGGTATAGCGCAACACATTTATTACAGTTCTCTCCTTTTTATTCATTATAAAGCCAATGCACAGTTTCTTTTTCTATTCAGTATATTTGAAGCTTTAGTTTCCAAATAATTAAATTTTCATACTAATACATGTACTGGTACTACTCTGCTGCTACTACTAATACTATTACTACTACTACTTATAATATATATACGTTTGTTCATTCTTTATTTCACAGGAATGAAATGAATTCAGTCATAAAGGCTAATGCACAGATACATACATGTTCATCTTGGTACAGTATGAAACTAAAAAAAAAATTTGGGGAAGGGTTTTAATTCAATAAAAGCAATCAAAGTATTCTACCTTCTTTTCATGCCACATTGCACGTGCATATATGCCACAAGAAAATTATAGAAGCAGATGACTCCATATAAAAAAAAATCAAATCCTGGTGAGTAATTAACTTTACAGTGTCTCCTGAGAAAAAGCATTTTACAGCATTTCAATTCATGCACGAGAAAATTACAACCAGATCTGGATTATAGGCCTATACATGTAAATTAGTGGAAAACTTTAAAAAATCACAACAGTTTTATGCCACATTTATACACATTTGTATTAAAGATTCTTAAAGCTTGTGATGCATAACAATGATCAAAATTGAGATAATTATTATATTTGAAAAGGACAAACCATTACAACATCCAGTGTTCCTCAAATGAAAAATTTATCTTCCTCTTCATGGTTGTCACCATTAAAGTAGATAAACATTAGATCATAAGATTTACTTAATCTCTATCGCTCCAAAAAAATAAAGGTCATTATCTATTTCACTTTTCAGTTTACATATATTACATATAATGCATTCCTTAAAATCATTTTCTCCAGTTAAAAACAAAAATATTCAAGATATATCATTACAATGCCAGAATATAAATCAGTAGAGCTGAAATTGACATAATTTTGTTGAATACATACAGCCTTTTTTTTTTACATTGAAACTCCATATGAACTTTATGGAATTAAAGATGCAGCTCAAAAGATTGATATCTTTAAAAAAAAAAAAAGAAGTAAGAATTGAGCAACTCTCAAAGGTCATTATTAGCACATTTTTCCTCATTTCCAAGAGATTATTTTTTATAAAAATAACGTATTCTCGAGGGGGATAACTGGTATAGTTTGGTTTACCAATAAGTATAAGATGACTCTTTGAAGTTTTGTATTGAATCTGTACTTATTTTGTCAATGAAAAAACGCGTTTATGAGTGGTTATTTTTTAAAGAGTGGAATTATGTTTGTAAAACCTATATTTTTTCATTTATTTCATCAAATGGTACATTTTCAATTTAACAATGGAACTAACACTAACAGAGAGCACAACAATGCAGCCATAACTTCTCCTAATCTCCATCAAAATGTCTGCAGTAGCCTAATGATTCAGCAAAAATTAGAAAGTAAAGAAGAAAAAAATTTAGAGGCCAAGAAGGACTAATGGGTTACAGCTGCACATATGAATGGAGTTCAGTTTAACACAGATCTCAAATCCCAGTTTGATGAAAACCAGCTTGCTTCTCCGAACAAATTTCTCATTTTTATCCTTGAATGAGATGAATTTTGCTTACATTCTTTACCCTTTTAAATCAATATTTGCATAATGTCTCTCTTTCATATCTACAGTTCGGTGACGCAACTAGGGTCTACCATAACTTCAGTGCATGTATTACATGTAGTTAGAAGAAAAATACTTGTTAGGTCAAATTTAAAGCATTCGCAAAAATCAGAGATTTAACAACTTTTCAATCTATGACAGTCATTGCTGTACCAATTATAATGAGAAAATGCTTGTCAAGGATAAAAATTTAGTTAAGATACAAATAAATTTAAAAAAGAAACTGTATCCAGTACCTATGTCAGCATGCAGCAGGAGTGGTCAGAGTAAATGTGTATTCACACACTTCTGACTCTGTTACTTTTAGAAGGATCTCTTCAACATCACATAACAGGTAAATCTTTAAAAGAAGGGGAAAAAATAGGAGGTTGGGTGATGAAGGAAATGGTAAGAATAGTAGTTTCAAAAAAAAAATGAAGTTTTCTTTCATGAACGTATGTTTAAGCTATGAATGATTATAATACATATAAAGATAGTACCACTTTTGTAGTTGAAAGAGAGATTTAAAAAACATCAATTAACTAAACCTCATCTTTACTGCCCGCCGTCCCCCACATGGACCACTATTGTGTACCTATAAATCTGTATCGCCGACCATCGTTCGTTGACTTTTATCTCCTGGGTGTTTACTTTCTTTCCTTAATATTACTACCAGAATTCTTGTGTAAACATCATTTATAATTAGACAAGAGGACTCTTTGAACTTGGTGTTGGTTATTTTAGTTTTGTTTTCAGACTAGAATTAAATCTAATGACAAGCTTCGAAATTGACTGATTTTGTTGGCGATTTTTGGAGATATCATACCTAGGCTAGATTTTGAGTTAGGATGGATGACCGCTTGAATCTTCTCAGGAATGCTACAGAACCTATTTATTATGGTCATCTGCACGGTTATCCATACAATTAGTATGAAAATATGACCATTGCTTATTGGGAATCAGGAGTCAGATAGTGATTTTGAGATAGTGGTGGATATGATGGAGAAAAATACCAGAAATGGTGGTCGAATCAGGCAGTAGTAAAGGAGAGGTCTTAGAAAAATGATTTTTGTCATAAAGCCTTGTTTTATCATAAATACAAAACCTCTGTTTTTTTTCAGTTTATTTAATAATTTTATCTTGCTTTGTTTAAATGTAATATTTAAAAAAACAAAAACATCTATCTGTTCTTGGTACAAATTTAGGTCCCTTCTCTTAAGGTCAGGGCTTTACTTGAGGTAAAGTGACTTAATTGGGGTTGAGTTAAGAGCATAAAATTGGTTTCAACAATTATTTCCCAAGTTTGATCACTAAACCAGTTTCCGCCACCCCCACCCCTCCCCTCCACCCCCATTTTTTTTTCTTCTGTGGTAAAATGGTAAAATGACATATGATAGTTTATGCATGTGAATTGACCTGACCTCTTAAAATCTAAAACATTCAACATGCTGCACTGTGGAAATTCACATCACCAGAGAAAGCAAATTGAAATTCTTCATGAGATTAAGTGAGGCCTTATCAGCGATTGAATACCCACTCTTGCATAATATGGGTAACAGACGAACACCTATGATTCTCTGTCTGAGTGCAGACAAGGTGGAATAACTTCTCCCAAACCTTTTCCAAGAGTTGCACTCTCTTCCTCTTTTCACACAGAGCATCAAAGTAAAGACAAGTTTCAGGTGTGCCTCTGCCTGTGCACAAGTGTGTGTATATCCCTCTCCCCCCCCCCCCCTCTCTCTCTCTCTCTCTCACTTTTCCTCATAGTCTCTTTCTTTCCCTCCCCTTCGCTCGTTCTCTCTCTCCCTCTCACCCTTTTGCCCCTATCTCTCTCCCTCTATCTCCATCCCCCTCCTTCTCTCTCCCACCTCCCCCTTTCTTGCTTTCTCTCTCTCCCACTCCCCTTCTCATTCTCTCTCTCACTCCCCTCTCTCTCTCACTCCCTCTCGGTTTCTCTCTCCCTCTTTATCGTTCTCACTTCCTCCTCCTTTCTCACTTTCTCTCTCTCCCTCCCTCCCCTCTGTTGCTCTCTCTCCATCCCTCCCCTCTCTTGCTCCCTCTCCCTCACACATGCACCTCTAAATTTAAACTACTACATGTAACTCTCTCTCCCTCCCCCTTTCTTGCTTTCTCTCTCTCCCACTCCCCTTCTCTCACTCTCCCTCTCCCTCCCCTTCTCTCGCTTTCTCTCTCCCTCCCTCCCCACGTCTCTCTCTCTCTCTCTGTCTCTCTACCTCCCTCACACACACACACCTCTAAATGAAAACCACTACATGTATAGAAGTAACTAATTGTTAAAAGTTGTTGTTTCTTCAGTGATGTTATCAGGTTCAAGACCACCAAGAGCTATAAATAAGTTTTGTAATGCCCTTATTTTTTTATTATTGTCTAGCAACCATGCATGACCACATCCCTGTTAAATATTACGTAAATCGTCATATCTAACCTTCAGCCCAAGTCAAATGACCAGTTTACCACTATGGTTGAGACACAATAAAAGTGCCTTCAATTCTTATTAAGTCACCATATTGAGAACCTAATACTTTTGTTAGGCTCTAACTGCAGGCATGAAACCAATTTGTTAAAGAAAAGTGGATTTTAGATCATTAAAGAAATCAATTCATGGCCAATTCTACTCTATAAATAATAGCCCAGCCAAGTCAGTTTTCTTACCTTTGACCTCCTTGCCCGTCCGAAGGGACAAAGTTTTGTGTCACCATCCACCATCCTAAGGAGCTGCTGACCTTGATCCATGACAATAGGCTTTGCATTACGACCAAGATTTGTAGGAGACCCTGCTTGCGTCTTCTGTTCTATTTTAGAGAAAGGACACACCTGGACACAATGAAAACAATAGAAAAGGAAAAGGAAAGATAAAGCCATTTCAATTATAAATGGGTCTGCTAGGGCTACAAATATGGCCAAAAGTCATATCTAAGTTAAAATCAGCAACTCATAATTTCCTAACCTGAAATAGCTTGCACATAATTATAAATGATTACATCAGAAAGGCTCAGAAATAGTCATGGAAATGTTTTTTCAATATAAAGAATTAACTCTTAAAACTGTTTTGACCTTTTAACAAACTGGTTTGTACTATCTAGAGTGGAGTTTTGTTTAATATAGCTGCTCGGAAAAACTTTATACCATTTAAAAAAAAAATAGAAATTTGGCTTAGAAATATACAAGGAGTATATTTAAAACATACTGAGACAGTACCTAGAATCTATATTTAGATTAGAAAACTCAGTTGGCAGAAGAGAGTACACTCCATGCTTGGAGGCATGCACAAAGTGATGAAAAGTTAAAAAATAGGAGCTCAATATAAAAAAAAAAAGTTTTATGGCTAACTTAGCACTACAAAATCTGATGGTCAGATTATTGAAATTATACAAAAATATGCAATTTGTAGTTTGATTTTAGTCCCTTTCTTCAGTCCATGGAAAACTAATTGAAGATAATATTAATATGAAAATTACAAAATAGGTGGGTGGATCTTATTTGGCTTTCCATACTTTCAAAAGGTTTTCCTTGAGTACCACACAAACACTAACCTCGTAGGTGTAAGCCTTGTCTTTCAAACTGAAACACTGTTTACTCAGAGGATAAAAAACTCCATCTGGACCATATTTCTGAAAGGTGTAAAGATGTACAAATAAACTCTTAAAAATTAACCATCCCTTCATAATGTCCCTTAGTCAAGTTAAAAAGGTAAGGAGCATAACCCTAATTTTTTCATGCAACTTTTCACAAAAAAAACCAACAAAAAAACCTCATAAATTTAACCACTATTCTTAAAAATTCACATAAATAAACGGTTTTAAACAAATAAACAAGCTTTGTTCTCATAGTCATCAAATTTAGAAAAAAAAAACTTCTAAGTTATATCATCCAACTGCATGTGCGAATCCAAATTGGAACTTAACACTAGATCTAGCGAGCAGTTGTTATGATCTTCAACGACTTCATTATCTCTCCTTCTTCTTGTTCATCACAACTGTCAAATACATCATACTTACAAACTGGCTAAAAAGATAAAAGCCATTTTTTAAAAAAATGCCTCTCTTCTGTTCCACTGATTTTCATGAGTAAAAAAGAAACTAAAATTTCCAACATCTCAAGATAGAAAAAAGATTAGAAGCCTTCAGAAAGAGATACCTAAAGTAAATCGGGATAGTTCTGTATAGCATATGTGCAGTGTGTTAACAGAGCAGGTGATAGAGGGTGATTTAGTACAGGATTCATAGCACTATTACTATTAGCAGGCAACAATGGGTGCTATAGTCATATAAGGGTTTATGTTTGAATCTGAGGAAAAAAACAACAACCAAGAAACAAATACAACTCATACGTAAAATCTCATGCAGTTTTACAGACGCAACAGTTGAGCAGGATTAGGTCGAAAAAGGAACCCTCCACATCACAAAATTCTGGAACTCATGTATATTTCCTTACATAATTTTCTACCTTTTCCTCGAACCTGTATGGAGTTTGTGTAACACATATTAATCGAACAATCTGCCTTCAGATGTACAAAGAAAATTCTATATTCTTAAGAAGTTTTAGAGACTGTGAGCTCTACACAAGTGGTTTAATGATAAACGCCCTATTGCCACCCCCCCCCCCCCCTCCCTCCCTCCCTCTCTCTCTCTCTCTCTCTGCTTTCATTTAGTCCCATGCATCTGGCGAAGCGCCTGCTATTTTGCTTATCGCTTTTAAAAGTATCAAAGGGGGATGTCCCCCCCTGTGCAAGGCATGGATACTGATGACAATTATTATAAACCTCTCTAAGCCCATCTTTCACTCAGCCAATCAATAGACGCGTGTAAAAAAGCTGCGAGCGTAGTTTCAGCATTAAAGGAAGATCTCATGAAGCCGGTCGACTCCTTAAAATCCAACACACTTCCAGATGCAGACTCGAACACAAACGATTTGAAATGAGTCTAAAGCCCCCTTCAGACGCACAGTTTTTTGTATCCGGTAAAGCCATCCGGTCAGTCCATGAGAATAAAAATAGTAATGCAAAGAAGCGGCTTGACAAAAAAGTAGTATACAAAATGGGGGTTCTGGCGCAGCTTGCATGTAGACCGGGCACTTTTCACCTACATCAATAATTGGGGCAATTGTGCATGTAGGCCGGGCGTGTTTCACGTACATAAAGAATTGGGGTAATTGTGCATGTAGGCCGGGCGCTTTTTGTGCACATAAGGTCGGGGTAATTGCTCGCGTAGGCCGTAGGGTTCTGGCGCAGCTTGTTAGATGTGGGCCGTAGGGCCGGTTAGCCGGGAAGGGCCCGCCCCACCCCCCTGGCGGGCCCCCAACCCATGCTGCTTCACAACAAAAAAAAAACAGCTAGTTCCATTTGCAAATGGAATCCCATTTAGAAAGACGACGAGTGTTGGGTATATCCCACGCGCACCGTATACCAGAATTATGAAGGGCCATAATCGCTGTTCCTGGCTTAAGAGCGGGGAAACTGAAGTTTGCGGGAAAAGCTGCTTGTGGGAGTACTGCAAAATCCACCGGGCCAAGATCCGCAAGGGCTGTAAAGTCCCGGTGCCTTGTGGGTCATGTGGGAGGGGGGTTCAGAGTGATATCCCATTATGTAGGGATTGTGGGCGGGAAAAAGTCCGTCATTGGCACAAAGCGCAGGAGCGTGCCGCTCGAATAGTCTTTGGTTCGGTTCTAGAACAGCTTATGGCTGAACGAACACCCATTTAGAGACATGCATTGTCTAGGGTATACCCATCCCCGCTCGAATAGTCTTTGGTTCGGTTCTAGAACAGCTTATGGCTGAACGAACACCCATTTAGAGACTTGCATTGTCTAGGGTATACCCATCCAGAATGGTGACTATGGACGAATACATAGAGCAACTACTGGCAGAGATGCCCGAATCGACTCTCCACGATGTGGTGAAAAACATCCTGGACGAGCCCATTCCCGCAGCTGTGAAAGGGCGCTTGCTGAAGCCCCTGCAGCCTCGGAAATATCGACCTTCCCCTCCACCACGCAAGGCAAAAGAGAGGAAAAGGAAGGCCATTGAAAAGGAATTTGACCCTATTCCCCGCCACAAGGTCCTGAGGTCTGTGAAGGACTATCAGGATGAGATCCAGGGCTTGTTTGAAGAGAACAACAAACTCACCTTCAGGCAGACACCATGGGCACTCGGAAATTTCTTGGGAGGTTGGCAGCTGGATGTGCCCCGGGGGCATCCACAAGGTGCTGACCCCAGGGCTTTCCTCGAGAGTACAGAATCCCAGATCCGCAGGAAGCTCGAGGAGGAGATCAGAACCCTCGGAGGGGGATTGAAGTTCCAGCTGGCTCTCAAGGTGGATCTTGTAGCGAGGATGGTAGCGAGGAATACACAGATCCTGTTCTACGCCACAAACAGGAGGCCGTCCTCCAGAAAAGTGAGATCACAGCAGCCCTCCGACAACGTTCCCAAGGGTGTTGGAAACCCTTGAAAAATGGATCCAAAGAGGATCTGGTTGGGCTGTAGTGCAGGTTCACACCCTCTGGCTAGACATCGCCCGATATCAGCCCCTTCGAGGCGGTTCCTACATCCCACTACCAAAGAAACTGCAAGATAAAAAGGCGGTGGTCAACGTGAAAAACGGCGACGACCACTGCCTGCGATGGGCCCTTCGGTCTGCCCTGTTCCAAGCCGCAAAAGACCCGCAGAGACCCGCCAAATACCCGACTGAAGATGGCCTAGACTTCACCGGCATCGAGGCCCCCACACCCATCTCTCAGATCGGCATGGTGGAGCGCCAGAACAACCTCGCCATCAACGTGTTCGGTTGGGACAAGGGGGTGATCGCACACCGCCTCAGCAAGCAACCAGAAGACATGCTGTTGATTGAGAAGGCCGGCAAATTTCACTACACCTGGATCAAGAACCTCAACCGCCTCCTCTATGACCAGAGCAAACACAGAGAGAAGAAGCACTTCTGCGAGCGCTGTCTCCATGGCTATTCCAGGGAAGACCTGCTGGAGGACCACAAGCCAGAATGTCAGGGAATCGGCCAGACGGCTGCCAGGGTGGAGATGCCAGAGGAGGGCAAGAACAAGTTCACTTTCCAGAACCATCACAAGCAGCTGCCGGCCCCTTATATCATCTACGCCGACTTTGAAGCCCTCACCACGAAAGTCGAAGGGCCAGAGCTTGACCCCACCAAAAGCAACACCCAGAGGACACAACACCACGAGGCATGCAGCTACTGCTATGTCAAGGTGCGTTGCGACGGACAGACAGAGGCACCTGTCGAATACCGGGAGCCAGACGCAGCAGAACACTTCCTCCGAGCTCTTCAAGAGGAGGAGCGTGGGATTAAGGGAGTGCTGTCGAACCCCCAAGCCATGTTAATGACCCGCGCAGACTGGGAGACCCACAGAACCGCGCGCAGATGCCATGTGTGTGACGGCCTCCTGGAAGGAGACTCTGTAAGGGACCACTGCCACATCACCGGTAAGTACCGAGGAGCCGCCCACAGCGCCTGCAATCTCAAATTGCGACTCGACCCCAAGACTACAACCATACCTGTGGTCTTCCACAACCTCCGGGGGTACGACAGCCACCTCCTGATGCAGGCCATCTCAAAGGTGGAGGGGCGGATGAGCTGCATCCCCAACAACACAGAGAAATACATCAGTTTCTCCCTAGGGCAGCTGCGCTTCATCGATAGCGCACAGTTCCTGCAGGCCTCCCTCAGCAAGCTGGTAGACGCAAATAAGCCCGAGGCCTTCCATATCACAGCCCGCTATGAGCCAGACCACCAAAAGCGCACGCTGCTCATGCGCAAAGGCGTGTACCCCTATGAGTACGTAGACTCCTGGGAGCGCTTCGAGGAGACCAAGCTTCCACCGAAGGAGGCCTTCTACTCCAAGCTCTCGGATGAGCATATCGATGATGACGACTACAAGCATGCCCAGAGGGTCTGGGAGACCTTCGGGTGTCAAACACTAGGCAACTACGCCGACCTCTACTGCCGGACCGACGTGCTGCTCCTTGCCGATGTATTTGAGAACTTTCGAAAGACCTCCGAGAAACGATACGGACTGGACCCGGCGAACTACTACACCAGTCCAGGCCTATCTTGGGATGCCCTCCTCAAAAAGACCGGAGTAGAGTTGGAGCTGCTCACAGACTATGACCAGCACCTCTTCATCGAGAAGGGGATGCGAGGAGGCATCTCGATGGTGTCGAAGCGCCACGCCAGGGCGAAAAACCCCGCAGTAGAGGGATACGACCCGGAGAAGCCCAACAGCCACATACTCTACCTTGACGCTAACAACCTGTACGGGTGGGCCATGAGCCAGCCCCTGCCAACCGGTGGTTTTCGGTGGGTAGAAGACTGTGATGGGCTGGCTGGCACAATAAAAGACCAACCGGCCGACGGGCCCGAGGGCTTTATCCTCGAGGTGGGTCTGGAGTATCCCCAGGAGCTTCACGATGAGCACAACGCATACCCGCTCGCTCCAGAGCGCACGGTGGTTCAGAAAAAGTGGATGTCGGAGTATTAGTAAGGCCTCCTGGGCGCAGGGGTGGCGTCCGCCGAGGTCGAAAAGCTGGTCCCCAACCTCCGCGACAAGAACCACTACGTGCTCCACTACCGCAACCTCCAGCTTTACTTGTCACTCGGGATGAAGCTGAAAAAGGTACAATTTGAGCAGAGTCCCTGGATGGAGCCCTACATTCGGATGAACACCGAGCTGCGAAAGCAGGCCACCAGCGCCTTCGAGAAGGACCTCTACAAACTGATGAATAACTCTGTCTTTGGTAAAACGATGGAGAACCTCCGCAGACGAGTGAATGTGAAGCTGGTGCGCTCGCACGAGGAAGACAAGCTGCGCCGCCTAATCGCCAGCCCGTCTTTCGACAGGGTAAACATCTTCGACGACGACCTCGCCGCCGTGGAGGTCCACAAGAGCCGTCTAGTCCTCAACCGCCCCGTATACGTGGGCATGAGCATTCTCGACCTATCGAAGACCCTCATGTACGACTTCTGCTACGGGCAGCTGAAGAACCAATACGGAGACCGGTGTCAGCTCCTCTACACCGACACCGACAGCCTCCTCCTTGAGATCCAGACGGAGGACGTCTATCGGGATATGGTTGCGCATATCCGACTACCCACGCGAGCATCCTCTGCACAGCGTTGAAAACAAAAAGGTTGTCGGGAAGATGACGGACGAATATGCCGGGCGCCCCATCGCGGAATACATCGGTTTGCGCCCCAAAATGTACAGTATCCTTGAGGCTAACAGGGATAACATCAAGAAGGCCAAAGGCGTGAAGAAAGCTGTCGTGAAAAAGCACATCAGGCATGAGCAGTACAGGGAGGCTCTCTTTGAGAAGACGACCTTCCACCACGGCATGGATATCCTGCGATCGGAGCGCCACCATATCTATGGGCAGCGCCTGAACAAGGTATCACTGTCCCCCTTCGACTCCAAGCGATGGATCGCAGAAAACGGGGTGGACACTCTGGCCTATGGGCACAGGGATGCCCTACCGACCGGGACAGCGGAGATGAACGCCTACATTGACGAACTGCTCAACGTTTGAGAACACCATCAGGAGGCAGTTGAGTGTCAGGGGGCACAACCAGAAGCTCCTCACGGACAAACCCCCGACTAGGTCCTTGACCTGCGGAGTCAAGATAATAAAGCACAGGCTCGTCGGGCTTGGTCACGGAGCGCCCGAGCCGGTAAACCTGGAGGGACCACACAGGGTCAGTGGCGCGACGCCGCCCACCCTCGAGTTCGCCGGGCTGGTAAAGATAGCGAACACCAACTCCAGAAGGTAGCTTCTGCTCTTGAAGACCGACAGGGCGGCCGGGAACCGTAGAAGAGGGCTCTCCACTTACAGACTTTGCCCTAATGGCCTCAGAAGGGCGCTTACCGGTCAGCCGGGTGACCTCTCCATTCAGAGCAGACAACCGCAGGCAGCCGCTGCACCCACTCTGTGGATCGCCCACCAACAGGCAACCGCATCTCCTGGGCGTACTGGTGGCCGAAGAGCCTCTCAGACAGAGTTCTGTTCCACCGCTCCACGATTCCTTGGTCCCGGTGGCCACCGACCCGGCCGCGCCTGGCCTCGACGTTGTGCTTAGCAAGGAGTTGGCTAACTGGCCCCATAAATTCGCGTCCAGGGTCCACCTGCAGCAGCTTGGGCCACTTCAAAGGCCCCCGTTTGTAGATGCGAGACAGGGCATCGGCGACCTCTGTTGCGCCCTTGCTAGTCAGAGGCTCGGCCTCCTTGTACCGCGAGGCAACGTCGACTACGGTCAGGGCGTACTTATAAGTTCTCCGTCCCACGCGGTCGTGCGGAAGGAAAAGGAGGTCAGCTTGATGGACCTCGTTTGGCGCCCTGACATCAAATTTAGGTCTAGGTATGCGCCGCGCCGCAGGCAGGTAGATCTGCCAGATGGCTTGTTTCTTCAGCCAGTCCTTAGCCGCATCGAGAGGGGCCCCCGCTGCAGACGTCAGCTTCTTGATGGCGGCGATTCCTTTCCAGTAGCCCCCGGGGCTATAATAAATCCTCGATAGGTGAGAGTCCATTGCCACGTACTCCAGAAGCCTAACCAACCTCCAACACACCGATACCACGGGCAACCCATCGCGAGCGCGCGCGTGTAGGCCGGAAAAATTGGGGGGTCACACCGTCTATCTCTTAGCGATATAGTATGTCACAAGGCCGGTTGCGGCCATCCCCAGGACGATGAAGACGATCTCGCGGTCTTTTTGGGCGCTACTAGGTGTATAAAAGTCGGAAAGCTGGGGCTCGGGGACCAGCGGGGCGAGGATTTCCCCGGTGAGGCGGGTGTACTCGCGCCATGCTGCGTCGGCGTCGTGGAAGTCCTGGACTGCCTGGTATTGTTCCCTGAGCTTTTTGTTGATCCAGTCAAGGCGTTCAGTACGCTTCTGAGACCATTCAGCCTGGGCGGTCTGCAGCTGCTCCATGGCTTTGTCGTGTCTTTTCTGTTCTTCGTCTGTGTCTCCTTTGTCGAGCTTCGAGAACAGGTAGTTGCTACCTGAGAACGCCAGAGCGTTCACGAAGGCGCCTCCGACCATCATCGCGATGCTAGCCATTGTGCTACTACGCAATATTAGGGGGGATTATTTTTTGTTTAATCAACTCGTCCTTAGTCAAAATGGCGAACGAGACATTCATGATCAGCAGCCCGGCGTCGCGTGCCGACAGGTCGAGTTTTGGCAGCGACCCCTTGATGGCCATCTGACCAAGTTTTGCGTACCCTATCGCAAACCCGCTGACAAGGGCGGCATGATACAAGGTGTTCGCTATAGCTTTTCCGTCAATCGAAGCCATGGTGTATTATTCCATATAGTGGGGGTTATACGCAACCTTCAATTGCTGAGCAGGACCCGCGCTGCTGAGCAGGACCGGGGGCTTTTTCTCTTCTGGAGGTGGCGACGGTTCTGCGCGGTGAAACTAAGACCAATAGGCCAGCCCCCCGACAGCGGCCACCAGTGCGCCTACAGGCCAGGTAAACAACGCGGGGCCATCCTCTTCTTCTTTTTTGTCGCGTTGCGGTCGGGGCGGAGCGGCTTCCTCGTTGGTGGGCGCGTCGGCCGGGTCGGCCACGAACGCGGGATCCCGCAGAGCCTCCTTGGCTGCCGCGAGTTCTCTTTCAAGGCGCTCCGTCTTGGCTTTCCTGGCGGCGGCGCTGGCACGCCCCGCGGCAGCCTTCTTCTCGTCTTTCAGTTTAGAAGGCCGGCTGGGTGCCGGCGTCGTCTCGGCCGTCACCCTCAAAACAGGCTCCGCCGTTGGCTTCGGCGACTCCTCCGGTGGAGTCACATTGTTGTCTCTCGAGTCCATCTTCTTCCATACGTCTTGGACACTGGTGTCCAAATTGGCAGTAGTCTAACGTGGTCAGCGCCGCGGTGAACGGCGCTAAAAGATTTCCGCAGTGGTAATACATCTCGCAAGCAATGCTGGTGAGCGCGTGGTCGACGAACGGGTCGGACTCGAGTTCAGCCACGAGCGGCTGCCGGTTCTCGGGAGGAATCGGTAGAAACAGACTGACCACATCTGCGTACAGTTGCAGAGCCGCGCGTCCCAGAGTTTTTGTAATGGAAGCCCCCAGTCGTGCCTCGTAGAGGGTGTGGAGCTTTCTAACCTCGTCGTCGCCCAGTACGTTGATTTCTTCCACGGACCAGGCCTTCCCCAGGTACTGTCTGGCCCGCCCCCCGGCTGCGATAATGGCCAGCCTCTCGCGTTTTGCCGCCGCCGTTTTAGGCTGCGGCTGTTCCGCTGTTGTAGGCTGCGGCTGTTCTGCTGTTGTAGGCTGCGGCTGTGCCACCGCTGCGGTGTTTTCTTCGGCGAGCAGTCCTTCGAGCAAATCGTCCATTCTTGTTGGCTTCGTATACAATAAAGAAATAAGTTTCCGAATTTCGCGCCTAGCTCTAATAGGAGAACCACAGGAGAACCACAAGTGTGGTCAAAGAGAGAGCCGTGTTTAATACCAACAACAACATTTTTAAACAGGTGTTCAACAAATCTGTTAAGCGGGTGATAGACAGCTATAGGAAGATGGGTTTGTAGTCTTCAAGACCAGCTTAGCATATTTTTGCTCGGCGAGCCGGCGACGTATGTCGACTCGTTCTCCCCGTTTCGCTATAACATCGTTCTCCCGGAGGCACTCCTCGAAAGAGTCTCGGTCCTTACAGTGGAATAAAGCCACCCACTGGGTCTGTTCACGCAGGTCTTTGAGGACCGAATTGTATCGCTGAGACAGCACCCAGACGGATTGCTGGGCGTGGCGGCCGGAGAAGGCCAACTCCGAGAGGGTATCTCTCTTTTTCGTCATCGCCTGCGAGGCGCTGCAGTCGTCGATGATGAAAAGGGTCGGCTCGCCTTTGAAACGGTGGTACCAAAAGCGGAGCCAATCGTGCAGGCGTTCGCCCGGGTCGACAATAAACACCTCGGGGTCACTCCACACCCACGGGCGGCCCTGGTAGGTGGTATTGTGCCGGATGGTGGGGCACAGTATGACGATGTGGTGGAAGACTCCGCGATAAGGCCCCTTCTCGAGGAGGTCCAGGATGAACGCTGTTTTCCCGCAGCCTGTTTGCCCAGAAATGACGGCCGCGTGGGCGGCGCGCGGCAAGTTGTTAATACAAGATGGACGTGATTCGCCCATCCTCCAGGTTTAGTTGTGCATCCATGATGAGGAAGACGTAAACATCCAATACGCCGGCGGCCTCGGGTTTCTTCGTGATCTGCAGCGTCACACCTTCCGACGCGTTCTCGATTCGTCGCCCCGTACCGTGGAGCTGATCGTCATCACTGGACCGCAGGTCAAGCCACAGGGCGTACTTGCTGGTGAGGTACTCGGGGAGAGACACATCCGCCAGGGCGAGGTCTTTCGCGACTATACCTACCATGGGGTGCCGTTTGGAGCCGCTTGCGTGAAACTTTCTGGCCTCGTCCCACTGCTGGTATGCGCGCAGGCCCTGCGCATAGAGCTCGTTCGGGACGCCCTCGATGGTAACTTCAACTTTCGTAATCTGGGGGTTGTAGAAGGCCTCCGTGTCGCGCTGGAAGGCAGCCGCGGGGTCCACAAAGAGCAGCAGGAGTCCCTTCATGGAGCGCGCTGGGGTGTTGATGTTTATGTTCCAGACTGTGTCGCTCTTATCTCGGCGGAGCTTGCGGTGCCGGAGGATACGCTCGTAGAGGATCGCCAAGCGGTTGGCGTACTGGGAGCGGATCAATCGGGCGAGTTCGGCGTTGGTGACCTTATCGAACTCTAGACTGATGTTTTCGACCGTGTAGCTGGTGGCAGCGGCGGTGGCCTGTACGGTCGAGCCGTACTCGTTAAACGTGAGTTCATACTCCAGCCGGTCTCCGAGCCCCGCCTGGTAGAACGGCATGTGACTCTCTAGAATTTCAAAGTCGAGTGGCACGAAGAACCTGTTGCCGTACGCTTCTGAAATGGCCTTGTCGGCGGGGACGTTTGCGGCGTCCCCCGCGCCGACACGAAGCTTGGTCGCGTTGCGGTCGGCGGTGGTGTCTATGCCCTGATATTGCGCGTTCCCGCGCTCACGGGCGGTCTTCCAGAGATCTTGGTAGCAGTAATAGACGTCTGAATCATCGATCGACATAACCTCGTTTCCGCTGAAGCGAATGGTCACCCTCTTGCAGATTGCGCGGCCTATATTTTGAACCAGCGTTCTGTTGGCGTCGGTCGACGACAGCGAAATTGTGAAAGCCAGCCGCGCGGTCCCAGGCACGATGACATCGTCGGCCCCCAAGTTGGGGAAGCGAACCAGCAACTGCTGGTTTTGGTCGACCGTTGCGGGGTTGTTGGTCACTACAACGGTCTGCCTCGTGGCCTTCACCCCAAGGGGGTCACGTAGGCGCCGGTACGGGTTCAGTTTATTTCCGAAAGCACTTGAAGCCATGGTATTGAACCTAATACAGAGTTCTTCAAAACACGAACATGGCGGACTTCGATTTCAATGAGTCTAGTCGTGCCAGAGTTGACGTTGCCCGCGGTGCTTTTGCCGATGACATCCCCCTCAATGTTTATACTCCTGACGACACCACGGGCGGTGGTGCTGAAACCTCATTCATTAACACTCCCGAAGACGTATGGGAGGCCCAAAATGAAACACCCTCATGGGCTGCCAGTAGCGTCCCATCAGGTGTTTCTCAAGAAGATCTTGCTGATGCGCAACATACAAAGGCTCTCGTAGATAGGTGGCAGAGAGAGAGGGGGGAAGTGCAGCAAAACCTAGAGTTCGCATCTTCGACCAAGGGTGATCTCTGGTTAAGGTGGGGGAAGCAATGGCTCCTCCTAACCAACAAGAATAAGCCTGGGGAGTTCCTCGCACCCTCGACTCTCAAAAGGTACCACGTCGATGTAGCTAGGGCGTTGGGTGTCTACAAGAGCACCAACCTCTCTCCCCAGGATGATGCGGTCCTCAAAAAAAAACCGACCAGCGGGTGGGCGAGGCGGCCTCGGAAATAGAAACAACCCCGCTTGAAGATCTTGGGCAGACCATTATAAAGGTCGAGGCCGCTGTTCAGACCGCGGGAAATATCTTCGCTGTGCCAGAACGGCCCGGCGTCCCCCCAATGACCCAACGCGAATTTCTGGGCATCTGCCGGGCCCTGGAAACGATCCGGGGGGAACACACAAACAATCTAGCCAAGCTCACGGAACTGGATAAACACATCGCTTTGGAAGAACGCAAGCTAGAAGAGGCCCCTGACGAAACTACTAAAAACATAATTGCCGAACGCCTGCGTAACCTGCAGGATGAAAGGGCCTCCCGCCTTGAGGCCGCTTCGTCCACCAGGGAGGCTCTCCGGTCCCAGATCAGCCGTATACGTGAAACCCTGCACCGGATCCTTCATGAGGACAAAACCCTCGCCGAGCGAATAAAGACCCTCTTTCGTGAGCAGGGAATTACGATCGCGTCGATCCTTACGGCACTCGGGATGACTATTTCTACAATAGTCCTCGCTCTCACGGGCGGTTCTGGAGGCGGCGCCGCCCCACCGCAACCGCCGCAGCCTCCCGGCAAGGGCGGGGTCAAAGAGTGGCTTAAAAAACATCTCCAAAGCCTCGGAAGAATCCTAACCAAGCTGGCTGGCAAGGCGGCCGCCGCCCTGCCAGGAATTATCGGGTCGATCGTCTCCTGGCTCCTGTCCCTCCTCGGGAAAACCGCAGTCTGGCTGGCTGGAAATCTATGGGCCGTTCTTCTGGCTGTCGGGGGCTTACTGCTTGTGGCGATGCGCGAGTGGCTGCTACCTAAGAAACCAAAGAAGGCCTAGGCCGACGGCAATACCGCCTACGATGAGGGCTGTTTTTTCGTCCTCGTGAGCCTCGCGGTCTGCTTTGGCTGCCGCCGTTGCCGTTGCAGCGGAGGCGGGGTGCGGCTTTGCACCGCGCTGACTGTTAGTCGCCTCTGACGGTGGGTCGACGCCCATCGGTATAACGAGCCCCTTTTCACCGGTGTCATTTGCGGCGTCTGGTGGGGCGACAATCTTATTCAGGCCGATATTCGAGCCCAGGTGCTGTGCACTGGTCGCGATAACGAGCAAGTTATTGTAGCCCACTATCTTACCCACGCGGAGTAGCATGTTGCCTGGGGCCATATAGAGGCCCTCCCCAAAGGATAGGTTGACCTCAGAGCGGGCATACTGTAGGGCTTCCTGATAACGGGCTATTGATCCGGGGATGTCCACAGGAGAAGCTATGACAGTTTCAACGTTCGCTAGGAACTGCTGCTGCGTATCTGAGGCCGTCGCCCCGACGCCTAGAATGTTTGCGCGGGTCTGGGCCTGGGCGGTGAGGATGGCCCACACGTAAGTCCGGCTACTATCCTTCAACCTATTGACCCCGGGGAGGGTGAAGCCATCTGACTTATTGAGTATGAAATTCTTCCAGGCCGTGTCTACTCCGGCGGTATCCTGATCGATGTAGTCCACGTGGGGAATGCCGTGTTCTGTCTGGTGTGTGAACGACATTCTGTCCGGGTTATACTCCCCGTCACCAACTGGGCTATATCCGACCCCGGGCAAGAAGAAGTAGACTCGGCCGAGCCCCTGGGTGTGGCCACGGATCTTCCAATCAGAGTGTGGGGAGATGCCAAATTCTTCGCAGATTCTCTCGTACCCCTCGCGGTCGTAAGGATTGTTTACCGCTTTCCATTCCTGCTCCGGGGGAATTCGGGCCTGTATATCTTCCAGTATACGGCGTGTCTGGTAGTACGCGTGGAAGCGGTAGAAGGACTGCAGAGGGGCATCAGCGACAGTCAAATGGTCATCCGCCGAAACTCCGCAACCTGTGGTGGCACACCAAACGGCGAAGTTTAACTGGTTCTGCCAAAACTGCATCGGGGTTTTACACCAAGCCTGGAACGTGTCGTCTGAATAAATCCTAGGCAGGCGGTAGTGTTCGAAGACATTGCGATACTTAGCCCTGAACCATTTCTGCAGGTCGTCGGCCTGAACCTGAACCTGGCCTTCTGCGAGATTGCCAACATCGCGAGCCGCGGCTTTTTGGAGGCCGGGATGGTACTTGGCTTCACTATTAAACTTGAAAGCTTTCGCATTCATAATATTGGGCCGGCATGTTCCACACGCTTTCGAACGTTCAAAGGGGGGAGGCAATCCCCCTCCAGCGGTGCATTGACAACCGCGACGGGCGCCTCTCCATTGGTTTGCGATCGATAACCTTCGCGGTGGGGTGGTACAATATTGAAAAAGGGGAGACGTTTTCATGGAGATTTACTGGGGGGTCAGAAGAAACCCTCAACATCCCGCCCGGTCTGTATGGGTTTGACCGACTAAAGGAGGTTCTCAAAGGGGCCAGCCACACGCTAGCGGTGAGTCGAGAAAGCGGTTTGATCACCCTAGAAGTTGCCCCCGAGCGGGGAATCCGTCTATCCGACGGCTTGCTGGCGCTTCTCGGCCTGGACGACGGCTTGGGCGGAGTCTGGCTCGACGCCGGCGTGTATACGGGCGATCGCCCTGTAAACTTTGCGACGAGGCAAATGCTGTGGGTCCATCTCGAAGAAATTAACACAGCCGAAAATGTCGTCAACGGGGCTCCCTCAACACTCCTGGCCGGCATCGGGCTGGGGCGCCACGCCTTCGGGGACATAAACACGGTCCGCATGGAGTGCCCAGAATATAAGCGCCTTCGAGATGGCACGGTCGGCGAGTTAAAGGTTTCCATTAGGGATGCATCATGAAAAGCAATTTCCAATCAAGATCTCCCGATACACGTTACGCTTGAACTCGTCGCCAGAAAATGAGTATCTTCGGCGAGAGGATCAGCCGCGGGCCTGACATGGCCGAAGTCCTATCAGACTATGCTAAAAAAGACTATGTCGATGCACAGGACGGCCTCCGTGTCCTGAAGGCGGGCGACACCATGAGTGGTGATCTGGACATGGGGGGGGGGGGCAACTGGTGCGTGGGCTGCCCAGAGACCTACGGCCGTACAAAGGTGATGAGGCTACTTCATGGAACCAGGTCGTGAGAACGGCGGCTGATGCTTTCGAAGCCGCGGTAGATAGGCGTAAGCCTATGATAACTGTGTGGGCCGAACAGAAACGGTCTATGCTCGATAACCGATACGAGTGGTCATTTGGCAGCGACGCAGCTAGGGGCCTTGCAGATGGGGGCTACCCCATGATGGCCGCAGGTAGGGTCCTTCGTATGGGGCTGTCGACAACAGCACCTCACAACTTAATCTCCGCCGCCCTTGTCAATATTTCGGTCAACGGGATGGAAAACCCGTTATATAGTGTGATCAAGCCCCCGGGCCAAGCCTGCGGTATTTCTATATTTTCAACCCCTCTGGCGCTGCAGCAAGGCGACAAAATAAACTTTAGATCAGCCTCGTCCACCCCCGAAATCGCGAGCGCAGTGGTCTCCCTCCTAATTGAACTTGACTTGTAGATGACACATTGGTGGTAAAATACAATGAAGCAAGTTACTCCAACAACCCCATCGGGCGCTCTCTACCCAGAGCTGCCCGATGACGGCAATGTTGCCGGCGGCACCCCGCAACGGCCAGATCAGTACTTCCGACTCCAGGAGATCTCGCGACTTCGTAAGCACCTCGAAGACGAAAAAGATAGACACTCCCAGCTCTTTAAGAAATACCGGCGCGGGATTAACGCTGTAGATGCTGTCGACACGGCGCTACTCTCAGCCAGTGTGGGGATGGGCATTGGAGGTGTGGGCCTCCTGTCCACGATCATAGCAGCCCCGGTTGTACTGGGGCTTGAGGTTGCAGCCTTGGGCTGCGGACTCCTCGGTGTCGCCGGTAAATTTGTCAGCCGCCGGCTATCGGTGAAGGCAAAAAAGCACGACGAAATTATGATTCTTGCTGGCAGTAAACTCAACTCCATATCCGCCCATGTCTCGAGAGCACTCACAGATGGTCAGATCACTGATGATGAATTCCGCACAGTTGTTGATGAAGCCCACAAATATACCCAGCTGAAGTCAGAAATTCGGGATAGGGCAAAAAAGGCGCATGCAGCGGTCACTCTCGACGAGGAAGCGCTTATTCAGAGAGGCCGGGGCGAGGCCAGGGCCAGTTTCATAAAGAAATTGGCTGCACCTTAGTCTTCTTTAAGCGGCGACAACATACGCCATACACCCCGCCTCCATACTCCGTAACTCTGTAAGACTAACTTTCATCCACATTTTTTCTTATTATGCCCCTTGAACCAACCAAACTGCAAATAGCTCGACTATTTACTATAGCGCATTTTTTGCCGGGGCTACCGCCGTTTCGGCTACCTTTTTTGGCGAAGCAGCATGGGTTGGGGGCCCGCCAGGGGGTGGGGCGGGCCCTTCCCGGCTAACCGGCCCTACGGCCCACATCTAACAAGCTGCGCCAGAACCCTACGGCCTACGCGAGCAATTACCCCGACCTTATGTGCGCAAAAAGCGCCCGGCCTACATGCACAATTACCCCAATTCTTTATGTACGTGAAACACGCCCGGCCTACATGCACAATTGCCCCAATTATTGATGTAGGTGAAAAGTGCCCGGTCTACATGCAAGCTGCGCCAGAACCCCCATTTTGTATACTACTCAAAAATCGTACCGGATAGCTTGATATCTGGCGCAGCTAGATATTTCCCATCCGGTGGACATCCAGTGAACTGGGGCACTGGCGCCTCGAGGTCTTTACTTTGATCTTGCCGCGCGCGGAGCTAAAAATACGAATAAAAATATTTTGAATTACTGGTCCAATCTAAAAATTAATACGATTTTCGTGATCAGCGACCTTCAATTAGTCAAATATGTGCGGGGAACAGAAATTAACGATAAATTAAAAAATAAAAAATTCGAAATCATGTTGATCATCCTCCATTTTTGTGAACGTTTTGAATTTCGCGCGAACTAGATACGACAACCCAATGATGTCATCATCTAGGCCAAGATTTGAATGATCAGGTCAACTGATATCCAACTGATGCATGTAAACGGTCATATGATTGCTAATCCGGTTAGTGTCAGTTTCAACTGACCGGATGGCTTTACCGGATACAAAAAACTGTACATCTGAAGGGGGCTTAAAGGTGCCCATACACAATCAATTTTATTGCGCAATTTAATTATCAATACTCGGTATTGACAATTAAATTGACCATGTATGGGCGATATTGATGACTTGCGCAATATTATTGAGTCATTCAAAATCGGTTTGATACTTTAATGCGAATACTCAATGCGATTGCACAAGCATTCAATTTAATTGACCTATGTGGCGACGGCGAATCATACTGTGCAATAATCATTTTTCTTTCAGATTTCGTATTTATCGATATCGGCATAATGACTGGGGTGCAATAGCACCGATGAACTTCAGATCCTTAAAAGTATTTCCCATTGCCAAGTAACAAAGTGTGATTGATAAACGTTCCGTAAGAGAGATGAGCTCGCTCACACTGGTAGTTTGCTTACTGATCAGGGGCTCGACCTTTCGCAAAAGTTCATTGTAGGATTCGAAATCCATGCGGAGAAAGTTTTGAAAATCCTATGGCTCAATATGGCTCAGTTCACATAGTAATTCTGTGTCTGCAAATTTTGAACACTGCAAAAACCAATTTTTTTTTTATCACTTCGCTTGTTTCCTTCTTGGAAAATCCGTTTCGGTCACTGTAGCAAGAACAACTGCTACAGCGATTACTGCGTCAAAATCACCCGTCCTATCTCAGCGGGTGTCACGATCCAAATGAGGCTGGTTTGCGCAATATTATTGTCAATTATATTGAGCCGTGTATGGGCAACCTAAAATTTGCCATTAATATTGCGCAGTATAATTGATGATGGCGTATGGGCCGCTTTAGAGAACATAATGTGGGGATTAAAAGCGTCCTAAATAGAAGACATGATCGCTTGGACAATTACAGTAGTCTCTGGATAAAAACACTCCACGTAAACGCATGCTTCGGCTGTAGCGTTCTGACAGATTTTTTACTTAGTAATCAGTATACTCTAAACACACGCTTATGAAATTGGTAGTGATTACCAGTAAAATGGAAGAAATAGCCACAGTTAGCAAAGACTGCAAGGCGAGCAACAAAATGAACGAGAACTTGGGTCAACTTTATTTCAGTCAGAAGAACTTTTTTCTTATGATCGAACAAGTAGGCCAACATGTATTTATATATCTACAGCTTATTTTGTTAAGCTTACAAACCTACGCAGAACCTGTTTGCAGTATTTCAAATTAAATCAAATTAAAAGATCCGGACTGGAAAAAACAAATAAGCAATTCAATAATGTCATTTCAATATTTATTGCGATCCATATCATAGATCTAGATTTCATGAAGGCCTAGATTTAGATTACTAGATCCAAATTCTAGACAAAGCGGTAATCTAAATCATAAATATCTGGATCTAGATATAGATCTGAATTTAAGATAGTGATTCTAGATTCTTTTTTAGATAATTTTTTATATAGATCTTAATTATATGAATGTTAAGCTAACACTTTAACAATCTTCATTTTTTTAACCAAAGTAGGCCTACTGAAAAGTTTTTGTTGCTGT
Organism: Elysia crispata; assembly: GCA_033675545.1. Taxonomy (NCBI): domain Eukaryota; kingdom Metazoa; phylum Mollusca; class Gastropoda; family Plakobranchidae; genus Elysia; species Elysia crispata. Next base: position 434,239 of record JAWDGP010003559.1, read on the forward strand.
TGTTATAGAATATTATAGATAGCTGTTACAGATAGCAGTTACTGAGTTAGTCTTACTCTTAGTCTTACTTAACGAACAGTCCTCTTACATAACTCTCCTTAACAAGGGGGCAAATATACTCTGTACAGTGTACACAACAACAAGAGAGAACATTAAAAGCTAGCATAAACTTGATTGCATGTGTCTCCCGTCCTGTCATTAAATGTTATTTGTGAGTAGTGTAAACGACACAGAAAGACTCAACAAATTGGCGACGAGACATAAAAGGACCTGTGCGGTTCAAGCACGTAAAGGACAAATATAATTTGCATATGAATCGGCTTTAAAGTTGAAGAATAGACGCTAGGCGTGCTGTCGATAATTGGCATAGACCTAAGAAAAGTTCGGGCCCAGAGGAAACCCCCCCACGCTCGATTTTTCGCCGATTTAACTGCTGCGGATTGTGACGCAACTAAAGTTGGAATTTATTGACGCTTGTTCCTATAGCTTCCACGGAACAATGAGTATAGCAGCGCTAGGACGGATCGAGGAATTTGATCCAGCCCAAAAAGACTTAGAATCGTATTTGGAGCGATTGGAGCAGTATTTTGTAGCCAATGATGTTACGGAAGCCAAGAGAACAGCGGTCTTGCTCAGCGTAATCGGCGCAAAGACATACGAAGTGCTGAAAAGTCTTGTAGCTCCTGACAAACCATCGGCAAAGTCATACCCAGATCTCAAAGCAGTTTTGCTCTCGCATTTTAAGCCAAAGCCACTGACAGTCTATGAACGCTTCAAGTTTCACAAAGCTGTCCAGAAGGATACAGAAAATGCTGCTCAGTACATCGCAAAACTGAGAGGCCTAGCTCACCACAATTTTTAGAGGACAGTCTGAGAGACAAATTAACTGTGGGCTACGCAGTATCAAGATACAACAACGTCTTCTACAGACGGAACGACTTACGCTAAAGAAAGCTCTTGATATTGCACAGACAATGGAAAATGCAGAAATGAACGCAAAAGAGCTGCATGAGCAGGTGCAGACAGAGGACAAAACTGAAAGCAGAGGACCACCAAAGATGAAAGCAGTTCCGAGACAGAGCCAAGGAAAAACACCCAGTAGGCCTACAGCCACTCCCACGGCCAATAAGAAACAGTGCTACAGATGTGGCTATACAAAACATCCTGCTGAAAGGTGCAGATATAAGGACTACATCTGTAATGATTGTCACAAGAAAGGGCATCTGGCCAAAGTCTGCAGATCTAGAGGCAGGCAACACCAGACAACGAAGCAAATTGTTGATGAAGAAGAGGACTACATCTTCCACAACAGCAGCAGAGATGGACGAAAAGCATTTTACATCATGATGAATCTGAATGGCAAAGATGTGAAAATGGAAATAGATACAGGCTCTGGCGTTACAATTGTGCCGGACTCTGTATTTCAAGAAACCTTAAAAAATGAAGTAGAGCTGCAAATCAGCACACAGATTTTAAAGACCTACAATGGCTCCAATATTCCACTCAAAGGTGAAGCGATGATGGACGTCAGAGGAAAGGAGGGAAGACCAAGAAAGCTTCGATTGCTGGTAGGCCAGGTGCCTCATCAATCGTCAGTACTAGGCAGGGACTGTCTCGAAAAGTTGAAAATGAAATGGACAAATGTCTTCACGACAAGGAATGGCAACACTCTTGAATCTGTTCTGAGTAAACATCAGACACTCTTTTCACCTGGACTTGGTGAAATTAAAGGCACGAAAGCAAGAATCTACTTGAAAGAAGATGCACAGCCAAGATTTTTCAAACCCAGACCTGTACCGTATGCAGTAAAGGCTAAAGTAGAAGAGGAGCTAAGGAAATTGGAAAAAGAAAACATCATCACCAAGGTAACACATAGTGAATGGGCAGCCCCGCTGGTGGTAGTACCGAAAGAAAATGGAAACGTTCGACTGTGTGGAGACTCCAAGGTCACAATAAATGGAGAGATGAAGGTGGACCAATACCCACTCCCCACAGTTCAAGATCTTTTCGCAACCCTGTCCAATGGAAAGAAATTTACAAAGCTAGATCTAACCCAAGCCTACCACCAGCTGTCCATGGAAGAAGATAGCAAACCATATGTGACAATCAGCACCCACATTGGTTTATTCCACTACAACAGAATGCCGTACGGAATAGCATCGGGGCCAGCAATCTTCCAGAAAAACATGGAGGAAATTCTCTCAGGCATTGAGGGAGTTCAAGTCTTCATTGATGATATCCGGCTTACTGGGGACAGTGATGAACAGCACTTGGAAAGGCTTGACAAAGTGCTGGAGGCTCTGGAAAACAATGGCGTGAAATTGAACAAGGACAAGTGTAGCTTCATGCAGAAGGCAATCAACTACTTAGGGCACACCATTGATGCTGATGGACTACACCCCCAAGAGGATAAAGTCAAAGCAATGCAAAACGTCTCGAGACCTGAAAATGTCAAAGAACTGAGAAGCTTCCTTGGAGGAGTACAATACTATGGGAAATTCCTCCCAAATCTTTCAGCAACCTTGAAATCGCTGAATGATCTTCTCAAGAAGGACCAAGAATGGAAATGGACTGAGGAGTGTGAGGCCTCTTTCCAGAAAGTGAAGGACATGTTAGGCTCAAAGACAGTTCTCACACATTATAATCCAAGTCTACCAGTATTGCTAGCAACAGATGCAAGCACCAAGGGTCTCGGAGTGGTTCTTTCTCATCGCATGCCAAACGGAGAAGAAAGACCAATTGCTTATGCTTCAAGATCACTTAAAAAGGCAGAGACAAATTATGCTCAAATTGAGAAGGAAGCACTCGGCATCATGTTTGGTATCCGGAAATTTCACCAATACGTATATGGGCGATGCTTTACACTGATAACGGACCACAAACCGTTACTCAAGATCTTAGGACCAAAGAACAACCTACCTTCAATGGCAGCAGCCAGGATACAGAGATGGTATGTGGAACTGTGTGCATATCAGTATGACATCCAGTACAAAAGAAGTGAGGATCACAGCAATGCTGACATGCTATCGAGACTACCAGAAGCCCAGCAGCAGCAGCAATATCCCAAACAAGAGACGGTGTATTTTTCATACATCAATGAGATGCCGGTGTCAGCAGCTGATATAGCAGCAGAAACAAAGAAGGACCCAACTCTTGCTAGAGTTTTGCAGTTCACACAGAATGGTTGGCCCAGTTATGTGGACGAGGAAAACCTGAAATCGTATTTTCAGAGGAAAGAAGAATTGACAGTGGAGTCAGGAGTGTTACAATGGGGGCTGAGAGTTATCATCCCACAGAAGTTTAGACAGAGGATGCTGAAAGAACTCCACAAGAATCACCAAGGAATGAATAAAACAAAAGCAATTGCACGTTCTTATGTTTACTGGCTAAACCTGGACAGAGACATTGAGACAATGGTAAACGAATGTGAAGCGTGCGCCAAAGTCAAGAACAACCCCATTGCGGCTCCAGCCTTTGTGTGGACCTTTCCATCAAATCCATGGGAACGTATTCATATTGACTTTGCAGAATATCAGGGACTGAAATATTTACTCCTCATAGATGCATTCTCCAAGTGGCCGGAAATTATTCCAATGAAGACAACGACGGCGGAGAAAACAGATGTTCTACGGCAGATCTTCGCAATTCATGGATTGCCAACGACTCTGGTCAGTGACAATGGCCCACCCTTCACTTCCTGTGAGTTTGAAAATTTCCTGACCACCAATGGAATCAAGCACATTACCTCACAACCATACCAGCCATCCACGAACGGGTCTGCTGAAAGACTAGTACAAACATTCAAACAAATGCTGAAAGCGGTAAACCCAGGTCGAACAGGACCACAGAAGCTGGCAAAAATATTGCTACAGCTCAGAACAACACCACATGCAATGACTGGCGAAAGTCCTGCTGAACTGCTGTTCAAACGAAAACTGAAAATTCGGCTCGATCTGATTAAGCCGGGTTTTACAACAGACATGCCGAACAAACAAGAAAGGCAAATGCAAACTCAGAAAAGTCTGCGCTCGTTTCAACCAGGAGACAAGGTCGCTGTCAGGAACTACAGACAGGGACTGTCCAAATGGTCTTTTGGTACGGTGCTCCAGATACTGGGACCAGTCAGTTACTTGGTGCGAATGGGTGCAAATTACATGAGACATTGCCACATCAACCAGATGCAGGCAGCACCTTCAAGCTCCAGCGAAGACGATCAACTAGCTGAAGATGAAATCCTTCCGGCAGAGATGTTGGGATCATCGGTGCAGAATGCGTCTCCAGAATCACCGCAGACAGCTTCACCACGGCCAACGCAGAGGGCTTCACCACGGTCAACGCAGACGGTTTCGCCACGGTCAACGCAGGCGGCTTCGCCATGTTCATCGCAGAATGCTTCGCCAGGGTCAACACAGCGTGATGTAACCCAGTGCCCAACCATGAACTATGGTCGCTATCCAAAACGCATTCAAAGACCACTTGAACGAATGGATCTGTAGTCGTCGTTGTGATGCTCAGAGCACTGATATTTTTTTTTTTATGGACTGTATAATTCACCATGCGTGAGAGTTAAAGTGTAGTATTCAATATTAATTTTTTTTTAATGAACTGATTAAGTGATCGGTACAAGCTGTGAAGTGAAGTGAAAACTCTGAGCCTATTATTGACAATTGTTTTATGAAGTGAGATAGTCACCAAAGTAATGACAGTTTTATTGGACTAATTAACATTTTTACTAAAGTTGTAATCAAATTTGAATTTTAAAAACTTAATCTGGAGTAAACTTAAACCACTTGGTGGCAACGTAATTTTATGGTTTTTCGTTTCACCGAATGTTCATTGGAGTAATAAACTGATACATGATGTACATTTTTTTTTAAGAAAGGGAGGAATGTTATAGAATGTTATAGATAGCTGTTACAGATAGCAGTTACTGAGTTAGTCTTACTCTTAGTCTTACTTAACGAACAGTCCTCTTACATAACTCTCCTTAACAAGGGGGCAAATATAGTCTGTACACAACAACAAGAGAGAGCATTAAAAGCTAGCGTAAACTTGATTGCGTCTGTCTCCCGTACTGTCATTAAATGTTATTTGTGAGTAGTGTAAACAACACAGAAAGACTCAACAACTGTTAGGCTTGAATCCATTTACCGGCAGTGAAACGGGCGATATTAGCACCACAGAAAAGATTAAATTTCAAATTTTGTAAATTTTATTTTAATTTCTCTTAACGGAGCGTCTAGACATATTCTTAGTGGGCTTGTATTTTTTTTAGATCAGAAAGTGATCTTCAGTTGGACTTCTTTGCATTGTTAAGTGGGTGAGACGAGGGACGGTAAGAACACACCTCAGTCATACCCGAAGAGAGCAGAAGACAGGCGACACCTTTGTCCTCCGCTTGAAACACAAGTGTAGTATGCAGAGAATTTAAGGTAAGATCTTTTATATCTATGAAATGCTCCCACAGTTGAGCACTCTTATCAATTATTCCAACTTATCTTCAAACTATATATATATATATATATATATATATATATATATTATATGATGGAGCAGGAATACATATTCAATTTCCAGGTAGAAATGAAAAACAACACTACATTCTTACAGATGTTTACTCCAGCAATTTTAGAGCAGAAGCAGAGGCAATAAGGGAGAATGCTTACCACATTAAAAATAGATGTACTGAGCATATAAATGATTCCATCTCATTGTGGTATATCCGGAAATGAAATAGCAAAGGAAAGACGGTTCCAAGCAATGACATCAAGACAAAATTCAACTTATAAAGAGGCAGAGACCACTATAAAAACTGCCCAGCAGAAACTGTGGCTAACAAAGCATCCACATAAAGCAGCTTCAAGCGCCACACTAAGTAATTATTCTCAGACTACGAACAGCCCACAACAGACTGAACTCCTACCTTAACATAAAGCTAGGTTATGGTGCATCCGATCAGTGTCCCTGTTTAAGTGCGGCCATGGCCGTAGACCATGTCCTTCAGATCTGCCACAATTACGACCATTTGAGGTCCCAAACCTGACCTGAGGCAATGGTCTTATAAAGAAAGCTCTACGGCAGCCTCAGGGATCGGCAGGACACAGCTCCCTTTATAGAGAAGACTGGCTTGTCCGTCTAGCAGCCATCACAAAAAAAAGAAGATCCAATCCCCCATACAGCATGAAAGTCACCTTAAATATTGGCAGAAAATTCTGAGTAAGTGTTTCCACAAAAATACTGTGAAGTTTAAGTACCGTATATACTTATAGTAAATACATGTAGCTGCATTAGTAACATGAAAGAGGTAATCAATCTTTAGAAAAAGTATTAAAAAAAATGATCAACTGCTTCCCTTATTACATTACAAAAATGCATGTACTAGGTTGCTTCCCTTGATTGCCCAGACCTTGAGCGTGGACACGAGGTAACTACATGCACTGAGTACGAATTTTTTTTTAATACCTTTTATGATGGGTTTTTTTTTTAATTCATAATTTCTTTCATTGTTTATTAATTTTTATTTTTTTCAACAACAGAATGACCAATAAAATTCAAGCCCCATTGGCACAGCGAAATTTGTGGCCTTTTCTTTTATAGAAAGAGCATTGATCTGTGCATCTTTTATGAAAATCTAAACTGCTGTGTAATCTTGCCAAAAAAAAATAGTGAGGTTTGCAACACAAAGCAGTGGGGAGAGGTGTGGAACATACTATGTTAGTCGCAATATCGTGTTGACTGGCATGCCACAAGCATATTTTTTTAAAGGAATATCTTTCTTGCACTGAATGCTCATGCCCTATCCTTACCTATCCTTTCCTCACCAGGCCTACCTGTACCCCCAATCTTCAAATCGCCCATTCGATAGGTATAGGGCAATTCAGCCCCTGTCCTCCTTCCTTGCCTATTACTGAGTTTGTACTGTGCACATAAATACATAATAATGCTTGCAGAGCTTGCAAAGAGACATAACTCCTTGCCTTCTGATAACTGAAAAGCCATTCTTACACAAAGTGTGGCTATATCTTCCTTTTCAGTATTTTACTGGTAAACACTATCGATTTCAAAGTGTGCGTTTAAGCGGTGCAGCCTGTGCTTAAAAAAGTATACTGATTACATAGTAAGAAATGCCTCAGGCAGTTACAGCCTGTATTTGACTGAAGCGTGAATTTATCAGTCATGTTTTTATCTGGAGACTTGTAGTTTACCAGGCCATGGTCTAGCAAAAGAAAATCCCGAAAAACCCACAAAGTTGAGAACAATTACATCCAATGACAGAAAGAGATAATAAGATAATAATATATAAACACCACACCTCCAGTTTCAGACTCAAACACAAACAATTTGAAACCAGTCTTAGAGAACAGAACACGCACACACACTCTTATATACATATATAAAAAGAGATATCAGAAAAGACAAGCCATAACAAAAGAAATGAAAATAATCTTCTCTCAATGTCCATACCCTTAAAAAAAAGATGCTTGAAAATGTAAACTGGAAATAAAATCATTTGTCTGATGATAGAAAACTTGAAACAATTGTGTAGCGAATGAACAGTAAGTGTATATTTTTCTTTAATTACATTATAACAATACATAATTCACTGATTTTCTCTGCTTTTTTAATGTCAAAATATTGTTATGAATTCAAAAAACTAGACTGCTATTTCCATGACAGTAAAAAAAAAGTTTTATAAAGACACACTTTTCGTTGTGCCGGCTGTGGCAGCTCATGGACAGCTTGCCTGATGTAGTCTCTCTGGAGTTTTTGGCCCCTCTCTCTTATCATTTGCTTCTTACGCTGAATCTCCATGATGAGTTTGCACTTGTCAGAGCATGGAGCATGGTAAACAGACCCAAGCTTCTCACCCTCTGTTTGCATAGTGGGAAAATAATAAAAGTTGCAATGAGTGACTTTTTGTCAACTTGTATTTCAAATAAGTCATAAATTTTTTAATTTGTATTTAAAGGTATTTCAATTCTTAACATTTCACAATAGCAACAATGGTGCAAGCATTCTTTAAATCTTTATTTTTCATTCATTCATATGATAAACAAAAAAAAATCTTTATTTCTTTTTTTCACATGCCCTGAACTCAAATATTTGATGGGATTAGAAAGTTTACAGCTGTGTTGTGTCTTTTAAGTTTGTTTTTAAAGTATAAATTTCACAAAATAATTTCCTTATATGTTAACATTCTTATTTAGTTTGCACACGTGGTTTGAGCATACAACGAAACCTGTACATTAACCACTTAAATGTTTTTAAAACATCCAGATACTCCTTAAAATTAGCAACCAGACCTAAGAAAGCAATTACACTTTTAAAGACACATAATTTATGATTATAGATGACATGTTGGGTTCAGTTTCACTTTTAGTAAATTCGCTATTATTGATGCTTTAGGTGCTTTGCCGACACTAAAGTAGATCACAGAACAATATAAGATTTGTATTCAAATAGAAGACAGAGCTACATAATTATTTATAAAATGGGATAAAAATGGGTTTATTTTGCTCTAGGGAAATCATATTTCACAATATTTCCCTCTTTTTGATAAAGCATGTGTTTTTTCTTGATATAAGGCAACATTAGTTTAAGCTAAGGTTCTAACTAGGCACAAAAAATAGAGAATAATATTCCAGATTATGAGCTTAGTACAGGACAACATTTGTCTTCAATATCATTTGTCACTTAAAGGTTTGATTAAAAGCTCCCTTTCACTTTCGATAAACCAAAAGAAAAATTATTGTAAATAAATAAAACACACATAATACACTGCTTGTGTGATTTATGAAAAAAAAAAACAAGCCTGAAAGTTAATGACTGCATTAACCTTACAGACCTCAGAGTATTAATTGCATTATGAAAACAGCAATACGTGTAACATTTTTATAAAATCAAATGATCAATAGCCAATAGCTAAGTAAGAGATTAGGCCAATCAATAAAACTAAAACGGTGTAATCATGGTCATCTTTAAAGAAAGAGACTTCAGAGGATTATTACAGCACTGCATGTAGACATCAAACTTTAATCATTGACTTGATGCAAATTCATTGGATGACAAACCTCATTCTGCTTCGTGTCAGAAATAGCATTTGACACCAGCAGAAACAGAATCAAACATAGTGAAATTGTGAACGCTTAATTTTGTTCTATAATAGAGTGCTGATGCTTTAAAGGCAGGACATAGAAGGGCACATAGTAGGTCTATGGTTATCAACTTTAGTGATCCATTGCTTACTTGTTTGAGAAGAATATCACCTTTCATTTCTTTTTAGCCATAATCTTTGGCATGACTGTTTAATGAGTAGTCTTCATCTGAAAGATTTCCAGCTTCAAATGCAACAGACGTGTTGTGTTCATCTTTTCCAGGTTGGAATATTGTATAATTTTGAGCAGGAAATTATTCCACAAGAACAGTTCTGGCTGCTGGTTTAAGTCCCTTCCCTTTGTCCAAATAATTGTAGACTCTTAGAACTTCAGCAAAAGATTGAAAATCAGGTTCAAAGAGGATCTAATTTGAATCTTATCTGCAATAGCATGATGGTATCATAGGTAGGGTTTGGAAAAAGCAATTGACATGTTTGCTCCCAAAATTAAGTTGAACTGAATTTTCTTTCACAACTGAAATTTGGGTGTCTTTCTCCATTGCTTTTTTTATACATGTTTGTGGGTTTTATACAGTATGCATGACAAAGAAGTGTTTTGCTATATATCTGCATGGAAAAAGTATCAGGGTGAAAAGTTAATTTTAAAATCTAAAGATTTGAATATGTTAACTCTGTGGCAAATTCATTGCATAATTTTTCAGTTATCTTTATATTAGTCTCTGAAAAAGACTTAGGGGGTATTAAGATTTTCAAATTTCTCCTCATCTATCCGTGTTGATGCATTTATTGAACTGATGGTCAATACTTTTAGGATATAGTGTCTTCATACCCAGTAACCCCCTAACAAATCTCAGTCCCTATTTTGCTCAATATTGTAAATTCATTTGCAATTGATATCTTTATTTAATTATTTTTTTAAGACTGTCACTTTTTATGCCTAAACACTTTTACATGTATTGTACATGGATTTGATAGAAAATAAAGTACCTGAACACTCTTTAATTTACCTTGGTTACTAAATATCATCCATTCTCAGTATCTTTTCATGTAGTTTTGAGGACACTTTTCAAGAAATCCTTTCAATCTTGGTCTAATTTCACCAAAGAAAAAAAAGACACTGCATGTCACTTCGTCTAGCCCAAAGCTAAATCCTTTTGAACTTAACAACTACTCATTACAACGCATATTTTTCAAGTTCTCTTATACATCTACATCTCTGATAAGTTTGATGACTGTTATCTATTATTAACCAAGCATTTCTACTCTTTGTATCGTTTGAAACTGCCGTTTTCCCATATTCCAATTTTATTCAGATAGAAACATCTATGATAAAATTAATAACAAACATGAAGCCTAACTTTAAAAAAGTAGAAAATCTTCCGTTCCTAAGTGTTTAACCTTTGATAAATCATTAAAAGAACTGTGGACTAATGAGTGTAGCTTCGATTGCAAACAGCACCATTCCTGACAGTCCTAACTTGTAATAAAGAATAAAAGAAAAGCAAATAAGCCCATTTCAAGTACGTCAGTTATTTTTCTTTAAAACCAGCAAACTGTTACAGCAATATCAGTCTCTCACAACAAACCATAAAAATTGTAAAATAGTATTACCCTTTATTCTGATAGAATCAGGGAGGAGCACCCCGTTCCACTCATCACTGCCGTCACAGCAGTCACAGATGCCATCATTCACTTTGCTAGAGCTCACCATCTGAGGTGGTAAACCTGGAACTTGCAAACTACAATGAAAACTGATAAAAAAAAATTTTTAACATGAGTCCATGAGTTGAAAAAAACTTGCATAGTGCCGTTTCCAAATTCTAAGGTGTTTTATAATGAAAAGATTAGCATAAAATTATTAATTTTTTAATCTCTTGAAAAAGTGAGGAAAAGAGAAATTTTCTTTTGACCAATAATTTTTTTTTCAAATTTTCATTTTATGAGGACTAAACACAAGACATAAATATTTAAACTAACATTTTCCATTAGCAGTACAGAATTCTTCAACATGTGGTCCTACATGTACTGGCGAAATCCATTGCTTAATAATCAATCTAAAATTTTTTGTTGATAGTTTAGAAATTTTTCAAATGAAATGAAAACCTAAAAAACATATGAAAGAAACTTATGACTGAGCATTACATTTTGACAAATGTTGATGCATGGACCTTTTAGAATTTCAAATACATCTTTGCATTCTCCCCTCCTTTTCATATCAAAATTCAACAAAGAGTGATCCATTTTTTAGATGAAAAAATATAAGCAATACTGTATACTATAGTACAGATTACCTCCCATAAGGACAAGCTGATGTACCTGGCTCGTCTGATCCGTCAAGACAGTCACAAAAATCATCATTTACTTGCTCCAGTGAAATCCTTGTCTGAATCAAATACATATGCATTGCTTTTATTATCCCTAATTATTTTTTTCTTAGCCGACACACTCAAATTCTTTTTTTTTTTCAAAGACTAGATAGCCATTAATCACAAATGATGTTGTTTAAATTACAACTTACAGAGATTAGAGCAAGATTGCCGAGCACATATAAAAAAATCTACAAACAAAAAAAAAATCTGACACTAAGACTGATATATGTAATACAGAATTCATTTTTTCTAAGATATTTTCAAAACATGTGTCTGGAATTAGAAAGAAAATTGAATAAAACAAACGTACATGACAACAATCAACATTGCACTTTAACAATTTTTTTTTCTTTTGAGATACAACTTTCATCTTAGTTATATACTTTGTTCCAGATGTTCAATTTTCACATGCAAAAGTAGTTATTTAACAAACTTAGAAACTGGAAACCTGAATTCCATTTCTACTTCAAATACTAACTATCAACCTTAAGCCCAGGTTGTGTTTGACAGTCGTTCAAGGAAGGTGACTCTCTCTGAAATCTATTCGGGATATTATCTAATGATATGATCATAACATTACTCAACGAAATCTATGACACAGGTCAGATTCCACCAGTCTCCAAATCTATATTTATAGCACTGCCAAAGAAACCAGGGTAACAGAGTGTGAATTTCATAGAACAATCAATCCTATGGGTCATATCACCAAAATAGTTCAATTAAGAATTTTCATCAAAATGGAAGTCAAAAACAAAATCAAATCAGAAATAGCAGAAGAACAGTGTGGCTTTGTGGAGGGAAAAGGTACAACAAATGTAGTCTAAACTCTTCAAACTATAATTGAAAAAACTCTGGGAGTACACAAAGAGGTACATGTAAATCTGTGCTCCATTGACTACATCAAGACATTTGACAGAGTGGGACATTATGAGATAATAACACGACTAACACAGTTGAAGATATATGGGAAAGATCTACAAGTGAACAAAAACATGTACTGGGAACAGACAGCAGCAATGCGAGTTGATTGGTAAATCAGCTCATTTAAAAAAAATTAAGCATGGTGTCAGACAAAGATGTGTGCTTTCCACAGACCTGTCCCTCTAAGAGAGTACAATGTCAACAACTTGAGATATACTGATGCCACTGTATTAATTGCATAAAATAAAGAAGACTTGAACCAATTATTAGACATCATTGACAAAGAAATCAGAAAAAGGGTTGGAATTGAATAGCTAAAAAACAGAAATAATGTTCGCCAGTTGAAACAATGAGTGACCACGGAAGAACATCTTTATCAATGCGAATAAACTCAAGCAAAAGGATCAGTTCAAATACTTGGGTACTTTCAGATCAAGTGATGACACAACACCACTGAAATTGCATCAAGAATAGCACAAGCAAAAAAGTTTCAGAGAATGTAATCAACACTAACAAATAACCATATCTCGATTCACACAAAAAGTAGAGCCCTGGAGTGCTATACTGAACCCATTCTGATTTATGGATGTGAGGCCTGGACAATTTCAAAGCAGTTACAAAAGAAACTGGAGGCAACAGAATGAGAATTATTCAAGAATGCCACCAATCCCATAGACTGCAAAGAAATCAAACGAAACAGTGTTACAAGAAACCGATACAAGATCACTCAATAAAAGAATGCATAAACACTAAGCAAACTTTTTTGGAGAAGTGAGAAACTTGAACATCTTGCGACAACTGGAAGGATTGAGGGAAAATGTAGCAGAGGAAAACAGTGTGAAAAATGAAAAGATGTTTAATGGACTAACAGATTGGATAAAACTAGGATGAGTGATAGAGGCAATGAAAGCAATGAGGGATAGAGATGCCCAAAAGAGCTAAAGAGCATGGCACTGGTTTGATTGATACCATTAACAAATAAAAAAAAATGATGAACATACCTTCATATCAGATAAGCAAGCAAACAGACCATCTTCCCCCAAATACAGATGCCTGTCCTTGGAATTAACCCCTCTCATATTGGTAGTAATAGCACCAGTTTTAGGTAATTTTCCATCTTGGAATGCACTGTCTTTCTGTTTTGCTGCCTCTGCATCAACTTTCATTTCAATAATAGTATCATCATATTTTCTCACTCTTGCCTCATTGATGAGATTATTGCCATCAGAAAGTTTTAAGGGCACATACAGATTTTCAGTGTTCTGTACAACTCTATTTTTAATTAGATCTATCTCTTCAAGTCCTTTATACATGCGTACTTCACCATCAACTATGCGGTTTCTACCCTTGAACAGAAGGTGTTGATCATCCTCATAGGCCTTGTGATTACTCTGTCCCCAAGCATGGGCTCTCGCATCAGAGAGCTCACCAAGCCTGAAAACACTCAGACACTGGAGCATGTAAAAAAGGCCTGCCACCAACGCCAGCAATGTCAAAGTCTTGTATTTACGTTTACACAGTGCGTACATCCTGATTTAAACATTTCTTTGCACAGCCAAAAATAATATTAGCAAATGTTGTCGAAAATCAAGGCTTTATAATGCTCTTGGCTTAGTTTCCCATAGGATGTCACATGTTATGATAATTAGAAAAACATTATAGCCTTATGAAGGCCACTTCTAGATGACTTTGTGTTTTCATTACCAATTAATTGGTGTGTTGATAATCATACTTCCACTAAAAAGATTCTCTATTTCTTACTTAAATCCAGATTTAATTCTTCACATTTTAGTTATAAAAACTTAGGTTTTACAAAGGCCATCACTTCTGCTGGATAGATCTAAAATGCATGAAAATGTACAGTCAGGGGTAAAATAGTCATCCAGAGCTTACAGATTCTCCCAAAATACTTCTAAAGTAAATAATGAGGGCAATAATAATAAATGAAAAATAGTCTAAATTAGCGGCTTATTAACAAAACTGTAATTCACTACCTTAATTTTTATTTTTGCACTGATATTCATTTTAAGAAGACTTGAAGATTAACGCAACATTTTCCTGTCTTCTAAACAGATTTCATTGTTGATTTCAACTTTTGGCTTTTTGTGAAAGTGATTAGGTTCAGCTCTTCAATCTGCCAAGTATGACATAATAGCTTTTGGGGGGAGGGTGAAGTTGATTATCGGCGGTGCTATGATGTCATATCTCAAAGCACGGGTTTGCTTGGTTGCTAACTCAAGTCAGTCTCAGAGTATCAGCTATATAAAAGGACCTAGAGTTTTCTACACCCTAACTTCAGGCCATCTTCTTTCCTCTGGAGAAATGATCTTGATTTGCCCTACATTTACTGCTTCTATTTCTGTTAATCAATATGCACCTCAGTACAATAGTGAGAGAAGTGTCTAAGGGTGAAGTTGCCCAATTCAATGAATTAACTGACTCAGCTTGTTGCTAATTTTGGCAGGTTTGGTAAAGAGTTGTGGCAAATTTTGAGGTTCATGGGGATCCTTTATTTGCAGTTATGGAGATATACAATCAATGTATCCCAGGGAGAGGCCCTAATTGTACCCCCCTAAATAGGGCAGATGTGAGTACTGGGGTAAAAAAGTAGAGTTTCCACAAGACAATTCTCAGGCAAGGAGTAGGTATATCAGACTGTATCAAGATTATCAAGATAACTTTGTAGGACCAAAATAAGAGATCTATCATTCAGATAGACATGGCTGGTTTCAGTATGAGTATGGGGATAGGGAGGTTGACTATAAGGAGCATAAAAGGGATGAGAACCTCAGGAAGCCAATCAAGATGGAAGCAGCTACAAAACATCTGCAGCACGCTGAGTCCCAAATCGTTAATGTTTAATGAGGATGAAGAGGGCGAATTCCTCCAGTCACCTTAAGCTGGATTGGCTTTAAAATTGGTAGCTAATTGATACCATGAAGTGGGGCTGTTAAGTTTTAAGGAAATATATGAAATTATGTCCTTTGCCAAGATTCCACTTTGAGGTGGATTGGTTGCATTTAGACACTGCCTACCAAGAATCAGGGAAATCACTACATCAGAGGGCAGATCGTCTTTGCGACTGTAGGTTTAAGATTATCAGTGTAGCGTTGAGTGGTCAAAAGCGTGATTGTTTAAAAAAAATTGCATACAAAATTGAAGAAAATCTATATGATTGCTGAATTTAAACAATCAAGACAAGGCTAGCCTTAGTGCAGATACCTTGACCAATCAAAAGCATTCCACATTGAGCGTATTCTCAGCTCACAGCATCAATCTGCACTGGCTTTCTATCAGTCAGACCTGTCTCCATGTACTTTTTGTCTAGCCCACATCGGACAGTCAAATGAGTCATGGTGCCATCAGTGGACCCCGTTTAGTGTCTAGGCATGTGGTAACAGGGAAAAGGGGTTAGGAATGGGTAAAAAAAAACTCACATGCCAATAGCTGAGCCTTTCCTCTCTCACTCTCACTGGTTCTGTTATGAAATTGCAATGCATAAGTCCTTAAGGGAGATGATGTGCGAGAAAAAAGAAAGAAAGTGTATGTACTAGAGAGACACGGCATTGCAATCGGGTGAGTAGGCAATTAAGCCTGGCAAAACAGTCACTGTGCTCTTGTTGTGAGGCACAGCAGTGGTGCCTTGAAAGTGTCCACTGATAGGCACCAAGGCAATTACTGGGCAATATGGACAAATTGAAATCTAGACCTAGATCTAGGCCTACGATAAAAAGCCAAGAGATGCTGATTGGTGTTTTGATCATAAGACTAAGAGACAGTGTTAAGAGAATGATTGGTAGACCTACTGGGATGGGAGAAAATCTGGCACATTATAGTTTGAGACCCTAGGGAAAGAGACTTATGAGACGATAAACCCTCAGTATAATCCACTTGACTTATAGCAATAGCAGACATGTCGATAAAGCAGAGCTACTGAAAATAGCATGGGCCTGGCCAGTGGAGTTGACATGGACATTCCTTGGCCAGGGGAAGTTATGGTATAGCATGGCCAAGATAGGGCTTCATTGAGCATCAGAAGGCAGAACTGCTGGAAGTGCCCAGTGGCAAACTCTTATTCCCCATGTCTGACCCTGCAAAAGTGCAAGGAGCAGTTATACATTCAGGCACCAGCAAAAACTCCACTTTTAGCCTGGTTGTGGAGGTGAGGCGGTAAGTCCTGACATTGTCCATGAGATAACTCATCCTAATGCCAGGACTTTCTTTGAAATGCTCCTGGGTTGAGTGTGGCAGGATAACTTGATTCACTTTCAGACATCAGTAGTTTATGGGAAGGAGGGACATGGTGGGGGAGGGTGTCCCAGTGACACCCATCTAATGCAGGAGGGATCTTGAGATGACAAGGGAAAGGTACTGGGAGGGAGTAACTCCTGACTATTGATATCTACCTGATGCAGGAGAAATCCCGTGACAGATGGGATATTCTCTCTTCAGGTTTGAACATGGAGAATTTAATGTATATGATATAAAGGGTATGGTACTGCTAACTTCCTTAAGAAGTTCCATTAGCCATTAACCATACAAAACCGAGCCTTAGAATCTCTTTCTATGGCCCTATCAAACGAAGCTCTAGATCTAGATAGTAAGATAGAGGTACGGGTACTGTACATATTCGGCAGTTCCCTAGATACAGGCCGATTTTAAGTGTTCAAAGTGTATATATCGAATCTATGATTTTGTCTTTGGTCTAGATCTAGATCTAACAATTTATAACTAAGTGCATTCTAGCACTAGATTTCTGAATGACAATTTTTCTTTTACTTTACCGACTGCAAATGCAATTGCAATTGTGCGAGCAGGGTAATGAAACACACCCCCTTCTCCAAATGGGCAATCAGCTAAAATTTAAGAGAAACTTGGTACCCGGTAAGATAAATTAATTAAGGCTAGACTCTATCTAATTTGTATTCCATGGTGAGGTGGAGATTGCCATACTGAGAGACTCAATCATCAATGTGTAGCCTACACAGTAGACTGTAGAGACTAGCCTAGAGAGTCCATGCATGTATAAGCTTACATACTATTTTATTAATGGTACCCTTTTATACGTTTTGTTTCAAAAGAGTTGTCGGCGAAAAGACAACAGAGTTGCCAAGACCTAAGCATACTAGCTTGGTGTTCTTCCGACAGATTATGGATAATTATACATGTACACAAATTTTCTATGAAATATTTATTATAGATCTAGCCTTGTTTAGATAGCTCAAAATAAACTATTTAGAACTAGGACGATACAAGACTAGACCTTACTAATTAGATTTTTATTATCTTTTCCTTTCAAATCTCAAAAGATACACGTCAGGGGCGTGTACGTCGAAGCTATCTTCCGTCTTTGAAAACAAGAGTTTTGTAATGTTTTGCTAAAAAAGAAAAAAAAAAATAGGCCTGGGCCTACTTTCCGGTTTAAACTTGCGACCTATAGATGTCAAAGTGTGGTGCAAGTCGGTACGTTTCAATTCGTTTTCAAACTAAATTAACTATGCTGTAATGACTGTATAACGTCCCTTTTCGCCACAGTCACGTTAACTTGTATTCGCAGGATATTTTGATAAACATAGACTATAATAAAGCAGAAATAGCGTGTACATTAATTCAATCTTGAACTCGAAAATCTGCTTAAATTGCTTAGAGCAAGTTTTGTGAAACGTATCTAGATCTATTCTAAAAAAAGTAATTATTATAGAATAGACCTAGATCAAATAGATTAAAATACTTAATTTTACATAATTGATGTTATAACACTTAAATTACCAACCCATTCATATCTACCATCCCAAGTGATATCAAGGAAAAGGTAAATATATGTTAACTTTGTATTCTTTCATTTTTTTTTTCCAAACAAATCTCTAGATCTAGATCTAGAGAATAGAGTGTGTTTACAATAATCCTACAAAACCAAATTGCAAAAGTATATATTTGCTGAGATGTTATAGAAAGAACAGCCTAGCTGTAGTTATTTATTTTGTAATTTTTTTAACCCCCGCCACTTTTAAAAAAATTGTTACGTTTTGGCCACAAAATTATTTCCATCCGTTATAGACAATAATTTTCTATTCAGTTTTCATTTGTTCACAAAGATTTTGCATTTTCTTGAAGTTCATTTTATGATTTTTAATTTGATATATGAAATTTGTCATAGTCATCTTATAAAATTTCTAATCACAACTTAAGTATATTAAGTAGGGTGCACAATAATCTTTGGGCAAAATTTAATCTGCAAATTAGAGGTCTTACTCTTATCATCCAGGTACTTGAAGGTTCATTGGTAGTGGGGAGTGTTGGTCTCTGGTAAGGTGAAGAGTTCCTGAAACTTTTTTTTAATATTTATGGAATTATCATTTCCAATTCATTTTAAGTTTAAATTATTTATCTTTTTGTTGATAATAGCATATATAGATCTATGTTTTATGTAAACAGTGTTCCAAAACTCCTTAAATAAAAATTGTAATGCTATTTGATGGGTTTAAAATGTTGGAAGTCTTTTCCAAGGACACATTGTAGCTTTGACAGGATCTAAACTTCTGTTCTAATGAATACCTAATAAATTCATAAAAATATTGTTTTCTACAGCCCATATTTAGAGCTTTCTGTTCGGTATACATATATATATATATATGAATACCTTAAATTCATAAAATATTGTTTTCTACAGCCTAAGTGTGTTCTTTTCGGTATATATGTATATATTTATATCTTTATTTCATTTCTTTTTAAACTTGTTTCCATATATCTCAATGTCATAGACCATAATGCTTCCTCTAGGTTTCACATTTAATTCCATTTTTTTACCTGGTTTGATCTCTGTTCATAGGCTCTTAAAAATTATAGTTTTCAGCTCCAGTCAGCCATTGCTACAAATTTAAAAGGAATGGATAGTGGCAGCAAAAGTGAAAGCTGTCCTTGGGGCAAAACCTCAAATTCCACTCCAATATCACCATGGGCAGAGGTGTGTATTGTGATTATTTGTGATTTCTCTCTCTCTCTCTCTCTCTCTCTCTCTCTCTCTCTCTCTCTCTCTATATATATATATATATATATATATATATATATATATCTAAATAGAAAAGCAAAAGCACCACACTTGGAGGACAACTTGGTAATTAAAAAGGATCCCAAAAGGACGCGAGTGTGTCTGTAAATAGTGTGAAACAGGTCTAAAAAGAGACAGGCACACCGCTTTATATCTATGGGACTAAAAAAAGAAACAGCACAAGTATAGATTTAACATAAAGGCAAAATGTTTTTATGTTAAATCTTTACTTGTGTTGTTTCTTTTTCTAGTCTCGTAGTTATAAAGTGGTGTGCCTGTCTCTTTTTAGACCTTGTTTCTCTCTCTCTCTCCCTCCCTCTCTCTCTCTCTCTCTCTCTCTCTCTCTCTCTCTCTCTCTCTCTCTCTCTCTCTCTCTGTCTCTCTCTTTTTTTTTTTTTTTTCTTTTTTGTTCCTCTTTGTGTGTGTGTGTTTCTACCTTCCAGGTAGGCCTACTCATTACAGTCCTAGACGCTTATATATTTGTCATACTCCCCCCCTTTTTTTTTTCATGGTGATATGTTTACCTTACATTTATGGAAAACATATTTCTAACAACAGTCATTGTCATTGAATAAGTCAATCCCGAACACCAAGAAAATGTCATCACTAAGGTCAATGCTGGAGCACTGCTTTTTATATTATTGTTTTTTAATTTTGTCTCGTTAAAGTGAGTTAGCCCATGTTGATAGTGAAGATTTTTAGCATGTTCCTCAATAGTGAAAAAATCGGTTTAAAAATTATTAATGATTTTTGAGGATTTCAAACTTGTTGAATCTTAAAAAGAAATAATATTTGAAAACCAATGAGAAAAAATGGTTTGCATGCAGCCGTTTATCTGGAATTGTCTAATTATTAAGTAGACACAATAGAGATAACCTTTAAAAGCTTAATTAAGAAACTAAGTGAGCAAAACAATGATCTAAATCAAAACCTTTTAAAGATGTAAGACATTTAAAAAAATTGACTGTAGCTTGATAAAGAGACATTATTACGCATCAAAGTGCAGTGCACAAAATATTGTGTGCACCCGTTCACCCAACGTAGCATTGTCAGCAGAGCATGTCTTACAGTGATTGATTCAATGATGATGCTCTTTGATAAGGAGATATGCATGCCTCAGGCTTGAACTAAATTGTTGCAATTTTGAGAGGTTGTGATATTCAAAATCTTTATTACAGTATTTCATTTTGATGAATTTTTATTCATGATAAAAGAAGGCACTATATGGATAAATTATACAATATGCTTCATCTTAATTTTAATTTTTATTTCAACTGCAATACTAACAGTCTGCTTCCACCCTAATTTTTTTTTTACATCTAGCATAGTACACAGCCACCATGTTCACTGGAGGATGTAATGAGTGAGCAGTTGGCTCTGGATGTCGAACATGCACAGCTTGGGGGAGACCAGGTGGTGGCTGTCCAGCAACAGCTGTTTGATCACTATAAGCAGATAAGCAGGTGAGGCATATGGTATTTAGAAAGAGATATAAAGGGAAAGTTAATGGAAAGCACAGTACAAACTCCATAACTTTATTTTTTTTTTAAAATATCTGATTCTTGTACTTTCTTTCTTTTGAGTTTAAAAAGAATAAAAGAAAGAGAGAGTTGTTGCTAAATATAGATTGAGTAGCCTGTGAGCAGTAGACTCACAAAGTTGTTCCTTATCGAAAGCCTTTTTATTTTCATTCAGGTTCTTCACCATGAAAGAATCAATGTAATGTTCGTATATCATATATGCTCTGCCAAAGCAAGACAGAGCAGATAAAGTCATCATTCACTCATGGACAAACTGCATCTGTGCTAAACACAGCGTAGAATTTCGCCCTAAAAGCTGCATTTTAGTTCTGAACAATGGGAGGATAGGCCCGAAAGCTAGTTTGAACTTAGGCGACTCAAGCTTTGTTATAGCGGGCCAGGCTCAGATAACGACATCAATCACTGTCAGGGTCAGGCCCGCCCATGACCGCAGATAATCGTTGTCTGCACAAGCCAGTGGTCTGCTGAATTTTATGTAATGAATTAGAAAATTCCTCTTTTTTAACTTAAAATATCTTCAGAACTACTCATAGTACAGACACCGTTCAACTTTCAACAGTTTCTTCTAAATCTTATTTGAAACCCGGTATTACTTTGATATTTCTATCATCATATTTGTGAGTGTGGTTACTGCGTTTTCATGGTCCATGTTTTTATCTAAAATTCTACCTGCAATTCGCTCCTATTAGATGTAATTGCTAATTAAGTAAAAAGTACACTCTAGATTATCACTTTTCAATACTTATCTCAAAGAATGGAAACCCTAGATTAAAATGATATAAGTTTTGTTGTGTTAGATGGGGTCAAAGCGCGTCTATGCTCGTTTTCATCATTGTATTTTTTTCCGGTTCAGTTCTAGATAATTATCCTGAGTTGAGTCAATCAAAATATGGAACATTCTATTGAATCCCACACACGTCGTGTAAACGATTTGTGCAGAATTTGAGGCAGACTTCGTGCTATAACACCTAAACAGAAAAAAGAACGTTTACACAGATCTTATAGAAACAATCATCAAACAAACACAAACCCTTACCAAACAATCTATTCCTCACAGACAAAGCACATACAATACAGATAATTTTTAACGATCTCAATAGCGCATTCAGGACAATTCACAAGTTTATATCCCACACAGCACCTATAGATAACAGCTCTTTACCAGATATTCAAACAGCAATAGACAATTACATGACAACTTACAGGAGAATCTCGAGTTAGATCTAGGTTTGTGGTTGATTTTCCTATACTAATTATTTCTTTATTTGCAGTCACTTGCATCTTAAAATCCTTAGATCTAGCTTCATCTGCCTCAGCCTCTAACGTTGTTTGAGTGCTTTATTTATTTCTATATTCATTTATGTCTTTCAGTCAAATGTGCATCTTTCTAAGATCCGTTAGAGGCTAGTTTGTTTATGTTCTAAATGGACTTGATCGTTCTTAGCGATTCAACTTCTTAGTTTGTTCAAGCCAGCATGAAAGTCACTGTCCCTGGAGCATCTATTTTTTGTAGATGCATATAGCTCAGTGGTAAGGTGCCTGCTCTTGTCTCGGCAAGGCGATGGGTGCCGCATCGAGGTGCAGGTTCGATCCCTGTTCATTCCATCTGTTATAATGTTTTCACGTCTTTCTTCTTATTTGTCGGTCTCGAGCTAAATCTAGGTTTGTGGTTGACATTTCTAAACTAATTATTTCTTTATTTGCAGTCACTTGCATCTTTAGATCCTTAGATCTAGCTTCGACTGTCTCAGCCTCTAACGTTCCTTGACTGCTTTCTTTATTTCTATATAATATAGCTGAGTAATATAAAGCTCGCTCAAGACAGAGACATGTACAAAAAATCCATCTCCTGCAAAAAGTAGTCCATCTAACATAAAAAAATTTCGTGAGTAGTTTATTCAAAACTGATAAGTTCTATATGTGAAATTTTTAAAAAATTCCACGTTGCGTTTAGTTGTTACGACCTTCTAAAAATCACTCTATTGTTTTCTAATATACGACAATAAATGTACTTTTTATGGTCATGTAACAAAAAAAGTATTTGAGCTAGAGTTTTTGTTCTTGCTTGTGTCAATAACCTGTTTTATTTATTTTTCAATGCAAACTTTAAAATAAAACATGATTATCATTATTGTGGTTAGAAATTACAGTAAAATATCGAAAAAAAACAAAGTGCTGTGCAGGCACAGAGCCGCCCGAGTCTACCGGAGTTGACAACTAGGTCACGGGGTCAGGTCATTGACACCGTGTGGGCCTCGGCAACTAAAGTAGCGCTTATGCGACCCCGTGTAAAGAGATGCTGACATTAAATAATTGCTTTCGAATTATATTAAGTCTTGGATGTTTATAGGTTTGCCTACAAAAAAAAAAATTAAAGCTTTATAAACTGACAAAAAATCTTTACATTTTTGTTTGAAAATGTTTTCCATAGGACCAGAAGATGAAAGCTGACCTGAATTAATAAAAACCTCAAAATCTTAGGATGTGACTAAAGAATGTTATGCTATATTTTGGAAATAAATTTCTTCTTACATTTACAAAATTGAAACAACAATTACTGTTACTTACAGTGACAGAGCAGCTGCTTCAGGTACTTATCAGTCTGATGCAGAGCTAGCAGCAAAATTTGCACAAGCTAAGATCATTGTTGATCCCAATGATGAGGCAATCGCTCGTTATCTCCAGAGAGAATTTGACAAGGAGTATGATGCCATGGTAGATCAAGTTGAGAAAAAGTACAATGGCACAAGCAAAGGTAAGTTTCAAAGAATTTGTAATTCCTTAGTTGTTAGCATTTGCCATGAAATTTTATTTTGCTGATAATATACATATACAATCTTACCAGAAATTCCATTTGCATATTAAAACTCAATGTAAATGATAGCTTAAAGCCATGTATTCATAAGCAAATTGCTATATGTCTACCAGTCATGCCATACCTCTTTTAGAAAGAGAAACATTATTTTGTTTGAGGGGTTATAGAGAGAAATTTGGAGCTAAATCTTGGGATAAAAAACAGAGAAATACCTGAACCACTTTTTTTTCAATATAAAAAAACAATGGAATTTTCACTCTGGACTCATTCTGCGGATATAGTTATCAGCTTTTCAACATTTGAGAGACCTTTCTAGACATCTCAAGTTGTTTACATAGTGTCCTCTTAGGTTTTATTCCAGGTTTTGCAGAATTATTCACTGTCAAGAGAGAAAAGGTCTAGGAAAAGTACAGATCATTGTCTGACACCACAGATTTATTTTTTTAAATGAGCTGATTTCCCATGCCTTACAATTCTACCTCGTTCAGTGGAAATTCATGGTTGGGAAAATCTGTGATTAAAAATCCAAGGATCGAAAAGAAAAAATATTTTTTCAGCTGTAATCTGCATTTTAGAAATTAATTGAAAAAATATAATAATTTTGGATGTTCTTTACAAATTCGGCATTATCCAACTGGGACCGTTAACTGAGTAACACAAAGTCTCAGGCCTCACAATTTTCCGTGGGTGGGAAAATCTGTGGTTGAAAATCTGCTGATGGAAGAAAACAAACATTTTTCAGCGTTAATCCATGTTTTGGGAAAAAAATAATTTTTTAAATATTTAGATGTTTAGCTCAAATTTGCCTGTAGCTGGCTGCAATCTCTATCTAAGTAAACATAAACTCTTTGGAATAGTAAACTTGGCATTTTCCATAAGCATTGGTGTGTCACAATGCAATGGCATTTATCCTTTTCCTGTGTTCAGCGCAACACCCCATGTATCACTATTGGGCCAAACAGGAATTTGCGGAATGGTAAATTCGACACTCCCCGTAAGACTCAGTCCTTGATATTGTTGTCTCCGAAGTGTCAGTAAGCCATTGTAATTTCGCTATTTATCAAACGGTCTTGAACACTTCCGAACCACTTTTTAAAAAAATCTTGCTGAAGTTCATTGTTTTAATTGACAGACCATGCTGGCATTAAGTAGTAGAATACACATTCTATCGTCTTGTCTATTTGTAGAATACAGCTGTGATGGAGTGACCCGACGTGCACAGAACTTCTAGTTGTGTGACCTTCGTCGCGCAACCACTTCATCTCGACAGTTCTGTGTTTTATTTCCATTTTTTTGCGTGTTATTCCTTATACTTTTTATGTGTTGCATTATTTTATTGTGCAGATCGCTCACCACGAAAAGTTTTGTGTGATAACTTCATTTCTGTTTCAGATTGCTCTGGCTTTTGCTTTGAATTCGGAATATTCAATTGTGTGACTACATATACTTCCACATTCATTCTTCAGTTCTACTACAATCTGGATTTATCATTTCACCTTTAACCCTCTAGTTTATCCTCAGTCTATTTTGAATCTACTGCTTATCATTGTGTGCTTTATTCAGCTTATTTTTATTTATAAGTTTACCCTGAGTTTGTTTTCAAGTTCCTTTTGATTCTGTTTTGCTTTCGGTATATGATAACTGTTCTGTGTTGCAAGATGGCATCTTCTAGCAAGTACCGAAAAAGTAGGGGTGAGAAACCCGCACTCGCTCAGACTAGCGCCTCGTCTGCTTGCAGAGATAAGGATATGAGTGATATCAAAGAACAATTATCCTCGTTAATGCAACTTGTGCCAGTCATCACTGAGATGAGGGCAGCATACGATCACCACAATGACATGGAGAGAGACGACCCAGACCGCCATCTGCACGAGTCGGGACCCAGTCTCTTAGAGAATGGAGAGAGCACTGATGCTGCGCAAGACACATCTGACACCGTAGGTTGCTTTAATACCTTAACCGGAACATGATTGTGCTCCTCCGGAGGCTAATGTTCATCAAGAACGCTTCTGGTGTGGAGAAAGTGCTCACCGACAGTATGTCTAAGGACACTCTCAGAGCCCTCCTAAGTACCCCCCACCAGGCAACTGCAGTAGACTCTCAGTTCTGCAGTGTAATCCAGAAATCTTCAAAAACACCAGCCAATCTGCTAAGGTGCGGGACAGAGCACTACAAAACGTCCAAAAGGCCTTAAATTAAGGCCTCACAGCCATCCTCCTTGCCATTGACGATCTGCCAGCGATCTTGCAACCTGCACAAGCCAGTGCCATGAAGCAAATAGCAGGTGGTGTTGCTCTGCTTGCTCAAAGTTCGCATGCGCTCGATTTATTTCGGCGGCATACGTTTAAGGGAGAGCTAAAGGAGGAGGAATACTCCTCCTTTAGCTCCCCCTTAAACATAGGAAGGAATACTCCCTATGTGGCACAGCACAACCTGTTGTGGGTGCTCTCTTTGGCCCAAACGTCCAATGGTCAAGGAACTTTATGATACCTTGAGGATGGCTCTCTCCATTCAGCAGTTTCACCCATACCACCAAGGCACCCGTCAATTCCCTTTTTTAGGCCAGCGCCAGCCTTGGCGGAAAAGGGGAGGGGGGTTCAACAGAGGCCAGCAGCATACACCAACATCTTCCCCTCCTCACGTTGCTTAGAGCCAGCCAAGAAAGCAGATACCCAAACGGAAACCATAGGCCTGGATCAGGTACCTGAGACTAATAGCTATACTGGGGTAAGCTTAAGAATTTTTCAAATGAATGGGAAAAATTTACATCAGACCCTTTCCTACCCTATTGTATAGAAGGCTGCAGGCTGAATTTTGATACTGTCCCAGTTCAATCTAAAATGCCTCGTCCCCTCAAGTTAAAACAGGAAGAAACAGCGGCTGTGGACAAAATGATCAATGAATTGTCAAGACGACAGAATCATAATTTTACTTCACCTTACAGGCAAGTCTCGTCTAATTTATATATTATGCTAGATCTACTTCTGTTTCTTCGACTTAGGCTCTCACCCAATTTTTTTTTTTTCATGATTACGGCCAGCCCTCATTGTTTTTTGGTTTTTTTTTCCTCTGCACTGCCCTAGTCTAGTGCAAGGAGATGCAATTCTTTGATGAGATGTGATGGATTGGCAGAGTCTCTGTATATGATAATAAGATACACTTTGGAGACATTAAATAAATTAACAACAGAGATCAGGCTTGGTTGATGCCTTGGCATGTAATGTAATACAATCATGTTATAACTGATGATTAACCAGGTTTTTTTTTGGGCCTTGCATTGGGTCGTACTGCGCATCCACACATGCATTTATTGTCTTGCCAAACTAAATAAAGCACATGACAAGACAGTTTATTCATGTGTAGTTTACCTTTTGATTAAAGTGTTGTGAGTGAGATCTATAGTTGGGAAGACTTAAAAGGATTCCGGGTCTAGATCTGTTCATGGGTAAAACAACAGAGCTAAAAATCACGAAATTAGCAGCAGTTAAACATGATTTTAAATTTGAGCTCCAGTAAAAACCAGGAGTTGGTTCTTACCAAATATCATGGCACTTCGACAACTGGATAGAACAGAAGAGGTTTGGTCAAATAAATAGACAGTGGAGCGAGGAACAAGTTCAACTTAAAGTGGTCATTGGAGGAGGTATTGATGAAAAACTCTGGATTCACTGTCTGCTCTAGACCCATCTTTTACCTCACACTGACTCATTTAGAAATATTGGGTTAATCTTGCAAATTTCTATCAACAGAAGATGAAGAGAAAGATTTTGACAAAGACATCAGAGCTTTTGTAAATGATAGAAATTTACCAAGTTTCAAGGAGTCAGATAAATTTGATAAATGGTGGACAGGACAGAATGGATAAGAAATGTCTAACACTGTAAAGTAGCTATTTTTCATGGAGCTAAAGTAGAGAGTATATTTTTAATTATGTTTAGGATAATTGCGAAGCAAACAGCCACTTTAAATATCACCATTCTCAGTGCTATTCAAACAGTTAAATATGAGCTAAGTAGGAATAGGCTTTCTAACATCAATATACATGTATGATGACCCTATTTATCATCAATGGAATAACAGCGGGAACATTAGATATCCACATGACCTTTCCAAAATGAAAAAAGTTGACACAGAAAGTGGAAGCTCAGCAGCTGCGAAAAAGATCTCAATGAGAATCAAGAAATAAAACCCTGGCCAAATATGTCAATACTCACAAAAAAGTAACTTTATTAGGGAAAAAAGGAAAGTGAAATAGCAAGCAAACATAAGTCAAAGAAAGGGCAGCATCCTAAAAGTACTAGTATTGTGGACCTAGGGTCTTGTCTACCCTAATTGTGATTTAACTAAGACAACCAAATAGAACTGATTGAAGCAGCA
The DNA here is from genome assembly GCA_033675545.1 of Elysia crispata. NCBI lineage: Eukaryota > Metazoa > Mollusca > Gastropoda > Plakobranchidae > Elysia > Elysia crispata. Next base: position 462,425 of record JAWDGP010003559.1, read on the forward strand.
AAGGAAACACACTAAGATCATTTGGCAGTAGTACTAGTACATTGAAAATTCATGCAATTGACACTAGTGTAAAAAGCAAGATGAGTTTGGCTCAGAAAAGGCCTTTGATGAAGCAGCAATTCTTGCCGTATTTTAGAATTAAATTACCCAAGCTTTTACCTACCCCTGACTCTGAAGGTGAGGAGGGGCACTGACTAGAACAAGGAAAATAGAATCTCTGCTCTGCCCTAGGCGTATGAATGAAATAATTCCCTGGGCTGAATGAAATAATTCAGGCAAAAGTATATTGTTCATAACTTTGAGAATTGCGGTGCAAAGTCATTTTCATACAAAAATGAGTTTAAAAAAATATTTATTTAATCCCACTGCCCTGGAATAAGTGTATGTTACCAAAATCTGTTAATTTGTTTTTAACTTTAAACTAATGGAATTGTTTGAAAAATTTTTATATCAACGCGGCCATAATTTTTATTGGTTAGGAACATCGTGTGCTGTGACCCCCGAAGTCTGTGGAAAGGTAAACTGTGGATTTTCCGTAAGCATTGGTGTGCGTCTATGGCGTTAAACCTTATCCAATGTACAGTGCAACATCCCCTGAATTCAACAGAATACTATAATAAAACTTGGCACTTTCCGTAAGGATAGACTAAGTTTGTGATACTGCTGTCTCTGACATTGCCTTGAAGCATTCTAACTTCATTGAATTTTCGAATGGTCTTGAACAGTTCTGAACCAGTTTTTATCTTGATGAAGTTCATTGTTTTGTTTACCCTTGTGACTGTTGCTGTTATTTAATGAGCAGGACTAGCCTTCTAAGATCATCAAATTCGATGCAGCAGGATAGATCCAAAGATCGAGGGGGTGGATGGGAAGGGGGGGGGGGGTAAAATCTGATACGCCTAAAATGTACCAAGCTGGAACCAAACTTAGTCATAAGCATTAGAATAATCATAACCATTACACCAGACCTCTAGATTCCATTTGTTTCTAAAAGTTTCACTGATATACTGTATGGGCCTGTTGCTTTGCCTGATTTCATCTAACTTCAGCTGCTGGATCTCATCTTTCATAATAGGTGCCCCAGGAAAATTGCGCTTCATTACATTGTAGACCTTTCTATGGTCTTCTAAAAGTTTATTTATATACTCTGCCCGTCTATCTAGGATTTTTTCTATGTCAAAATGATGTCACCATTTTCTGCCTCTAAGCATCCTGTGGTTGAGCAGGTTTTCTTTCCTCAGTACTTTTGTGGTATAGACTGATGTTTCTACACTTGTCATTGATCCACTTCCCTTTGGCTTCATAGCATTTTTTTCTGATGTCCCTAAGTGGTGTTGTGTGTTTTTTACTTGCCTCCTTTTTCCATGAGTTCCAAAATACCCTCAGTCATCCACTTTTGTTTTGTTTTCCTTTCGACTCTTGTATTTGTTCCACTACTGCTTGTGTGACCAGTACTTTGATCCTGATCCATTGTTGGTCCACTTTCTCAGCTTTCCCTAAGACTTCAAATTTATTTTGAACAGCCATACAATATTTTGCTTGAAGCGTGTGACTGGATTTTAATAGCAAAGTCAAAGTTGATGTTTTTGGGTTACTTCAGATTTTCTTAAGTTTCAGTTTGAATTCAGCAACAACTGGATCATGATCACTATAACATTGTAAGCAACTGGAGATATGCGTACAATGTGTTAATTGTAGAAAATAAAAGACGACTTACATCGAATGTTAGACATTGTTGAAGAAGAAAGCTTAAAGAAAGGGTTGAAATTGAACAGGAAAAAGGCAAGAAGTAATGGTCATCATTCGAAAAAAATGAGTGTCCACAGATTAACACCTTTATCAATGGAAAAAAAAAGAACTCGAGCAAAGGGATTACTTCTTAAACTTGAGTACTTAAATATCAAGCAATGGAGGCAAGAATGCTGAAATGGCATCAAGAATAGCCCTAGCAAAAATTAGTTTCCAGAGAATGAAATCATTACTAACAAATAAATATGTCTTAATCCACACAAGAAGAAGAGCCCATCTTGATGTCATGATGCCAGGCCTGAATAATTCAAAAGAAACTAGAGGCAACAGAATTGTGTTCTCTGTGGAGAATACTACGAATGGCAGATCCACAAAAGTAATGAGAGATGCTTGAAAAGTCGTGATGTCTACTCTAAAGAGCAGGGCACCTGGTTGATTGATTCTAAAGATTTAGCAACCTTTTACCAGCTGGATATTGAGCAAGCATATAAATATTATACTATTACATAGTGTCCAGCAAAATCTGAATGTAGGGTTTTTATCGGATTTTTTGGATCAAAGTCAGAAAGGTCGGATTTAGATTGGAAATTTAACAAGAGGTTGGATTTTAGAGGGAAAGTATCTCCTATGTGCAGTCTCACAAAAGCCTTTAGACATCTCCGCTTTCTCTGCGGAGATCTCAGAGATTTTAATGTGGAAGAACAAACACAGGATACTTATTTGGAATTGCACTAGCTATAAGGAAAGCATTATGGCAACAGTCAAAGATTGTGAGAACTATGTACTGATGTTTGATGAAGGTCTCAACCCAGATCTTCAGTTCAAGTAGTTTGATGTCCATATTTGCTACCTACATGTTGATGGGATTGTCAAATTAAAATATATTGACCCATACTTTTTGTGCCATGCTTCAGCATTTCATGTTATTGAAAAAATCTAGCCTCTTATTGAAGAATAAGGAAGTCCTAAAGATGTCCAACTTCCCATGGAGGACCCAATGTCAATTGGAAAGTGTTAAATGACCTGTCAACAAGCTTAAAAGAAAAATATGGCCATAGTTCTTTTTGGTATGTTTTTGAGTTGAGTTTTATGCTTATGGTTGTTGGGAGGGTTGTTTTTTTCTGGTCAGGTGGGATTTTCATTTTGGGAAAATGCTTGACAGTCTGTATAAGTAAATAAAATATTTCATCCAGATAACATTGATATATTTTTGTCAAGATCTAAATCTTAATGAAAGTGAGAAAGATGGCTAAATAGACATAGATGAATCTGATTTTACTTCATTAAATTTATTGCTTTGAATAATGTGAATTAAGATAACTATGATCTTGAATTTAAAAATGTAACTAATTATATGTAGTTTCACAAAATTGTTTGTTCATGGCAAAAATATTACCAATACCATTCTTTTATTTTTTGTTTCAGTACATTTGATTTATTCACATGTTAAAGTTCGCCAATTGGACATATTGATTTGCAAATTATGAAATTGTTCAAGGAAAAAGACCATATTAATTTATGTAAAGCTATTTTGCAGCCGGTCTTAATTAATGTGATTTCTGAAGTTTGAATTTGTGAAAACAACATTACAGTGTTTAAAATTATCTGAAAATGTGAGATGTTTTTAGAAAATCAAAATAGATTTCAGCAATTTTTACATGCAAAGAAAAATGCATTGCGGTAAATGTCAGCATTTTTCAATGTGAAACTTGGACTGGGGGACAGACATTTTATTTTCTTTGCAATTCATAGTTATAGTAAGTTACACCTTACTGTCTTCCTTTTGGCTGCTTCATGTTAGATCTGCGTGTTCTTTACTTTCATAGAATACAAATAAAATGCATGAATATAAAGGGTAGGGTCAATCTACTTTTAAATCTTGCTCTTTTATTTTTTTTATCTATTATGATCTTAACAAGTGTCCTTGGAAATACTTTCCGTCAAGTTGTTTCATAATGGTTTCATCATTTCAGTGTTACACATTTTTCAGCTTTCTTATGAAAATGCATAAAGAATTTCAAGTTGATATCAACATTTTCAAAACAATTTTGTTGCTCATTTTGGTTTTACAGTTGTGGATCAGTGGTCAATCTTGATCATTGTAGGAAGCTAAAACAGCATATATAATTTCTGAAATGAAAATCAGTATTAATACCTACTAGCACAATAACTTTTAAAACGAAGCATCAAGAACATTTAATTTTGAAAATTAATACCATTTGGCTTGGAATCCAAAAACAAAAAATAGTAGAAGTATTTCACTTTGCCTTTGCATAGCAGTACTGATGTTCTATTGGTCAGGACCCACTACATAGATCATGCAGAATAGAGCTAAGTATTTTCCAACAAAGAAAACTTGAACTTGCTTTCAATGGCTATTATTAGCAGTGCATCCATTGATGCAGAATGACATAAAATTGGTTTGGCCTCCCCCATCTGTAAATGAGACATCTGATGCTGGTTGTGCAAAAGTTTGGTAGTCTTCCTGAAACAACTTGTGCTTTTGTTAGTATGATTCAAAGCTTTGAGCCTTGAGCTCTGGTGCCATAGAAATCATCTTTGTGGTGGTTTCTGAATAAATTTTTTGTTATAATATAGTGAATTTTCAATTCGCAGCATGGATGTACGTAAGCTTTTGGGCCAACATGCTTGATTTTTATTATGAATTTTAGGAGCAGAGTGCATATTCTAACACTTATTTGGATTTAGATCTTTAATTATTTCTACAGGACACATAGACTTTATTGAGGGTCTAGTTCTAGATTCTCATATTTATATTCTCTCTATCATCCAGTCATCAGGAGCTTATTTTAAGTAAATTTTCATCGCTATTATTGAAGTAATTCTGTTAATGGTGAGCGGTGGTCAAGTGGATAGGGCGCTTGACTACCAATCCAGAGGTCCCAAGTTAGAATCACAGTCCAGGCCAAAAAGTTTTTTCAGTACCCCTGTATCCACCCAGCACTAAATGGGTTGCTCGGTCTCTTTAGACTTGGCAAAAGTAAAAGCGCCGAGGAAAGCAATGGTAAACTGCCGAACAATGGCGTATGCCAAGAAAAATCAGGACCCTACTCCTAGTTCCCCTACGCTTGAATCAAGTATGGGGCACTTTACTTTACTTTACTCTGTTAATGGCTCAAAGGCAAGGCTTCTGAGAGAATTATTCTTCTAAAAGGTATGTGTTAAAAACTGCAATGATGGAAAGTGGGAAACAGCTCTGATATGTATAGTGAAATATGAGTAGACTAACTTTAATTCCTCTCATTTGGATCTAAATCTAACAGTATTGTTCTCATTGAGGAAAGCTCCTTTCTTGAGTTGGTCAGGTCTAGGGCTAGATACACCCTCTTCATCCTCTCTGTCACTCAATCATCTGAAACTAAACTTTTAATTGCTTTCAATTTCTGGCATTCAAATTCACCTCTTGTTCCTAAAATCCCTCACGGTTTTCATGTTCAGTGTACTTGAATTAGCTACATACATGTTGAGTTTGAGATCTTTGTAAATTGACTTTTGTCCATACATAACTAAAGCTGGCATACATACTAGCACTGAGATAATCCGTGTTTGTTTCAGTAACAGAAATAGGAAAAGAGGATTTGAAACTTCCATGAATCTGAATTGCATTTCTTTTCAGACTAAGGCAGCCTAGACTGGTGTAGTGGTATTATAATCATATCTTACTTTTAATGGTGGAGATAAGGACACAAAACTTTTAAATAGAAACTTTTAAGCTATTTTAAATGAATTTTATGCATTTCCGTGTATTCTTTTGCAGTGTCGATCTCCTTTGAAAACTACAAAATGAAACATCAGAGACAAGAAGCAGGATTCGATATTGATGAAGATGATGATGATGACAATGGTCCTGAACTGCCAGAGTTCCCAACAGTGACAAGTTGGGGTACTGACTGTTGTTATTTATAGAATAAACACCTTATATACCATTTCTTCTCTCATTCTTCACATACACTCGTCTTTAACTCACCCAGAGTATACTCAGCTGCCCTATTACTTCTGTAGCATACAAAAAACCAAGAATACTCTGTTTTGACTTTGAATGTCTATTTTACGTTCCGAAGTAACATTTAGTTGTCCAAATCAAGTTTACAGGAAAGGGGACTACTCTTTTTTTCACATTTGCTTGGTTGCGTATCTAGATCTAATTTTGTTTGACTATCATCTGGATCTGGCCTTGAATGTGTAAAAATTACTGAGTGGATTCTTCATCTCTTCTCTTTGTTGTCTGACTATTGTATTTATTAAGTTCGAACACAAGAACATTTCCTTTTATTTCCTTTTTTTTCATCTAAGTTATATGTATTGGTATTGTTACTGTGGGGTTTTTTGTTGTTTTTTTTTTCTCAAAATGGATGTGTCATTAGAAAATGCATAAAAAATGAGCCAATCAAAACTTGATAACTAAAGCAGATTTTATGGTTAACATTGATAATTTCTTAAAATATGATCTGATCTTTTAAAATTACTTAAAATAGCCATTGTCACAGAGCTAGGAGCCAGTGCTGAGTAAGTTAATGCACTTTTATATTTGCTCACTATGGTAGGTTCCAATGAAACAGGGACATAACTCCAATTTATCCATTAGAATAGCACATCTTACCCGCTGAGTAGGTCACCTTGAATTTCCACTTACCTATCACAGGGTCTTACAGCTATTACAGTGTATCAATATTTAAGGGTATGCTTTTTTTATTTAGCTCTCTTTTTTTTTTTCCTTTTTTTTTTTTTTTTTTTTTTTTTTTGTTATTTTTGCTAAAGAAGATTTCATTACAAATATAAAAAATAATAATGATAAAACCATTAAATTTCAGTTTTTGATCATTAAATCGTTTTGCACACAATAATTAATTACCTTTGATTAGAAATTGCAGTTTGGGCACATCTGTCAGTTCCATGTTAAGGGATGGGTACTTGAGGTTATAGACCTATGGGAAACCTGTTTCCTCTGCCTGCAGTTGTTACAAGGACTGAAGAGCAAATAAAAGAACTAGACAGCAGTGATGGCCCTTCTCTTGCCCCTTATTCGTCCCCACTTCATCCCCACTTTCCTCACTCTGAGTCCTGACAAAAAGTAGGAATGACCAATGCCCCCAGTCTTCTTCAAATCATGTGGATTGTAGAAAGTGGTGTGTGTGATATAAAGTAATGCAGTGGGTCAGTATTTGTAATTTAACATTAGTCCAAACCAATGACTCTTAGGCTTTTGCTTAGACAGAAGACCAAACTAGTCTCAAAGGTTTGTTTGTTCTCAACCCCCCCCCCCCCCTCACACACACTTAACTAAATATTGCAAAACCAATCTTTTATCAAAGGAATTGCTGATATAATACTGTTAACTGAAAAGGCCATATCCAATCAACCTCTCTCAAAGCCTTTGACTGTAATTTGCCCTTTCTTAACCTCAAGAGAACTATGAAACATAAATTTGAAAAAAGGTATGAAGGTTGCAAAAATCAATGCCACTTATTATTTGTTATAATAAAAGCCTATCTAGATGCTTTGTTGTAAACTACAATATGCACCACAGTACAAACACAGGTAAACTACTTTGCTTCATACCTTTTCTGGAATCAAACTGGCTGTATCAGCATTATAGTTTTCCTATCTGCCGGTAGCCATAAAAGCAGGAGCGGGGTTCAACAAGAAGCCCTCCATTAGTATTAGTCCATTATCTTGAAAAGAGGCAACCCATTAGCTTCTTCTATTGTGCTGATGTCATCAATAGCAGGCTCAAACATTAACTTGCATGAACACAACTATAAACCAGCAGGTGCCCATGGAATTTAGATTAACACAATTAAATGAAAGATTACAGTGACTGCAAGAAAATGCTCAGGCGTCAATATTATGGATGGGAAATGACCAGAATAAGTTCCCAGTTTTTAATAAAGAACATGAGCAATGTAAAAAATTTTAAGAGGTACTGTGTTTGCATAGTGTGCCAAAGACAATCCGTCATTAAGGAAGTCCACATTGGAATTGCTACAGCACCAGTAGCGATGATCAAATTTATTAAAACTTGGTAAAGAAACATCAACTTCAAGACGAAATTCAGACGTTTAGGAATCTGTGTTGAAAACAATCTTTTTATATGAATGCAAGATCAGAGCACTCGTGACAAAGTTAGAAAAAGAGAATTCAAGCCTTGCAAAGATCCAGGAACAAAATATTCCATTAACACAAAACAAATTAATGAATGTGTGGCAAAAAGTCTAAAGAGTTCTTAGACACCATAAGCCCTTGCTTGAAACAGTCCAAGAACATTTGCTTTGTTCAGCCATGTATTCTGCCATAATATTCTCTCTAAAACTTGCGCAAGCTGGCCTCTTCAAAATGCTATTTACGGCCCCACCCCCCATCCCCAACCCTATTGATCACTGGGACAGAGTGGGAGTTCCTAGCTTACTAATTTTTTAAATTTCTGGAGTTGTCTTAAAGTTTACCAAGTATTTTTTTACTTTTGGCAGAGAGTAATCAAGTCCCCAAAATTGGTCTAAAAGGATATGCAGGACAAGGCAAGAACATAATTACTAAACATGACAAGGTGATCTGCGGTCGTCGAAATGCAGAAAGGCTTATGGAGGTAAGTGTGTGTTCTGTACCTAAATACTGTGGACCACACTTTAGTTAAGTTGGATGAGTTGATCTACTTTTGAATTGATTTGATTTGTTGGACCCTGTATCAGCTCCTCTATCTTTCTATCAAGATAAACAAATGTGTTGACTTCAAAATAACAGTTGAAATTCTGTTGATTGGCACCATGGCTCGTTTGATTGCCTGATGTGGATGAGGCCAAAACTACTGTGGAAACCTTAAAAAAACAAAGTATGAATATTCGAATTTCTCATAGACCAAATTTTGCAAGAGGATAGGTTATTTTTTTCTCTTTGGCTTTGTTAGAATCTGACTCATATTTCAAAGTCTTTCTTCTCTTAATTTGAAGTGAATACCACCCCATAAGGTATTTCAAAAGTACTACATGTGTGTCTCTGAAGCTGCAAGAAATGCTAACCACTGTCCTATGAGTAGGAAAGAGCTGCCGCACTGTCACAGAAGTGCCAGTACAAGTAGCAACACTAATACTGGTAGCAACGTGGAACAGGGCAAAGGGAGAGTTGCTCGTTGCAGACATAGAATACACTCATTCAATGAGTCATAAGTTCAGTTTTGCTCCTTTTTTTAGAAATGGAATCCTCTTAATTGGAAGTTTTATTTATTCCTATACAATTCGAATTAGCAGGTTTCCGCTGTATATTGAGGCCTGATATAAAGCAATTGCAGATTGACGCTGTGAGTGAGACAGTGTCGCAATGTGGAATGCTTTTCATTGTTGGAGGCTTATGGCACTGGATTTGGCTAGACTTGCGCAAAATACCATTGAAACGATCATGCTTTTGACTACTCAGCGCTCAACTTTTTACCTTAGACTTACAATCGTCAGATTTCACCATGACTATGGATGGAAAAAACTTAAGCATTGAGATTTTGATCAAACTGCTTGCAGTAACAGATGTTGACAACAACATTCCTGTTTCCTAAAAAAGGAAATGGTGTAGACAATACACAAAAACCCAATTTCACTCGGAAACAGAATTGACAAGGGAGACAATCAAGTCCTTCATCCTACACATTGGCCTTTTTTCCGTCTTTCTCTCAGTATTTTCCTTTTTGACATTGGGTTTTTTTTAAACCAATAATGTGACAGAGCTCTAAATAAAAGTCACTCTCCATGTGCCAACATAAGGGGAGTAACTCTTGCATTTTTGCAACTAGTTTTTGGAAAGAAAAAAAAAAGCATATGTAAATTTTGTTTTTCATCGCATTGTTTTGAAACAAGTAGCAAATGAAAGAAAAAAAATTGGCTTTTAAGTTATAAGTAATAATTTTTAGTACTGCCAACCAATAAAAAATTCACGAATGGAAAACGAAAATAAACAAAAATAGCTTTTTCTCATCAATTCTACCTGTGTTTATATACTTTAGTCAATATATGTAATTTGTTTGTGTTGTTAATGTTATGATTTTTAACTATACCTCTAGGAAAGAATAAGTTAAAGAATTCAATAAGCTAACTTTCATGGATAAGTTCTAAATCTTCAGTTTTAGGGCCTACATATTCGGTAAATAAGTTGATTTCAAGAGGTTTTACGTCTTCACCCCAAGAGAAAGGGTTCCTTTCACCTAGATTTAGATTTAGGCCATCATCACTATTAGATTGATCGGGATCAAGCTCATTTGATGAATCTATGTCCCCAGCATTCTCTTGTAGATCATCAAGATTTAGGTCTACATCAGAATCATAGTCAAATTCATCAACTGGGGTATCTTCATCATTGGCATTTTGCCCTTTAGCTGTCAAACTTTGAAAAATATTGAAAGTCAATTTAAAAGAAGCATAGCTGAGCCATTAATCGATGGATTTTATTACAGTAAAATAAAGGAAAGTAGTCTATCTCGTTTTTAAATAACCCTATTCAGGCACTGTAATGGGTCCCTAAAATTTCTTTCCAGTATTATTTTAGTGATACCATATTGAGAGCGTATAGCCAGCAATATGGTACAAGGTAGTAAAGGGTGATGGTGGGCTCTGTGGATCATTAATGGTTAATTTAGGGCCATAATTTTTCTTCAGAGAGCATCTCTTTATGCGGATCCTACTGTATTATTATTATTATTTTTATTATCATCATTATTATTATTATTATTAGTATTATTATTCCTTGTCTAGGGTTATGAAATATACACAGCTAATCATGCAACTTGTCTTTGAAAAACTGAAGCCCACTTGAAGGGATCTCAAACTGTTTAATCCTAACAACAAATTTCAACCGTTTTGTCTACTTGAGATTGTCTTTCATAAACCAGGATATTGATTCATAACCATTAGTTCAACTGATTGACAAGTGATTGTCCACAGGTTGGTTGCTGATGACACGATTATGACTCTTATTTAAACCAAATCTGATGGATTTATCTGGAATAAGAATTACATAATTCATACCAGAATGTTCTTGGCACAGTGAAATGTGTAATGCACTGTAAAATAGCAATCAATCAGAATGAAGGTAGTGATATAGGAGATTATCGATTTCATAGTGTGTAACATATCATATATATAATATTCAATCAGAATGGGGTTAATGAAGAAAAATCAAATTATCATTATGTTAGGAATAAGTGCGAGATTCGAAAAGAATCTAAACCACAGGAGCATACTTTTTTTCATAGCGTAAAATGTGTTCATCAAACAAGACTAAGTTCTTAGGCTTCAAATACAAACATTACACAACTGGATAAAACATTATCAGCATAGATCAAAGTCCATCGGTTCCCTGAAAAGTACACACCTGCATGGTGAGAAAGTGGGTGAGACCCATAGATCAAATTACAGCACAATGCATTCCAATTATTATTATTATTGTTTTTGTTGTTGTTTCAGTTGGAAAACAGATACAATTTTTTGTAGTTGATCGAATTAAAAGTTTAGAAAATACAGTTATCCATATATCAAAGTTGTTAGTGTACAAAAATTATTGTGAGCCCATTTTTCAGAAAAGCCACACCAAAATAAAAAAAAAGAAAGAAAACATTTTTTCCAATGACTTTGGATCGATTTCATCAATTCTTCATATTCTTAAGAAAAGAATTCTTGTGAATGAAAATTTTCAAACTGTCACCAATCAGACTAATGTTTGATTTGCAATATTATGTTAACTTTACTTAAGAATTAACTCCTCATGGAAACTATTCCTGTGGTTGTAAATAGAACAAGATAAACAATTTAAGGTTTCTGTTTGATTGTATATTGATTTCACTTCTTTATGTTTGCATGTTTAATATTTCTGCAATATTAACTTTATGTACAAAATTCAGATCTGTTAGGGCAATTCATCAGCGAAAATATTTTCATTATACTAACCTTGTTCTTTTCTACCCCCTTCTCATTTTTAAACCTAGATTCTACATTTAAAAAATAGAGTGAATGATCAAAAAATTTGGTCTGATGCAACAAAGAGTGATTTATTAAGAAAATTCTTGCATCTTCCCCAGTTTCCACCTGAATTTGAGAGTGGTGATGGTGAGGGTATGGACATGCAACTTCCCAACAAGGTTTACAATCGACTCAAAGCACACTCAAACCATGAGAGCAGGAGAGGACAGAAAGTTCATGAAAAGAAAGAACATTCTACAGCTGTGAGTGGCTTAGGAACGATATATATATATTTTGAGGCCAGTTGTGGTATATATGTTGGACATTCGAACATGCAGTGCATGAGTTGGAGTATTTATGTTTACTGTGGCTTACTTAGTCAGGCACTGAGGCCCCATAGCAGAGCATTTAGTTTGAACTGGCAGCCTTTACAGGTCATGCCACTACCAAGATGCCTGGACATATCAATGAGAAATTAAATTTTACAAAAGATATCAAGATGAGATCGGTTTTCAACTTTCACAGAGTAAAAATTTATGAAAGACTTTCATTGGCTACGCAAGTGTCATCGACAAAAAATATGTTGCATAAACAAATACATTATCAACAACAAATTTAAACACTTGTTTTCTTTTAACTAATCTTCAAAAAACAGAGTGCACAATCAACATACATGTATGTTTTACTTTCGTACATCTCCTTGAGACATTGCTCATTTAATTTATGCTAACTTAAAGCATTGCAGTGGAAAGATTGGTAGTTACAGCTTAAAGATTACTACAAGCTATCAAGTTATGTATTGAAATGGTTTGATAAAATTGTAGATGTAAAAAATGAATAATGGAAAGTGCCTGTCTTTATTGTGGTACTTTTTTTTTTTAATTAGTGTTGAGACCAGACGTTTATTTGTTATATTTTAGAACCTATGGGCCTTCACAACAGCCTTCAAGTGAGCACTCTTGTCTTTCATCCACACCATCCCTCTTTCTGTCTTTCCCGGATTAGCATGTATTAATGCCCCCTATTGGTACATTGTGTTTGTACAGGCTAGACTCCCCCCCCCCTCCCCCCCGCCTTCTGTGATTTGTTGATTTAATATTGTTCGTCAATACTATCTCTCCTTGGTTGTTACATGATGACGTCTAGCGATGCTCTAATGCTACTGAGTATCAATCGAGCCTGCTATCAGTGCGCTATAGTCATTTTAGTGAGGTCTGGGAAAAAAAAATACCACCACACTATGTAACAAAAATCTACAAGAAAAACTGTGGGTTTTTTTGTTTTGAACACCTCACAAATTATTCAGGACACACATAAACATAGAGATATTGCTGAAAATATCTTTTTATTATATGTGTAAATGTTGGATTTTAAAAAAGTAGTCTTAAAGCTGTATATTATTCTTAAATCCTGTTATGTTATTACTACATGGTTAAAAAGGTACCTTTTGAGAATGAGTCAAATGTGGTTTTTAAACATGAGTTAACAAGAGACTGGAACTCTAGTTATGCAAGGGTTGTGTGGCCATTTATGTTTGAAAATATTAAATAATAGATTTCATAAAAAAAAATGTAGATCTTCCATTTACTATTTGACAGCAAAACATTGTTTTTGTTGATCATATTTTAGACCCATGTAAGGAACAAACCAAAAGGAAAAAAAGGATCAACATTCTTTTGCTGAAAAAAAGGGCTGTTACTGTTTCCTTGTGACATTTTCAATTCGTCTAGAATTCATTAATTTTTTTTTTTAATCTAAGCAGAGCAAATCATTAAAAAGCAATGCTCTCATATTTTCTACAGATCAAAGCAGTTGATCAGAAGACAAGGATCATTCTGTTCAAACTGATAAACTCTGGTTTTCTCACTGGAATTGACGGTGTTGTCAGTGAAGGGAAAGAGGCAGTTATTTTCAAATCTACCGGTGGAATGTGAGTTGTTTGAGCATTGGCATAAAATATGAATTATCAGTTCTTCTATTTACCTAGAAGTTTTGTGTAGCAATTGTATGAGGACACTCTGTGGCTACTAATGCATTTACTTTTTTTTTTTTTTGTGCAGAGAAATCCAGATTTGAAATATCTTTCAATTATTGCCCTTATACACTGTGGTCTTAACTCTCACTTCACTGTCAAGAACTAAGAGACATTTAGTCTGTCCCTGGAAGTTATAAGGCCAGCAGCTATTTTTTTCTTAGATCTAGAGGGAAGAAAATTTTCTATAAATTTAGGGGATTCCTTATATTTTGAACATTAATGTGATCCTTCGAAATCCTGTCCTTGTGCCAGGTGGAAACTTTTATCCATAAGATTGAAGTTTGTAAAATTTTACAGAAAAAGAAATAGTAAAAATATAATTCTATGACGAGAGCAATATTTTTTCCATCATTAGTACCATATCAACTTGTGTGAAAGTATAAAACTCAGGGATGTAATAATATCAATACCATGTATTTTTTATATTCTTATTGTTATTTTGAATTCCAATATTAAAATTTGTATTGTAGTTGAAACCATCTAGAATGTTGGTTCTGTAGTGTTATTTACTTAAGTACTTCATCGTTTCTTTGTCTGAAAAACTTCGTTCTCTCTGTTTTCACATTCAGACCTCACCATTATTTTTAACAGGATCATTCTTATTTCTTCATCTGATAATGGCCAATACAAGTAGACAATTTTTTGGGTCAAGATACATTCTCTAAATTTAGTAGATTATTGAGATCGATCAAAAATCCTAAGCAGAGCTAGATCTAGAGTAAATCTAGGTCTGATTATCGAGACCGGGCATGACATGACATGAGACTACAATTATAGAAGGTGATTTTCATTCCAAAGGAAATAATTATAACTGTAGATCTAAATGTTACCTTGTCATTTTTCAATTCACACTGCCAGGTGCAGCCAAGTGAGAAGTTTTAGACCTACTAAATACTGATCATGTTCAGCTGAAATGTCTTAAGTAAAGATAAAGATGAGTAGAGCTTTGCTCAATATTTAAACTAGAATAAAGGCCTTTATGTATACTACAATAAGTAAACCTTTATTGACCTGAAGCCCATCTACAGTTAAGCCAGTAAAACAGAGAAATCAGTTACATTTGGATGGCACAACTGTAGATGGACTCCACGTCATTCAAACTCTTAGTCTGAGCACAGAAAAAAAGTGAGCCAGATTATTAAGAAAAAAAATTGCACCACAATCATGGCTCTATGAACAATCAAATGTTGTTTTAATTTAGGGGGAAGGGGAGGATTAAAAGAGAATGCTTCTGCTTATACCGCTCACATTGCTATTTTTTTAAAAGTTCAGTAAAATATTTTGTGTCCAGTTCTCATCCATGTGCTTGGGCCACATAATTATCTCATCTGCTTAACCAATTTTAATGTGAAACGACATGTTTCCAAAATGCGAATTAAAATAAATACTTGCAAATATAAAAATTATGGCAAGCAGCTATTTTCTTCTGAGGTGTAGAGGAGATATTACATAGGCCACATAATGATCTCTCCTGATCAACTAATTTATGTGAAACAATAAGTTTGTAAAATGTTAAAATGTGAATTGTTTAATGTATTATTTTTTTAACTCCTTTAAGCTTGATACTCCAATAATCAATGTCTTCAAACCAAGAACTATATAATGATGATTACACTCCATTCTCCTTATAGGGGGCTTTTATGAGCTTCTATTCTTTTTTTCAGGAAAGATGAAAAACCTCTTCCTTCACATGTTATTCTTAAAATATTCAAGACGACAATGAATGAGTTTCGAATCCGCGCCAAATATGTACAGGGTGACCATCGCTTGTCAAAAGACATCTACAAGAAGCAAAATCCCCGAAAGATTATGAAGCTTTGGGCTGAGAAAGAATGCATGAACCTTAAAAGGTAGGACTTGTTTTATGCAGAGCACGTAATTATTCAAATCCTTCTCCTTTTTCCTCATTCCCTAATCTCCCACTTGTTTTCATCTCTTTCTCTTTGTAGCCTTCATTTTATAAACATTACAAGCATGAATCCCCCACTCAAATGAACATATAGGGAAGTCATCTACGTTGAAGAAAAGCAAACTTTACAACAATAACGGATTGATCACCTCCAACTTAAAGGCCATTCACTGAATGCCTCTAAAGTCTACAGAAAAATGACAGATTTAAATTCTTCTCCTATCACCATCAGGACATTTTTTCAGTTATAAATGGAGGAAATATCTGGAGCATAAAAAGAAATTTAATTGAAGCGCTTTTCATCAAGCAGTTCTCATTTGGTTTATCTCTGTACCAAGACATAATTATGTGGTGCTGATGTGTTCTACTACAAATACAATGTAGTACGCAACTTGTCTGGTGAAAAAGTTGTGTCCATTGAAAAAAAAATCAAAGTAGGATGCTTTTGCTTCACACAACCTTCATTAGTTCATATCTCTTCTAAATCTCATCACTGGTCCTAGCCACTTCTGAGAGTGCAGATCTATCTATATGTGTGAAGGCTATTGCAAGAAAGAAAGTGACTGGAACGCCAGAGGATAGGAGGTGTAGACCTAACCATCAGTTTCCTTGGTCAATCATACACACTCTTGGCAAAACGTAGGGAGTGAAGAGTTGCAATCAGCCAATCACAAGCCATGCATGATGGTCAGTTTAATTTCCAAACTTGAACTGCCTTAATTCATTGGTCCTGGACCTAGACCCGCACAAACAAGCCTCCCCTTTCCACATACACACACACTCTTCACTGCTTTTAAGTTCAGACAAAGGATGCATGCTGCCTTAGGCCCTGTCGTGCCTTTAAAGGCCAGTTGATATTTTCGGTCAACAAAGCCAGTGACTCAGTATAGACCCACATCACATCTTCACCCTAACCCACAGGTGGTTGCTAATTCTATCTTTCACCCAAGTCCTGGTCTTGTCTGTGTGCTTATATCTTGTAGGTATTGTGTATAGACTAAGGGGACATGCAAACACAGACCAGTGTTATGGCACCTGTCTGGTGATGGTATTTTCATTTGATTTTTACCTCGCATCATGTCTTTTTCGTTAAGACAGAGGTTCTCACACCATTGTTTGATGTAAAAAAGAGTCCTTTAAAATCCTTTCGTTACAACGATTTTGTAGTGATAATGCTCCACTTTACTGTTCCTTCATCTAAGGTTGAAGTTGAAAGCGAATAAACTATCATTTGTTGCCTCATAATAATATATTGAGGCAGGGGCTGTCTGTCGAGCAAGACCTATTTTCATTATCAAATAATGGGACATGGGATGGAACCCAAATCTCTCTATTGACTTTCCAAAGCCCTACTCACTGAGCTATCTGGTATCCTAATGATGAGTTTGAAGATACTCCAGGAGTATCTTATTCTTTTTTATTTGCTAGCTTTTTTTTTACCATCAGATACAGCACTTACTTGATTGAGCAAGAGGTGGGCTCAGATGGATTTAGTTGTCATCAGTACCAATGTCTTTCACAGTTGGCAGAATTTGTTTATGAGAGAGACCCCTTTGAAGTCTAAGCAACAGTTATACCTACCAGGCGCTTAAAGATAACTGAAGCAGGATGCATCGGAGTGGGCAAAAATAGATGGGGAGGGGAGAGATGTGTTACTCTAGCTGGTGACCAGAGATCAAAGCTATGGCATCTGTTGACAAATTGTGCCTACTGTAGCAGAGAAACTAAGGAGCAGAGCTTGTTTGTTTTAAATTTTTCACAAATGTGTTCAAAGCATCATTAAATTTGATGTGTAATGTGGAAGTATATTTTATGTGTATAGTCAAAGGCAGAATGTTCGACGAATATGAGTTATAACTTTATATCAGTTTAACAAAAATTTAGGCACAGTAAGGAAAGAAAGAGGGAATCTGCAAGGAAGAATTCATGACTTTGAGTGTTCAAAGTAATCTTGCTTGACTGTATATGATACAGATTTTCTACTATTTAATTTTTTACACTTCTTGGTTAGTGATCACAACACTGCCCATTACATTTATTAAAATTAAAACTCATGATCTAATTATTTCACAAGTCCAAAGCCTTACCACAGTTGGCTACTTATCTTAAGTTGTACCGGTATGCGTTATGCTACGTACCCCAAATTATCTTACTTTTTTCACTATCTCCAGGATGCGAAGACAGAATATTCCGTGCCCAACTCCAATCACCCTGAAGAAGCATGTTTTAGCAATGACATGTATAGGTGATGAACAACCAGCGCCCAAGCTGAAGGTTGTCAAACTGAGCACTGAAGACATGCAAGATGCATATGAGCAGACTGTAAAGGTAAGGAACGACTATATTTTTTTAACTTGTGATGCTGGTGTGTGTACTTATGTCCGTATTTTATATATATATCTGAGCTTTTCCCACTGAAAGCTGTAAATTTGAACAGCTATGGTTAGAGTACTTTAGAGACATAACATTGATCTTTCATTCAACTATGACTAGATCTAGCTAATCTTGGACTAAAATTTTTTTATCATAGATCTTTTGATAGTCCTTTGGGCTGTTGCAGATGGTAGGCAACTGGTTCACTATTCTCTCTCCCTTTACATATTTTGTGCAATTCTAATAATACCAAATTTTTCTAATTTACAGAAAATTATAATATGAAAGCTAGATGTATTCATTTTTCTATACAGATCAAGTATATAATATAGAGTGAGTTTACATATCTAAGAATCTTTACCTTGTAAAGATTATAATGAATAAATAAGTAAAAAAAAGTGTATAATGTATTATTATTTTAAAAATCATATTTTAACTCAGCCTTGCTCAAACCACATAGCTACGCAGTGTGCGTAACTTTTGAGTTGAACCGTTTTTAACATGATAAATCATTTTATGCTCGTTTATCCTTTACATTTGGTGTTTCCTTTTGGTAGAGAGTTCTACGAGAACAATATTGTAAACATCGGGGGTTATTTCAACATAAACAGTCCATGGTTTGTTATTTCAAAGAATATATGAACATCTCGCATTGGAACCCACACCTCCTAACTCTAGATCTAATGTCAATAATAGATCTCCCATAGGCTTGACTGCTGAAGAAATTATAGATTTTTTCAATCTT
Source organism: Elysia crispata (assembly GCA_033675545.1). Classification (NCBI taxonomy): domain Eukaryota; kingdom Metazoa; phylum Mollusca; class Gastropoda; family Plakobranchidae; genus Elysia; species Elysia crispata. Next base: position 481,189 of record JAWDGP010003559.1, read on the forward strand.
TGGAAGAGGAAAAAATGAGATTGATGTGGACTGTGAAAGTGATCAATCTAGATCTAGATCTATAGCTATCTTGATCGATCTATTTCAAAATCTGATTCTGAGAATGAATGGCCCAATCAAGACCTTAACCTACAAAGAGATGATACAACTTATGCAACCTTGAATGCAATATTTTTTATTTTCTGTTCAATTACCTTTACTTAGATATATAACACTATACATTTTCTATTATACCGAGTATTGACAACTAAACTGTGCAATAAAATTGATCATGTATGGGTGCATTTAGAAAAGCACATGTAGGCACACTTTTTATTACAATAAAACAAGTCAAGAATAATAGAGCCTCTTGTTGAAATAGGTCAGGAATAATAAAGTCTCTTAAATGGTTAAAATCTCCTGTGAATATGATTAGAGTCTTTAGTCTTGAGTTCTTCTGCTAGGTTTTTCAGTTGTACTGTAGCTTTCTCCTTATCTCCAGTTAAGTTTGGGGGACGTAAATGATTATTGCAGAGATATTTGTAAATTCTCTCGGTAGATAGAAGGGGCGAACATTAAGGCACAAAAATTCTATGCTCTTGTCACAGTAGGAACGGAGAAGGGTCATATTGTTTTGGTGACACCATCTTATAATCACATATATGCACACACTCCACCACCTTGTGTAATGTCTGGAAAAGCACGGTCTCCTCTTAAAAAGATAAAATTGTCAATATCACAGTCGTTTAAGGGAATGTCAGAGTTGAGCCAGGTTTCATTGTAAAATGTCTATAGTTTTTCCATTAAAAAATTAAGAAAAAAAAATTTTAAACTTAATTTTTCATTAATGAAATACCAAGTGTTACATTTGAGTCTATATATATATATATTGGCGTAGCCTATGTATGGGTAGGATAATGTTCATGATAGCAGTTTTAAATGTTGAATTTCCACTGAGTCTCTCCCAATGTAGTCATAATCAAGGATGGATTATTTTAGTTGTGGTATTCTCATATTGTTCAATATTGTATGCCCCATTCTTTTCCCCTGGATTGCTCCTAATTTTAAGAAAGAAAGATAAGATATATGATAGCGCCTTAAATGGAAAGCTTTGTCATATATATATATATATTTTTTTTTGGGGGGGGGGGGGGGGGGGGAAATACACCGCATTTTTTTTTAATCTCTAGTAAGGGTCATTACAGTTTATAATGTCATTTGTAATTGTATGGTGTTTGCATACTCGCATTCAATAATAATAATGAGCTATTTACTGGAAACGTCGAATTCCATCTAACATTAGTAACAAGCTTTGATGAAGGTCTCTTTAACAACAGCAAAAAGTGCATTTGATACTAGAGATATGTTTGCTATGAACTAACTGTCATTTTGATCCCTGGTATCTACAGCTGATGAAGAGGCTATATCATGCCTGTGGACTGGTGCATGCTGACTTAAGTGAATACAATATGCTCTGGCATGATGGAAAGGTGTGGGTCATCGATGTCAGCCAGGCAGTTGAAAAGGAAAATCCTCACAGCAATGATTTCCTGCTGCGTGATTGTCAAAACATTACAAAGGTAGGCCTAAGCTATTGTTGGTTTAGGTTTGTTTCGTTTGTTTTTTTTTTTTTTTTATTGTTTTTAAAACCAGGACATGGCATGTTTATTCTGTTCCAGACCCTTTGTCACTGATATTTAGCTGCAGAGCGAGTGAAACTGAAAGGTGTGGAGCTAAAGTCTAGTGTGTTGATTTTTTTAGTCAAACTTATCTTTTAAAAAAAATCTTAGAATTAACATTTTAAATACTCAAGTACTAAACTAATTGGCCATTCACTTGAAATGGTAATATTATTTTTCAACAAAAAAGTGTTTTTCGAAAATTAAAGGTTAAAATGTGATTATTATTTTCTTAAAAGAACAAGTTGAATGTGCGAACTACTTTCTGCAAGCACAGTTGGGTAGAAACTGAAAGTACACATACAATGTTGGTGGCAGCAGAATTAAAAACATTGGAATAGACCTAGAACCTGGATCTACATGATACAGTGTGAGATCTAATAAAAAATGTAAAAAAGTTCTTAGATAGTATTCTTTCATTGAAAGAAATCCAACTAATTAATTTTTTTTAAACCTTTTGTTCAAATGCAGTTTTTTAAGCAAGCTGGTGTATATCAAGTTAGCAGCCCAGAGGAGCTCTTCATGGATGTCACAAGTTGTTCATTTAAAGGAGAGGGCAAAGTTTTTGCAGCAGAGGTATGTATCGTTTTTTTCCTCTCTATTTTTTTATACAATATCTTATGTTTTTTTCTGAAAATTTAAGGGAATCTTTTGCAAAGCTGTGAGTAATTATAGGAGATAATTCAAAAAAATTTCCATTTTTTTTTATATATGATATGCATTTGCACATCCTAATGAAGAATGTACAACTTTAAAACAGAATTTAGTAAAGTACAACTTTAAAACAGCTGCAAAAATTTGCTTCCCACTGATAATGCTACAAATCTAATGGGGTTACAAACAAGATCACTCCTTAATAGAATATGCAAGTGTTCCAGGCAACATTTTTGGTCATGTGATGAGGAGAAAACTGGAACATCTTGGGACAACTGGAATGATAAAAGGAAAAGGCAGTTGGGGAAAACAGAGAAAATGGCTAAAGTACGAAGAGTGACAGATGTACTAAAAGCTATGAGGGATCAAGATGCATACAAGGTTGTAATGGCTTACGCTAAAGAGCAGAGCACCTGATTGATTGATTGATTCATTCATTCATTCATATGAGTTTTTAATAATGGTGCAGCTTACCTTCTGCAATCTTTTCTTTTAAATTGTTTTTTATTTTGTTTTTATTTCAGGCTCAAAGGTATGTCAAGACAGATTATGCATTTGATTACTACTTTGAGCAAGACGAAGATGTTTTAAAAGGACCATGCTCAGACAACAGTTCTGAAAGTGAAAATGAAGAAGCAGGTGGAGATGAGAACAGCTTAGGGTTAGAGGAAACTGAAGAAGCAAAGAGCTGTTCAACGGTCTTTCACGAGGGCAGTTGTGGTGCAAATCAAAGAAATCCCAAGGAAAGTTGTAAAACTGATGTTTTGTCACCATTATCGCTGGAAGAAGAAAATAAATGGGATGCAGAACATGATTGTCCAACAAAATGGGAAATAAGCTGCGATGTAAATGTTGATGATAGACCTTGATATTTTAGAAATTAACAGTTATTTAAGAATTTTTTATATTTTACCTTAGATGTAATGATATTGTTTTTTATTGAACCGGGGATAATGCCATTAAGTATGCTTAACAAGTTAGAATAAAACTTAAGAGTATCTTATTTTTCTTGTATGTGAAATTTAATTATTTCCTATAATTTTCTTAATTTAAGACTCATTGATAATTTCTTGCAATTCAAAGTAGAAAATCTATTTTGATAATTCAAATTTGATGTGTACATTTTTGAGACAAAATCCTCATCACCTAAATGCTTTGCTATTAAGTGGAACTGATCTCACAGACTTGTAATAGTCCTTGGAAGTTTCCTGTAGGTGTAACTGGATTGTCTTTTCAGGAAAATATAATGGAGCAGTGTGTTTGCCTTTGCAACAAAGCCCTTTACAGCATTTGAAATCCTTTATCACATTTATCGTTTCAGGCACTAATTGCCTCCAAGATGTAAAATTAGAGGTTAACAATTTGATTCCATCAGTGTAGGCACAATATTTTAACTGTAGATTGTTGAGAAGACTAGGCTCTCATTATACAGCTGTTGGAAGAGGGTAGGAATTGACTCAATGTGTGTCGTTCATAAAGTGTCCATCACAAATGTAGTTTTTAAGGCAAAGGTGAAAAAGTAATACAGCAAGATATGATAACCAGATGATTGAAAGGATTGTTGGGCAAGAGAGATAAGGCCTAAACAAGGGTGATCACCTGTTGTGACCATTGCTATTTTCACAATTTATCAGGCCTAACTCCCCCCTTGAAAGGCGGATTTTGTCAAATTCCCATTTAAACGTATTCTTATTTCTGATTTTGTTACGGATTAAAGGCGTATTACTTTTTCCCCAACTCTTCCTCCCCTGCTCCAGAATAAGAATTCATGAAACTGAAACCTGTATGATGTTTCTCAACAGAATTAAGATTTTCACTTTGATAATTTCTGCTTTGTCACTAATGAGAGATCCCAGTTATATCTCTTGATTTTCATTTTTTTTTTTTCGCTCTTTCAGTTTATCAGTTATACATAACTGGGAACTGGTTTCAATTTTTATTGATTATTTATTCTGTTCCATGCAAGGTTTGTTGTCAGAAGATCACATTATGAACCTTCAAGTCTTTTATTGTTTTAATGGTGCCAGTATTTTTTTATTTTTTCCTTGTTTTTAAATCAGATTTTTTTTTTTTTTTGGGGAGGGGGGAGGAGGTGTCATTTTGTGTGTGTGTGTGTGTGTGTGACCTCAATTTCTATTTTGAAACTTGAGGTCTGTTACATTCTGTGTCTTTCAAAGTTTTTAAGAAATGGTAATGAGTTTTGTCTGGCCAATCATACATGGTTTTATAGACATCTTCACATTTGTCAAGTCAGACTCGGAGTGAAGCACGTAACACCTCAATATATATTCTGAGCCTAACACCTCTGCTATATGAAGTAAGCTTTAGGGTATTAAGATGATGAGATTGCTTATTAATCAAAGAAGTTAAGACATATTAGAACGGGTTTTTATGGAAAAGATGTTGACTTTATATCATGAAAGAAATAGTTATTATGACTGGAAGCTAAGTCTTGGCCATTCCCAATCCCCATTAGCATTTTCAACAAGAAAACTTTTCTCTGAGCATTATTAACTTATGAAAATGTTAACTGGTCACACATACATACATACATACATACATATATATATATATATATATATATATATATATATATATATATATATAAAATCAGATCTTGTTATTCAAATAAATTCATGGCAACCACACATGTTCAAGATAGATCTAAGGTCAGCACGCTGAGAGAGAGATCTAAATCTGGTCTTAACAACATCCAGAATCTGAATCTAGTTCAAGATGGACGTTTTCAAGAGTTTATTAACCTTGGAGCCAATAGAATTTTAGCACAGGTTTAGGGAAACAAAGAGTGTTGATAGATCAACATATTTGTTTCCCTATTTGTCAGCGGGAATAAAATTGAGCAAGGGGATTCATTCAAATACTTGGGTAATTTAATTTCAAGCGATGGACTAAACAATACCGCTATTGAATCAAAAATAGGCATGCAGAGAAGAGTTTTCAGAGAATAAGATTGGTACAACATGTACACTTCTCTATTCCCACAAGAAGAGTCCCCAAGTGCTATATTGAACCCATTCTTATGTATGGATGTGAGACCTGGACAATTTCAAAACGGTTAAAAAAGAACAAAATGAAACCAATAGAAATGTGGTGCCTGCGGAGAATGCTACGAATCTCATGGACTGCAAAGAAAATGAAGGAAATAGTGTTACGATCAACAAGATCACTCATAAATAGAATATGTAAACACCAGGCAACCTTCAAGATCTTTTGATAACTGGAATGATGGAAGGTGTACTGTACTCAGCAGGGGAAAAAGGCGTGGAAACATATAGGACGAATAACATTAACAGATGCACTGACAAAATACTCAAGTTTTTTTATAAATTAATTCTGTGGAAAAAAATATAAATCATTTTCTCTCGTATCTCAATTGAAAACACTTCAGGATTGAAAGAAAAAGTTTTCGAATTTAAAGAAATTTACCAGTCGCGTGGAGAGTAAAATAACCTCAAAAAAAGTATACATGTAGTAATAGGCTGATGAAAGAAACTGCATTCATTATCGGTCTACTTGATTTCAATTCCAAAGCCGATAAGGATACAATTTGTGAGGTGGCCTGGAATTTTCAGGCTCATGTCAGAAGTTGCTGTATTGAGCTATTGGGCTTCAAACACAAAATAAATCAATTTTTTCAAGGTTTCCCACTTTTTAGCTTCTCTACCATGTTTCTATTCTGTCAAAAAGTGTCAAAGCCCAAAAGAAACTTTATGTGTGGTGGCCTGAGAAAACCAGTCACATGTTGGAAATTTGGGATGTGAAGATATTAAATGTGTGGATGCACTAGATAATGCTGAACATGCCACACTTTGAATTTTGAAATTATCTCAGTTAGGGGCTGAGTTATGGATATTTTAGTGTCACATTGTCCAACTTTTGAAACTGAGAAAAACGAGTTTAAAGTTAGTTAGCCTTCAAGTTTTGTTTATTTTGTGTAATTTTATCGCCCAAAGTTGTATTGTATCCTATATAAGCAGTTGAAACACTTATGATGATGAATATTCAATATTTGTGGAGTGTAAAAAACGTGTCAAAAGAATTTTAGGGCAATTTTTGTCATGCAAACAAAAAATATGTTGCGCATACAATACGTGCAAAAAAAAACAAGATAATAAAGGAACCAAGAGGACCAAGCAAGTTTGACGTTAATTTACATTCCAAAGGCAGGAGATAATGCATTTCATTGAAAATTGTACATTCTTCAAGAAAGAAATGTGGATGTGGAGATATTTTCAGTAATTACAATCTAAAAATTCAAGAAAAAGTATTTTTTTTAAATGAGAATGAGGGATTTAATAGACAGAAAAATAAAAGTAATTAAATAACTGTCTATATTGTAAAGAGAAAAACATCGTCAGGGATGATTAAATAGACACTTGATATTTATAAAAAGAATTAAAAGAAAATTAAATGCTCCTGCACTACTGGTTTGGTTTAGTGTATTTGAAATGACTTTTGACAGCAAATTGGCGGGATCCCTCATGATCATTGTGAATAATAATAAAAATCTGATTAACTACATCTCAAACTCTCCCAAAGCATTAAACTAAAAAGTGCAAAGGGACATATATAAGTAGAAGTTAAGTTCACTTCCTGCCCAGATGTCAGAAAAAAGCAATGAATTTCAATATAATTCTTCCTCACCTTAGTGCCCTTGTATTCTTTCTAATAAATAAGTATATCTTTGAAGCAAAAAAAAAAAAAATCCATCCGTTGCAATATTACTAGTCAGTTTCTTCACCTTGAGTCCATGGGACGCATCCACAACCCTATACACCTTAGTGAAAAGCACATCCGAAATTTGTGTTGGATTATGGGGTTCAGAGAAGAGTCTGGGAGAAATAAGAAGATAATAAAATTGGTTTAATTCCCTATGATGGCCATTAAAGATACGAGTCTTATTTAACAATATCAAAGGAGATTGGGAAAAAAATCATAAAAATTAGAATCCATTTCAGTTTATAAACATAAAAAAATGGGCTCTCATAAATAAAAGCACTGAAATAGCAGCTGATGCTGGTGTTAAAAAGAGAGAGAGAGATAGTGCTCATTTATGAGGAAAGATTGAGATTGAGATACTGCAAGTCATCAAGACCATGAGCTCTTACTTTTAAGAACTGAAATGGCCACTGCTTAACTCTGTTACTGATAAATCATCTGGCTTGTCCAGTGTTGGCTCCTCTACAACTTCTGCGGAGAGATGAAGGAATAAATTAAAATAAATTTATAACTTTGTTATAGTAAGTAAGCAAATTTGAGTAATGCACATTAATTTCATTTTACAATTCACCAATTATCGGTTATAGTTAACATGGCTTCATTTGATGGATTTGTCTCTTTTTAGAATCTAGTAATGTAATGAGATTCAGACTCTAGATTACTCAATACATAAATCTACACGTACAATATTATCATCGATCTACTATAGTCTAAATTCAGATTGGATAGCAGTAATTAAATTAAAAACTGTTGAAATCAAAATCTTTTCTCCAGTTGTTTATGCTCTCGTCTAGACCTAATCTAGATCTAGATTTGAGTTATTTCTTCTATGAAACATCAGGACAGGTAAATAATTACACTGAAATTGTAAAACAATGTATATTCAGTAGGATATAGAAACTAGTTTTCCTCACCTGAAGCTTCTTTCCTGGAGTTGTGGGCGTGGCACTTGCCATGACATTGATTTTAGATCATGTCTCCATTAGACTCTTTTTCTCTTTTTCCCAAACAAATTTAGCTTTTCCCAGTGATTGGATGACTAAAATATTGTTCTAACACTTATCTTATCATTTCATGATAAGTTTATCTTTCAATTATGGTCTTTTAAAGCGAGTTTAATAGGGAAATATCCTCAATTTCTTCATCTTCATTCGTTGAGTCAGCCATGTTGTTGTCTTAGTTACCATAAAAATAATTGCTAGGGGCGATGGAATTTTTATTTTTAAAGTGTTATACGTGTGATAAAACTAAGAATGAAGAAGGTTTCAGCATAATAGAATAGTAGTATGATTCTTTGAATGAGCTTTTTGGGTGTAAAAGTTTTGAAAATAAAAAAGAAATAGCTTAAACTGTGAATGAGGTGAAGTGGATCACAGTGATTTCGACTTGTGTGATGCGCAGAAAATGTAGTGCCGATGTAATCAAATGTATTTATGCGCACTCGGTACAACAGAAAAGAGCGAAAATAGCCATGTTTCGCAGATTGAGTTATGTACCGTAAAATATGAGTCATAACGTAACAAACACTAGGTTTCCCTAGTGACGTGTGCAAATCGGCCTGCGTTGTTCACATCGGAAGCCGCAAGCGAGCGTTAGGCCTGGTCAGCTGTTTAGACCAGTGAAATCTGCTGCTGCTGGTGGTATAACTGTCTCGGATCATGTGATTGTTATGTAATGTAACTGTGTGAACATGCAGTGGAGCAGTGGAAATACACGCTCCATAGCGCGCTTGCACCTGGTCCAGGCTAGTACTCAGTACCCTGTAGCATTAGAGCATCGCTATCAGTCATCATGTAACAATTACATAACAATTACGTTCACGGTGAAAAGCGATTCTGCTACGTACCTACGCGGTTGCAAAGAATGCGTAAAATACGATTAAATTGTAACGATTTTTCTCTGACGCTCGATAGGGTTAAGAAAAAAATTGTTTTAAAATATTTAGAGACAAAATAGAACCTCCTACTTCTATCAGATGATGTAAAAATGGTTGAACTTTATAAGTGTAGCACTTGTTCAGTTTCGACCAGCGGTCAACATGAGCACCTAAATTTAGAGCAAGTTACTTTTCCGACAAACGGCTGGTTTTCTCCGACCACCGCACATATGCTTCATGGTGTTTTTGTGAAGATAACTGCAACCCTGCATAAAAACTTTCCCTACCTTTAAAGACGTTTTCCTCAGTTTCTCATTCTACAGCAACACAAGGCTGTACACAAGTTTTGGGTCATATCTCAGCCAAATACTAATATACCCTTAAAATTTACACTGTTTTAATCAGGGAATTGCTTGGGTTTTCAAAAAAAGGTGTTTTGCGCTGTCAATTCCGACCTTCAGGGTGAGCCCGTGCAAATGTAGATGTTGATAGGCAAACCGGCTGTGGAATGTCTCGGGTTTACCTTAATGTTAAACTAGCCTTCTTGGAATGGAAGTCTGTAGATGCTTTAATTTATATACCTTGTTTTGAATGTATTACATGTATATTGCAAATTTTCCCATGTGATTCGGTCTTTGTTAGGGTTGCTTTATTGATGATGCATTCTGTGAGGCATTTTCAAGCTAGATTTACAGGGCATTCTTCTCTGTTTCTATAGCTGCACATGGATTGGCTGTTTAGGTCTTGTATTACGCGTTTCTGGTGATTTAAAATTGCTTGTTTGAAGTTTGGTATGTAACTGTAGCTGACTTTTTTTTATTTTTAGTTAATGATCTTGCTGTGATTTCGGGAAATGTTTTTTACCTATCTTTGAGTACACATTTTTAGTTAATGATCTTGCTGTGCTTTCGGGAAATGTTTTTTACCTATCTTTCTGGATACATATTGTCACTGAACGGCTTCTTTTTGTTTCTATTTCTTTACGTGGTTATTGCTCTTGCTTTTTGTTGAAACTTATGCCCAACCTTTTGATCCGTTTCCATTGGAATTAATGACTAATGAGCGCCACCCCTCGGAGTTGGCACACATATCACAAAGCCATCCCTCGGAATTGGCACACATTTTACATAGCCATCCCCCGTGTTAGCACCCAATTTAAAGAGCATCCCTCAAACCTACCCATCAGAGGTAATGTTAACCACTAATTCTCGGTCTGACGTCCTCCAGTGCCATCTCTCGAAGATGGAATCCACTATTCATATTTTGCCGATGTGGCAGGCACCAATACACCCTCAGCGATCTTTCTCACCAATATTGGCATAGAAAAGTATTGTCAGAGGTGATGTTTCAGCTAAATACACTGAGCCATCTAAATGTTCAAGACTGAGTGTCTCGGGGTGTAACCCGGAGGTTTTCAAACATGCCCGAGCGCGTTTCAGAGACTAGTCTCTGCAAACTGTACAACGATCCTTGATCCTTGGAATTACCGCGGTCGCTTTCGCCTTTGAGATGTAAAAAATTAATGAAGATTTCAAGCAAAAAACTCAGATGGTGTCGCCCTGCTCTCCAACGCCTCACATGCTCTCGATGTCGTTCGCCGACAATTGCTTCGAGGCGAGATTAAAGAGTAGTATAAACTTTATTTGTCCCGGGTCCTACCCTTCTTGTTTGTCCGGAATATCTCCCTTAGAGGAAATGAATGACACATTGAGGGTTTCTAAGTCGACTCCCCGTTTCCAACCCTTTCAACGCACCAACGAAAAGTTTCCTCAAGTTTCACAGCGCCTTGCCCCGTTTCGGCAACAAAAGAAGACGTTTCCGAGAATAACTGCAAGCTCAGGAAGTTAAAAAAAAAAGGGAGCGATTAATTATATATAAACTTTATAAATCTTTTCGGGGAAGGATTCCGCCAATCAAAATTTTCAAAATTGTTCAGAAGCAAAAAACTTCATATCTTTATAAACCATTGGACCTTACTAATTTTTGACAAAATGATATGGAAACATATAGAAACTGTAGGTTTCGGAACGACTTTTTGTAGAGGGAAGTATCATTGTCGGTAAAATGAAGATAAGAGTTTAAAGCCGCCAAAGTACTCTGGTGGATTTTCACCCCGACTCTAGTAGCTATGACCTTGAACCAAATGCATTGAATAAAGAGATACGGAGGAAATTAGAATAAAAATTGACAGTTCAAATACAAAAGGCGGGCCATTCTTTGGTCTATTTCCTGTGATAAAAAGGGGATAAAAAAGTAAGTGGTTTTGTTTTTTTCCGTAAGGGGAGAGGGAAATTGTGAAAAAAATTATAAAAAAAAAGAAAAAAAAATTTTTCTCCTTTCGGGAGGTTTTTTGACCATTTTTGGTGGTTAGTTTGCCGGAAAAGATGATTAGGAAGTGTTTCGGAGGTAAGGAGAAGGAGTAGAGAGGAAAAAAAAGTAATTTTAAGAAAAAGGTTTAAAACGCGTTTTTTACACATTATGGGTCGGAAAAACGGAGTGTGTGTGGGTAGGTGATGTGTTCGCGTAATCACGGCGGAAAAAAAGGTAATTTGTAAAAAATGAAACTTGAGCGCGCTTATCGTTATTTTAGGGCATTTTAAGTCGGAATTTCGAAAAAAAAAAGGTAAGTGGTATTTTTCCCGATTACGAGGAGCAGTAGGATGCAAAAAAGTAAAAAAAAAAAAAAAAAAAAGAAAAATTTTTTATGGGACGTTTTCCCTTGCGGTTTTTCTGTTTCCGATGATAAAAAGGACGGAAAAAGTAAGTGGTTTTTTTTATTTCGGGAAGGGGAGAGGGAAAATGTGAAAAAAATTATAAAAAAAAGAAAGAAAATTGTTCCTCCTTTCGGGAAGTTTTTTGACCATTTTTGGTCGCTAGTTTGCCGGAAAAGATGATTAGGAAGTGTTGCAGAGGTAAGGAGAAGGAGTAGAGAGGAAAAAAAGGTAATTTTAAGAAAAAGGTGTAAAGCGCGTTTTTTAGACATTATGGGTCGGAAAAAACGGACTGTGTGTGGGTAGGTGATGTGTTCGCGTAATCTAGGCGGAAAAAAAGGTAATTTGTAAAAAAATGAGCGCCCTTAGCGGCATTTTAGGGCACTTTAAGTCGGAATTTCGAAAAAAAAGGTAAGTGTAATTTTTCCGATTACGAGGAGCGGTAGGGTGGAAAAAAGTCAAAAAAAAAAAAAGAAAAAAAATTTTTTTAGAAGGACGTTTTCCATGCGGTTTTCCTATTTCCGATGATAAAAAGGGGGAAAAAAGTAAGTGGTTTTGTTTTTTTCCGTAAGGGGAGAGGGAAAATGTGAAATAGATTATAAAAAAAAAAGGAATTTTTTTTTTCTCATTTAGGGAGCTTTTAAACTACTTTTGGTTGTAAGTTTGCCGGAAAAGATGATTAGGAAGTGTTTCGGGGGTAAGGAGGAGTAGAGAGCAAAAAAAAAGTAATTTTAAGAAACAGGTGTAAAGCGCGTTTTTTAGACAATATGGGTCGGAAAAACGGAGTGTGTGTGGGTAGGTGATGTGTTCGCGTTATGACGGCGGAAAAAAGGTAATTTGTAAAAAATGAAACTTGAGCGCGCTTAGCAGTATTTTAGGGCATTTTAAGTCGGAATTTCGAAAAAAAAAGGTTAGTGGTAATTTTACCGATTACGAGAAGCGGTAGGATGCAAAAAAATTAAAAAAAAAAAAAAAAAAGAAAAATTTTTATGGGACGTTTTCCCTTGCGGTTTTTCTGTTTCCGATGATAAAAAGGACGGAAAAAGTAAGTGGTTTTTTTTATTTCCGTAAGGGGAAAGGGAAAATGTGAAAAAAATTATAAAAAAAAGGAAAAAAATTGTTCCTCCTTTCGGGAAGTTTTTTGACCATTTTTGGTCGCTCGTTTACCGGAAAAGATGATTAGGAAGTGTTTCGGAGGTAAGGAGAAGGAGTAGAGAGGAAAAAAAAGTAATTTTAAGAAAAAGATGTTAAGCGCGTTTTTTAGGCATAATGTGTCGGAAAAACGGAGTGTGTGTGGGTAGGTGTATGTGTCCGCGTAATCACGGCGGAAAAAAGGTAATTTATAAAAAAATGAAACTTGAGCGCGCTTAGCGGCATTTTAGGACACTTTAAGTCGGAATTTCGAAAAAAAAGGTAAGTGGTAATTTTTCTGATTACGAGGAGCGGTAGGGTGCCAAAAAGTCAAATAAGAAAAAAAAAAAATTTCTTATGGGACGTTTTCCCTTGCGGTTTTTCTATTTCCAGTGATAAAAAGGACGGAAAAAGAAAGTGGTTTTGTTTTTTTCCGTAAGAAAAGAGGGAAAATGTGAAAAAAATTATAAGAAAAAAGGAAAAAATTTTTTCCTCCTTTCGGGAGGTTTTTTGACCATTTTTGGTCGCTAGTTTGCCGTAAAAGATGATTAAGAAGTGTTTCGGGGGTAAAGAGAAGGAGTAGAGAGGAAAAAAATGTAATTTTAAGACAAAGGTGTTAAGGGCGTTTTTTAGGCATAATGTGTCGGAAAAACGAAGTGTGTGTGGGTAGGTGTATGTGTCCGCGTAATCAAGGCGGAAAAAAGGTAATTCGTATAAAATGAAACTTGAGCGCGCTTAGCGGCATTTTAGGGCACTTTAAGTCGGAATTTCGAAAAAAAAGGTAAGTGGTAATTTTTCCGATTACGAGGAGCGGTAGGGTGCAAAAAAGTCAAATAAAAAAAAAAAAGAAAAATTTTTTATGGGAAGTTTTCCCTTGCAGTTTTTCTGTTTCCGATGATAAAAAGGACGGAAAAAGTAAGTGGTTTTGTTTTTTTCCGTAAGGTTAGAGGGAAAATGTGAAAAAATTAATAAAAAAAAGAAAAAAGTGTTTCCTCCTTTCGGGAGGTTTTTTGACCATTTTTGGTCGCTAGTTTGTCGGAAAAGATGATTAGGAAGTTTTTCGGGGGGTAAGGAGAAGGAGTAGAGAGGAAAAAAAAGGATTTTTAAGAAAAAGGTGTTAAGCGCGTTTTTTAAGCATAATGTGTCGGAAAAACGGAGAGTGTGTGGGTAGGTGTATGTGTCCGCGTATTCACGGCGGAAAAAAGGTAATTTGTAAAAAACGAAACTTGAGCGCGCTTAGCGGCATTTTAGGGCACTTTAAATCGGAATTTCGAAAAAAAAGGTAAGTGGTAATTTTTCCGATTACGAGGAGCGGTGGGTGGAAAAAAGTCCACAAAAAAAGAAAAATTTTTTATGGGACGTTTTCCCTTACGGTTTTTCTGTTTCCGATGATAAAAAGGACGGAAAAAGTAAGTGGTTTTGTTTATTTCCGTAAGGGGAGAGGGAAAATGTGAAAAAAATTATTAAAAAAAAAAAAATTGTTCCTCCTTTCGGGAGGTAAGGAGAAGAAGTAGAGAGGAAAAAAAAGTAATTTTAGGAAAAAGTGTTAAGCGCGTTTTTTAGGCATAATGTGTCGGAAAAACTGAGTGTGTGTGGGTAGGTGTATGTGTCCGCGAAATCACATCGCAAAAAAGGTAATTTGTTAAAAACGAAACTTGAGCGCGCTTAGCGCTATTTTAGGGCACTTTAAGTCGGAATTTTGAAAAAAAAGGTAAGTGGTAATTTTTCCGATTACGAGGAGCGGTGGGTGGAAAAAAGTCCAAAAAAAAAAAAATTTTTTTTTTAAAAGGACTTTTTCTTTTGCGGTTTTCCTGTTTCCGGTGATTAAAAGGGGTAAAAAAGTAAGTGGTTTTGTTTTTTTCCGTAAGGGGAGAGGGAAAATGTGAAATAGATTATAAAAAAAAAGAAAATTTTCTTTTCTCCTTTAGGGAGCTTTTTAACTTTTTTTGGTGGTTAGTTTGCCGGAAAAGATGATTACGAAGTGTTTCGGGGGTAAGGAGAAGGAGTAGAGAGCAAAAAAAGGTAATTTTAGGAAAAAGGTGTAAAGCGCGTTTTTTAGACATTATGGGTCGGAAAAACGGAGTGTGTGTGGGTAGGTGATGTGTTCGCGTAATCACGGCGGAATAAAAGGTAATTTGTAAAAAATGAAACTTGAGCGCGCTTAGCGGTATTTTAGGGCACTTTAAGTCGGAATTTCGAAAAAAAAGGTAAGTGGTAATTTTTCTCATTACGAGGAGCGGTAGGGTGCAAAAAAGTCAAATAAAAAAAAAAAAAAAAATTTCTGATGTGACGTTTTCCCTTGCGGTTTTTCTATTTCCAGTGATAAAAAGGGGGGGAAAAAGTAAGTGGTTTTGTTTTTTTCCCTAAGGTTAGAGGGAAAATGTGAAAAAATTTATAAAAAAAAAGAAAAAAAATTTTTCCTCCTTTCGGGAGGATTTTTGACCATTTTTGGTGGCTAGTTTGGCGGAAAAGATGATTAGGAAATGTTTCGGGAGTAAGGAGAAGGAGTAGAGAGGAAAAAAAAGTAATTTTAAGAAAAAGGTGTTAAGTGCGTTTTTTAGGCATAATGTGTCGGAAAAACGGAGAGTGTGTGGGAAGGTGTATGTGTCCGCGTATTCACGGCGGAAAAAAGGTAATTTGTAAAAAATGAAACTTGAGCGCGCTTATCGGCATTTTAAGTCGGAATTTCGAAAAAAAAGGGAAGTGGTAATTTTTCTGATTACGAGAAGCGCTAGGATCCAAAAAAGTCAAATGAAAAAAAATTTCTTACGGGACGTTTTCCCTTGCGGTTTTTCTATTTCCAGTGATAAAAAGGGCGGAAAAAGTAAGTGGTTTTGTTTTTTTTCCGTAAGGGGAGAGGGAAAATGTGAAAAAAATTATAAAAAAAGGAAAAAAAATTTTTCCTCCTTTCGGGAGGTTTTTTGACCATTTTTGGTCGTTAGTTTGCCGGAAAAGATGATTAGGAAGTGTTTCGGGGGTAATTAGAAGGAGTAGAGAGGAAAAAAATGTAATTTTTAGAAAAAGGTGTTAAGCTCGTTTTTTAGGCATAATGTGTCGGAAAAACGGAGTGTGTGTGGGTAGGTGTATGTGTCCGTGTAATCACGGCGGAAAAAAAGGTAATTTATAAAAAATGAAACTTGAGCGTGCTTAGCGGCATTTTAGGGCACTTTAAGTCGGAATTTCGAAAAAAAAGGTAGTGGTAATTTTTCCGATTACGAGGAGTGGTAGGGTGGAAAAAAGTCAAAAAAAAAAAAAAATTTTTTTTTAAAAGGACGTATTCCCTTGCGATTTTCCTATTTCCGGTGATAAAAAGGGGGAAAAAAGTAACTGGTTTTGTTTTTTTCCGTAAGGGGAGAGGGAAAATTTGAAATAGAATATAAAAAAAAAGAAAATTTTTTTATCTCCTTTAGGGAGCTTTTTAACTATTTTTGGTGGTTAGTTTGCCGGAAACGATGATTAGGAAGTGTTTCGGGGGTCAGGAGAAGGAGTACAGAGCAAAAAAAGGTAATTTTAAGAAAAAGGTGTAAAGCGCGTTTTTTAGACATTATGTGTCGGAAAAACGGAGTGTGTGTGGGTAGGTGATGTGTTCGCGTAATCAAGGCGGAAAAAAGGTAATTTGTAAAAAATCAAACTTGAGCGCGCTTAGCGGCATTTTAGGGCACTTTAAGTCGAAATTTCGAAAAAAAAGGTAAGTGGAAATTTTTCTGATTACGAGGAGGGAAGGGTCCAAAAAGTAAAATAAAAAAAAAAAAAAAAATTCTTATGGGACGTTTTCCCTTGCGGTATTTCTATTTCCAGTGATAAAAAGGGCGGAAAAAGTAAGTGGTTTGGTTTTTTTCCGTAAGGGGAGAGGGAAAATGTGAAAAAAATTATAAAAAAAGGAAAAAAATTTTTTCCTCCTTTCGGGAGGTTTTTTGACCATTTTTGTCGCTAGTTTGCCGGAAAAGATTTTTAGGAAGTGTTTCGGGGGTAAGCAGAAGGAGTAGAGAGGAAAAGAATGTAATTTTATGAAAAACGTGTTAAGCGCGTTTTTTAGGCATAATGTGTCGGAAAAACGGAGTGTGTGTGGGTAGGTGTATGTGTCCTCGTAATCACCGCGGAAAAAAGGTAATTTGTAAAAAATGAAACTTGAGCGCCCTTAGCGGCATATTAGGGCACTTTAAGTCGGAATTTCGAAAAAAAAGGTAAGTGGTAATTTTTCCGATTACGAGGAGCGATAGGGTGGAAAAAAGTCAAACAAAAAAAAAAATTTTTTTAAAAGGACGTTTTCCCTTGCGCTTTTCCTATTTCCGGTGATAAAAAAGGGGGGAAAAAGTAAGTGGTTTTGTTTTTTTCCGTAAGGGGAGAGGGAAAATGTGAAATAGATTATAAAAAAAAAGAAAATTTTTTTTTCTCCTTTAGGGAGCTTTTTAACTATTTTTGGTGGTTAGTTTGCCGGAAACGATGATTAGGAAGTGTTTTGGGGGTAAGGAAAAGGAGTACAGAGCAAAAAAAGGTAATTTTAAGAAAAAGGTGTAAAGCGCGTTTTTTAGACATTATGTGTCGGAAAAACGGAGTGTGTGTGGGTAGGTGATGTGTTCGCGTAATCACGGCGGAAAAAAAGGTAATTTGTAAAAAATGAAACTTGAGCGCGCTTAGCGGCATTTTAGGGCACTTTAAGTCGAAATTTCGAAAAAAAAGGTAAGTGGTAATATTTCTGATTACGAGGAGCGGTAGGATCCAAAAAAGTCAAATAAAAAAAAAAAGAAAAAAATTTCTTATGCGACGTTTTCCCTTGCGGTTTTTCTATTTCCAGTGATAAAAAGGGCGGAAAAAGTAAGTGGTTTTGTTTATTTCCTTAAGGGGAGAGGGAAAATGTGAAATAAATTATAAAAAAAAGAAAAAAAAATTTTCCTCCTTTCGGTAGGTTTTTTGACCATTTTTGGTCTTTAGTTTTCCGGACAAGATGATTAGGATATGTTTCGGGGGTAAGGAGAAGGAATACAGAGCAAAAAAAGGTAATTTTAAGAAAAAGGTGTAAAGCGCGTTTTTTAGACATTATGGGTCGGAAAAACGGAGTGTGTGTGGGTAGGTGATGTGTTCGCATAATCACGGCGAAAAAAAAGGTAATTTGTAAAAAATGAAACTTGAGCGCGCTTAGCGGCATTTTAGGGCACTTAAAGTCGAAATTTCGAAAATAAAGGTAAGTGGTAATTTTTCTGATTACGAGGAGCGGTAGGATCCAAAAAAGTCAAATCAAAAAAAATTTCTTATTGGACGTTTTCCCTTGCGGTTTTTCTATTTCCAGTGATGAAAAGGGCGGAAAAAGTAAGTGGTTTTGTTTTTTTCCGTAAGGGGAGAGGGAAAATGTGAAAAAAATTATAAAAAAGGAAAAAAATTTTTTTTTTGTCCATTTTTGGTCGCTAGTTTCCCGGAAAAGATGATTAGAAAGTGTTTCGGGGGTAAGGAGAAGGAGTAGAAAGGAAAAAAATGTAATTTAAAGAAAAATGTGTTAAGCGCGTTTTTTAGGCATAATGTGTCGGAAAAACGGAGTGTGTGTGGGTAGGTGTATGTGTCCGCGTAATCACGGCGGAAAAAAAGGTAATTTGTAAAAAATGAAACTTGAGCGCGCTTATCGGTATTTTAAGGCATGTTAAGTCGGAATTTCGAAAAAAAAGTTAAGTGGTAATTTTTCCGATTACGAGCAGTGGATAAAAGTCAAAAAAAAAAAAAAAATGTTTTTAAAAGGACGTTTTCCCTTGCGGTTTTCCTATTTCCGGTGATAAAAAGGGGGAAAAAAGTAAGTGGTTTTGTTTTTTTCCGTAAGGGGAGAGGGAAGATTTGAAATAGATTATAAAAAAAAAGAAAATGTTTTTTTCTCCTTTAGGGAGCTTTTTAACTATTTTTGGCGGTTAGTTTGCCGGAAAAGATGATTAGGATGTGTTTCGGGGGTAAGGAGAAGGAGTAGAGAGCAAAAAAAGGTAATTTTAGGAAAAAGGTGTAAAGCGCGTTTTTTAGACATTATGGGTC
The DNA here is from genome assembly GCA_033675545.1 of Elysia crispata. NCBI lineage: Eukaryota > Metazoa > Mollusca > Gastropoda > Plakobranchidae > Elysia > Elysia crispata. The sequence goes on from JAWDGP010003559.1 coordinate 499,968, forward strand.
GGAAAAACGTAGTGTGTGTGGGTAGGTAATGTGTTCGCGTAATCACGGCGGAAAAAAGGTAATTTGTAAAAAATGAAACTTGAGCGCGCTTAGCGGTATTTTAGGGCACTTTAAGTCGGAATTTCGAAAAAAAAGGTAAGTGGTAATTTTTCTGATTACGAGGAGCGGTAGGGTGCAAAAAAGTCAAATAAAAAAAAAAAAAATTTTTTATTTGACGTTTTCCCTTGCGGTTTTTCTATTTCCAGTGATAAAAAGGGGGGGAAAAGTAAGTGGTTTTGTTTATTTCCGTAAGGTTAGAGGAAAAATGTGAAAAAATTTATAAAAAAAAAGAAAAAAAATTTTTCCTCCTTTCGGGAGGTTTTTTGACCATTTTTGGTCGCTAGTTTGCCGGAAAAGATGAATAGGAAGTGTTTCGGAAGTAAGGAGAAGGAGTAGAGAGGAAAAAAAAAGTAATTTTAAGAAAAAGGTGTTAAGCGCGTTTTTTAGGCATAATGTGTCGAAAAAAAAGGAGAGTGTGTGGGTAGGTGATGTGTTCGCATAATCACGGCGAAAAAAAAGGTAATTTGTAAAAAATGAAACTTGAGCGCGCTTAGCGGCATTTTAGGGCACTTAAAGTCGAAATTTCGAAAAAAAAGGTAAGTGGTAATTTTTCTGATTACGAGGAGCGGTAGGATCCAAAAAAGACAAATAAAAAAAAATTTCTTATTGGACGTTTTCCCTTGCGGTTTTTCTATTTCCAGTGATAAAAAGGGCGGAAAAAGTAAGTGGTTTTGTTTTTTTCCGTAAGGGGAGAGGGAAAATGTGAAAAAAATTATAAAAGAGGAAAAAAATTTTTTCCTCCTTTCGGGAGGTTTTTTGACCATTTTTGGTCGCTAGTTTCCCGGAAAAGATGATTAGAAAAAGTTTCGGGGGTAAGGAGAAGGAGTAGAAAGGAAAAAAATGTAATTTAAAGAAAAAGGTGTTAAGCGCGTTTTTTAGGCATAATGTGTCGGAAAAACGGAGTGTGTGTGGGTAGGTGTATGTGTCCGCGTAATCACGGCGGAAAAAAAGTTAATTTGTAAAAAATGAAACTTGAGCGCGCTTATCGGCATTTTAAGGCATGTTAAGTCGGAATTTCGAAAAAAAAGTTAAGTGGTAATTTTTCCGATTACGAGCAGTGGTACCGTGGAAAAAAGTCAAAAAAAAAAAAAAATGGTTTTAAAAGGACGTTTTCCCTTGCGGTTTTCCTATTTCCGGTGATAAAAAGGGCGAAAAAAGTAAATGGTTTTGTTTTTTTCCGTAAGGGGAGAGGGAAGATTTGAAATAAATTATAAAAAAAAAGAAAATGTTTTTTTCTCCTTTAGGGAGCTTTTTAACTATTTTTGGTGGTTAGTTTGCCGGAAAAGATGATTAGGATGTGTTTCGGGGGTAAAGAGAAGGAGTAGAGAGCAAAAAAAGGTAATTTCAGGAAAAAGGTGTTAAGCGCGTTTTTTAGACATTATGGGTCGGAAAAACGGAGTGTGTGTGGGTAGGTGATGTGTTCGCGTAATCACGGCGGAAAAAAAGGTAATTTGTAAAAAATGAAACTTGAGCGCGCTTAGCGGTATTTTAGGGCACTTTAAATCGGAATTTCGAAAAAAAAGGTAAGTGGTAATTTTTCTGATTACGAGGAGCGGTAGAGTGCAAAAAAGTCAAATAAAAAAAAAAAAAAAATTTCTTATTTAACGTTTTCCCTTGCGGTTTTTCTATTTCCAGTGATAAAAAGGGGGGGAAAAGTAAGTGGTTTTGTTTATTTCCGTAAGGTTAGAGGGAAAATGTGAAAAAATTTATAAAAAAAAAGAAAAAAAATTTTTCCTCCTTTCGGGAGGTTTTTTGACCATTTTTGGTCGATAGTTTGCCGGAAAAAATGAATAGGAAGTGTTTCGGGGGTAAGGAGAAGGATTAGAGAGGAAAAAAAAGTAATTTTAAGAAAAAGGTGTTAAGCGCGTTTTTTAGGCATAATGTGTCGAAAAAAAAGGAGAGTGTGTGGGTAGGTGTATGTGTCCGCGTATTCACGGCAGAAAAAAGGTAATTTGTAAAAAATGAAACTTGAGCGCGCTTATCGGCATTTTAAGATGGAATTTCGAAAAAAAAGGTAAGTGGTAATTTTCCGATTACGAGGAGTGGTAGGGCTGAAAAAAGTCAAAAAAAAAAAAAAAATTTTTTTAAACGACGTTTTCCCTTGCGGTTTTCCTATTTCCGGTGATAAAAAGGGGGAAAAAAGTAAGTGGTTTTGTTTTTTTCCGTAAGGGCAGAGGGAAAATTTGAAATTTATTATAAAAAAAAAGAAAATTTTTTTTCTCTTTTAGGGAGCTTTTTAACTACTTTTGGTGGTAGTTTGCCGGAAAAGATGATTAGGAAGTGTTTCGGGGGTAAGGAGAAGGAGTACAGAGCAAAAAAAGGTAATTTGAAGAAAAAGGTGTAAAGCGCGTTTTTTAGACATTATGGGTTGGAAAAACGGAGTGTGTGTGGGTAGGTGATGTGTTCGCGTAATCACGGCGGAAAAAAAGGTAATTTGTAAAAAATGAAACTTGAGCGCGCTTAGCGGCATTTTAGGGCACTTTAAGTCGAAATTTCGAAAAGAAAGGTACGTGGTAATTTTTCTGATTACGAGGAGCGGTAGGATCCAAAAAAGTCAAATAAAAAAAAAAAAAAAAAATTTCTTATGGGACGTTTTCCCTTGCGGTTTTTCTATTTCCAGTGATAAAAAGGGCGGAAAAAGTAAGTGGTTTTGTTTTTTTCCGTAAGGGGAGAGGGAAAATGTGAAAAAAATTATAAAAAAAGGAAAACAATTTTTTCCTCCTTTTGGGAGGTTTTTTGACCATTTTTGGTCGCTAGGTTGCCGGAAAAGATGATTAGGAAAAGTTTCGGGGGTAAGGAGAAGGAGTAGAGAGGAAAAAAAGGTAAATTTAAGAAAAAGGTGTAAAGCCCGTTT